>VZZY01000234.1:0-18856 GCA_013400335.1 Eurystomus gularis
CAGCCAGACTACATGAGACCCAAGTGTCCTGCTACCGCCACAAGAGAGCTGCGCTGCAGGCCAGCACGGCCTTCACCCCGGAGGCCGCGGCCTAGCCGCTCTGTACTCAGCCTTGTCTGGCTACGTTGGAGAGCTTGGGGAGCTCGAACCGGGCTGGTCTCCTAAGGACGAGCAGCTGCGACGGCGAGTTGGGGAGGAGGCTGCTCCCGCTGTGCGCCTTCACCTCAGCTGCGATTCCCAGGCCAGGGGATAATTGCTCATGGGTGAGCAAGTAGCTGCGCAGGCGAAGTGATGTTGCTGGGTAGATTTACAGGGAGCTGTTCCTGGCCTGTTCTCTGGCAGACTTTCAGAGCACAGTATCTACAGCTTTTTGAGAGCCAAGAAGGAATAGAGAGGGATTCCCTCTTTCTTGACAATTTAGGACAAGAACTGTAGGACACACTGGCAGAACAGAGAGGGAGCAGTGGGACAAGGACCAGGGCTAGTGTCTTATGTCCAAACTTTACAACAGGCCAGCTGGACAATGGATTCACACCCCAAAGCCAGAGTAGCTGCAACTTCCTCAAAACTCCTGTTGAGATTCCAGTCCCCATTAACTTCAGTTAATTCCAAGTAACTGCACAGATGTGCTGATACGGACTACTTGAGATGATGGTCACCACGTGAATGCCTGACTCCTTGGAAAGGTACATTATTAACAGAACATAGCATCCACTCAGCGACCCATTCCAGGACCGTACTTTCTGGGACAGCAAGTGTTCTAATCCGTTACCTCCTGTAGGTAAAATGTTACCCTGAGGTGGTAAAGGGAAAATAAAGCACATAAATTATCACACCTGACATATGTTTGATAGAACTTTTGATCGTGGGCTTCAAAAAGCAGTGAAAAAAGAGAAGCAAATCTATGGAGGTAACTGGCCAAGTTCCTACTGAATTATTTAAATGCTGATTATATTGTATTATTAATCACAGAATCATTATGGTTGGAAAGGACCTCCAGGGTCATCAAGTCCAGCCTTTCTCCTAGCATCTCTCTAACCACTACACCATATCCTCAAGTGCCGCATCTATTTGTTCTTTAAACACCTCCAGGGATGGTGACTCCACCACCTCCCTGGGCAGTCTATTCCAGTGCCCAATTACCCTCTCAGTGAAGAATTTCTTCCTAATATCTAATCTAAGCCTCCCCTGATGCAACTTGAGGCCATTTCCCCTCGTCCTATCATTACTAATCTGAGAGAAGAGACCAACACCGGCCTCGCTACAACCTCCTTTTAGGTAGTTGTAGAGTGCAGTAGGGTCTCCTCTCAGTCTCCTCTTCTCTAGACTAAACAAGCCCAGTTCCCTCAGCTGCTCCTCATAGGGCATGCTCTCCAGCCCTTTCACCAGCTTCGCTGCCCTTCTCTGCACCCGTTCCAGCACTTCCATCATATGTGAAGATGTCAAGAGTCTCAGCTAGACATCTTTTACTGTTACTTAACTGAAAAAATAAAATAGGCTTACCAGGGAGAGGAGAGAAAATTCTTATGAAAAAGTTTCTATAAGAAAATCTTTGTAGGAACACAGATGAATTTAATTTCATATCCTTCCATAGGACAGGACTGAAAGATGCAACAGGTGCAAGTAAAAGCATAAATATTTAAATCACACAAGTATTAAGAAGCTTATCACTGGTTACTGTGCGATGCATTTTTACATTTCTAAAACTACAAGTAAGCAGCCGGCTTCTTGCAGTCCTTTAGGGAATAAGCTGTCAAGTTTCTCACCAAGATTTACATTCCTTTTCTCTTTAAGCTGGAATTATTTTCTACCACAGAAGGGGCAAAAGCCCAGACAATTCAAGTCGGTTGTACAAATTTCAGCTGAGACTTTGACGTCTGTTGTAGTTGAGTTCCTTGTAACAAACCACATTATCTATCTTAGCCTCTTGTCCCTTTCCAGCAGAGTCCTGTGTATTTTCCTGCGTCAGTATCTTCCTTAGACCTTGTTAGAAGTCTGTGTTCTTGTTGCATTTTGTGAGGGAGGTTCTTATATGTCAAGCAGGCAGAAGATACTCTCTAGTTCCTTGAAGACCAACCCACATTCTTAACACTTCTGGAAGAAACTAGTGTTGCAGCTATAATGCTTTACAAACTGAGATAAGGCCTGTAGGGAGAAATAACTTTTATCAGGCTGCAGAATACACTGGTAAAGCCAACAATTCCTTTTTCATATCTTGGTGGGGAAAGGGGAAAGCAGCTGGAAGAATAGAGGAATGCCTGTTCTTTTGTGTAGCGTTTTGATCTAGTAGAAGATGGTACTTGTTTACGTACCTCGTCATTCCTATAAAAGAATGTCAGAAGATATTTTCTGGTATTATCCAGGTAGCTCCACAGTGACTTTTCTCTCATCATCTAAGGTCACATGCAACTCTCAATAGGAGCGTTCATCTCTTCTAAATTAATGACAAATCAATGAATTAGTGTAGATTAAATATTTTCTCTGGTATTAGCAATCTCACCATAGCACTTTGGTATCAGTCTTTTTTTTAGGCTGCTGTAAAATAACAGTGAAGTGGCTCAGGTGCAAACTTGCTACTGGGTTAGGCCCCACACCTTCAGTCTGGAAAAACCTTATTGCAAGCAGAGGCATGCACCACTGGAAATGGGTCAGCAAATGGCTCCTGCGAAGAACAGGTGGGGTGCACTCGTCATTACTCTTTTATCACTGTCTAGTGTTAAGGGTTTGGGAAAATAGCATTGAGTTATATAAAATTAAATTGCCTGAAGAATAATCAGAGTCATCAAGAAAACAGATCTTGGGATAGGTGTTAGTATTTTCAAACCATTGCATCTAGCACAAGGACATGAAGGTTGGTTGTTTGTTTTAAGCTGAGGACAACTATTACATACCACCACCAAAGGCAAAACTCAGCCTCTGAATGTCATATGATTTAATCACAGGGTCAGCTATCCAAATTTGGAGTTATTCCCTACCTTTCTCTAAGCAGGCATCCCTTTGGGCAGCTTGCAGGGCCACAGTATTCAGATACCACTGCACATAGCCCACGTCTGTGACCTAATTCTTCAAATTTCGCCCCCCTGTGGCGAGTTCCATCTGTTTAGATCTGGAGAAACAGACCAATATATTACTTTAATACCCTAGGGTGTTGATTATGCCTTCTGTATATATTTCATTTTTACCTGACATGCACTGCCTCATCAGCTTCATAAATACGTTTAAAAGTCTTTACACTTTCAGCAAAGTGCTACCAATGCAAAATACCAATGCAAGATGCAGAGAAATGAAATACTTCGGTGTGAAACATATGCATCCTCACAAGCTCCTGTACTCTTTGATGTTTGAAGCTTTCTATCATTTCATGCCTCAGAGAAAGAAATGGGTTCCAAGTTGTTGATCATTAATATTGCTGTAATCCCTCTTCCCTCTCAGTCAAACTGAGAGGGAAGTCATACACACACAAAAGGATAAAAAAAAAGACTTTTAAGTGCACGTGCTTTGGAGGAGGTTTTCCCAGTAGGGTCCATCGTCTATACATTATTTGCTTTTACAGGTGCTAATTCATTTATAAATGACTGTGTTAAAGGGACTGTACATAAAAGATGGCTCAGCCTCTGAATTTTTAAGTATAGACATTCTGGTTTGGTACAGAATCCTTGAAGTTAAGTTGTGTGTCCTCCTGGGATCTCCCTAATGACAAATGATTCAAACACTACAGTCTGCTAGGTAATCGGGAAAAAAGTGACATGTATGTGCTTTATGAAGGTTAATCTGCTGCTTAAACTAAGAAATCCCATGGTTTTCCCCAAATAAGAAATCTCTGCTTTGCACAGAGAGACATTCTAAATATGCTACACGCTGCACAAAGGAGCTGACACTTCACATAGATGTACAAAATGATTTTGCTCACAGAGCACTCAGTCTCCTGCAATTCTAAAAAGAATGCTGCAGAAGAATCTGGTTGATAATTTAAAGCCTGGCAAAGAGGTGATTAGGAGACACAGGCTCCAAGTTAAGCCAGAGACTCCACACATTTAAGAGAAAATTTTTTTAAAAACCTCTCCAATTCTCTATTCTGTGCATAAGTAAGGAATAATACCCTCCTGCCTGTCAGGGTTATAGTATTACATCAAAATTTAAAAAAACCCCAAGCACACCAAAATCTTAAATGGAAATTTTTTCGGAGGTACAAAGCATAATTCTAGGAATTAAAGTGCCAAATTCTGGTTTTGCCAATCCAGCAGGTTTGCTGCACTTACTCCTAGAAGAAATATTATTACCAATAGTTTCCATAAACTTTCAAAGTGATGCCTGTGTAGTTTTTAAATACACCACGACATCAAAGCATGAAACTGGTGGTCACTGGTGTTTGGGATCATCTCTCTGCTGCTAGGAAAATTAGGGAAACCAGAACAGTTTCTGTAGTTATCCTAAAATGATTGCTCATACTGAAAAACTTGAAATGCTTTTCTGAAGCCATGCCTGTTGAATGTTTCTTTGCCTTTTCTGCTCTAAATTCAAGATTCCCCTCTTCATTATAGAGCTGGTAGAAGATAGAGACAGATGCCATGTTATAGAGTGGCTGTCATATCTCTTGAGATGCCTCTCATAAAGGTTGAGAAACACCAGAACAGTAAGTCCTGTGTGGATAAAGAGCAAGTTGACAGCTGTGATAGTCTTGAGAACAAAATATTTTATTCATCAATAAAACTATAGTTTACAGTAGTATTTACTAAATAAATTATATAATTTCTTTTTTACAAGAAATAAACTAAAATCAAAAATATTTCCAAGACAATATATGTACACAACATAAGGCCTTGTTATAAATAACATTTTTTTTCTCCTTTTCACCAACCGTGAAAATATCTTTAGAGGCTCATTTTCATATAGTATGTGCAGAGGCTTACCCTAACCCTTGTACGACATCAATTCCAGTTTCCACTGATGTGGACCTAGGTGATTAGAATTGAAGGGTCAAAACAAATGAAATTAATTTTATTCCCCACTGTGCTTATTTTTAAATGGCTAAAGCAGGTAATAGATATTTCTTGTGCATAGTTACTGAATGCATGCAAATGAAACCACTAGAAAGCTCATAAGAAAATATCACTTTCAAATCCCCAAAATGTGATTGGCAATATAGTAGAAAGCAGCCTGAATACACAGTTCTTCACAGTTCAGCAAGCAACAGCAGATGGTAGCAGAGTGTGTAATGTTTCATGTCCTTTTTGCCAAGTCCACCAATCCTTTCTACGGTTCAAAGATCCTGACACTTCTTAGAATAAGTTCAGCTGATTATTACTCTGTTAGGCTCAGCAAAGCCCTCTTTCTTAAATCAGGAGTGCAGAAAGTGCTCTTTGTTAACCATGGTCACTTTTCTTAGCTTCAGTCTTCGTGTATTCTTCTTTGTTACTGGAAATACAGAAATGACAAGTCAAGTCAGGAGTTGAGTTTGTTTTCTTACAGAATTATAAACCGGTAACATCGTTCTTCCCCTAAACAGGCTGCAGCACAGTTTGGCAGTGACTCTTTTCTTACTGTACCCCCTAATCAAATGCCTTTGGTCTCTTTTCTTGTACAACTGCTACCCCCTGTGGTTCTGCAGACATTGCAGTGCCCAGAACCACTTGCTGCTGCAAAATGCTGAACACTCTGGACAAGAGAGAAGACAGTCCAAAATGAGAAAACTGAGAGCACTCAGCAATTCACAGCAGCTTGCGTTACCTTGCGGAACTGACTGGGGCCTTTGTTACTTAAGAAGTGCTAGGGGAGGAATGAGAGTCTTTGCATGTCACTCACAGAAGTCCTGTTAGCTTCTGCATGATATCCCTCCCCAGCTGAAAACCTGTACCTATCCAAAAACTTCAGGCATAGCTAATTTTCTAGTCAATGTCATAGCAATCATGCTATTTCCCCCCCCAAAAAAAAATTACTTAATGAATTAAAGGTTTTCTACAGAAGCAGTGGTTACATAATACAAATAGTTGATGATTTCTTAGCATCTCTATGAAGTCGGAGATGAAGAAGAGAAACTGTTCTTTGCTGAACACCTTATTAGTACAAGTCAAATTGAGAATAAACTGACAGAACAAAAGTATTTCAGTAAATCAAATGCATCTCAGCTAATCTATCCAAATGGAGCGGGACAGTAAACCAAAACAAAGACCTCTGTAGTGACCTTACCCTAAAACTTTATTTAAAAAGTATAATGAAGGCATAAGTTCCCATTTATTAAACAGCTTTAAGGTCACCTTCAAATTGTACTTTTCAACACAAACATTTAACTAACCTTTAAACAGTTCAACAACAATCTAATCTTGACTATGAACAACAACAAAAAGTCTCCAAAGGCATTGTCGAAGCTTATCTTTGAAAAAGGTAACCAGTAGATTTAAATCAGTACTTCAGTTATGACTTCTAGCACTAGACCTTGAACCTTCAAGGACGGTACTTCAATATTGTTCTGTGGCAACCTTCAGAACTGTTATTGTATTGTGCATCAGCGTTAGGGTGTTCATAATCACTGAAGCTAGTGAGCACAATGGTAGTTTCTCAGAGGCTGTTCTTCTCTCTCTGCGTATCTGCAGTCTGGCAATGAAAGTCCATCTAGTGCCATATTAGTACCTGAATGGGCCAAGGGAGTAAAGTAGTGTGTACTTATAGGATGCAGAACAATTTAAAACACAAAGTGAAATTGTTGGACGACTAAGTAAAATTAAAGGAAGTGGTATTTTTAAAAGAATATGACGTAAGGCTAGCAAGGATTTTATTATTATTATTAAGGATCAGTTTGATGAAAGAAATTGAAAAATGCCCGTACTGATAAACAAAGTTTTATGAAGCCTGGATATATTAGTCAAAGTTTTCACTAGCACAATCTAGTTTCTGGCTGAAAGCTTAGACCTGAATGACTCTAGGTCCATTTTTTGGCAGGTATAATGGTCACTCAACACAACTTCAGACCCTCTGACCTTATCACTACTTTTCACTTTCTAAGGAGACTAGCAGTATTGCTTATGGTAGCTTTATGCTATTCCACTGATTATATAATGCAATTATGACTAGCTTATTCTTGTTCCCTTTCCTCTGATCCTTCCAAAGCATTTCAGAGGGATCAGCAATGGAAAAAAACCCAGCAAAATTTGCATAACAGAGCAGGAGAAAATAGACCTGACAGAAACTTGTAGGAATTGCTGACTGTGTGAGTCAGTCACACAAATGCTGCTAATGGCACTGATGCCATTTTAAGGAGGTAGGATTTTCAGCTGTTCCTCTTTATGTCAGGTACAGTCCAGTTCTGTGTGTATTATTCTGGAAAAAAACTCTATTTCAAAGTGCAGGACATGACCCTCTAAACAACTCTATAACCGCTGTACACCTTTTGGGGTTACTTTGACTGCAGATAGAAGAAACATTATTTTGTGATAGAGACTGAGTTTAGCCATAGCAGTTGGGTCAGAAATAGATGATAAATAAGGGACAAATGACACTACAGGATGTGTTCCTGTAATCACCATCTGAGATGTCTCACACTGAATATATAACAGATTTACAAGGTTTGAGCCTACTTGAGGCTTTTTGTACTGGAGCATTTTTTTTTTCTCCAGTTGTCAGTTCATGGATTTGTTTTTGAGCCAATCGATTTCCTCCCAGGCATGAGAATGTGTAGTTTAGTGACAATATGTGCTGGCTTTTTAGCACTTGTCTTACTCAGGTATTACTTGTAATCTGAAATGGTACCTTTTTAATCTAATCAAACACATAATTCCTATGTATGATTTTCATGCAAGGGTGATTGAAATGTTGCTGTCATGTTGTTTCCTAAATAACCTTGCTTCTGCAAGAACACCTCTGCCAAACTACATCCAAGTGTTTGGCTGTTGTTTCACCTCACACCTTGTTTCAGTTCTATGAGAGACATAAGCCTCTTTTTCCTCTTCTTTTTAAGATCAGGCATTCATGGACACAGGGATAACACAGATAACAAAGGAAAGGAGCAGTTACCTCATGGTGTAAAACAAGTAGGTTTGCCCCCTTTAGCCTTAATTAAATAGGATTCTGCTTTGAGGGAAGACTGCTTGGTTTGTTCTAGTATGCACATATGACATTTTAAGGATTATTCTGCTCTCAGGGGAAAGAAAGAATGTCTGTAAGTGAGGAAGCCTGAATTCCCTTCTCACAGTCCCAGAATTAATGTTCAATCTACCATGGTTTTCCAGCAGTATCTTCAGAAGAAATGATGAGGCAGAAAAGCTGAAGCTTCCAGAAATCAAGCAACATACCAAAATTTAAGGTATGTAGCACAGTGTGACTGTACACTTAGCTTTTTACAGGTATCCTCCCTGGGAACTGCTTTAATTTCAGCTGCACTCCACAACAGCACCCTGAAGAAAACTGTAACATGATTAGAACTGAATCAAATGTTATGAAAGGCTGAGAAGCAAAATATTTCTAAATGAAGAACAAACATCTCATCAAGGAGGTATGGTAGAAGTATAATCCCCTAGTAAAAGTTACATTTGACTAGGATGCTTTATTTGATCAGAGCCAGCTGGGAATTTTTTTCTCTGAAAAAAGAGTTTATATTAGAAGAGAGAGCTTGGGGTGGTGCTGAAGTTAAAATAGCTGCAGGGGTGAAAATACATGTAAGAGGAAGTAACCATGAAGATGAGGAGTTGGACAGTAACCTGGCAGTTGGAAGGGTTTGAATATGAATTAGGTAATACTCAAAGAGACAGGCCTTAATACAGAACAATTATGGGAGTGAGAACAGAAGAAAAGAGGAAGGGCACTGAAGAGTATGAAGAGCCAGACAATTTTGACAGGTTCTAAACAGGCATTTCATCGACAAAGATTTGTATATCTGCTTATCTATGCATCTACAGTAGCTTAGGAATGCAAAATTAATCTCCAGTGATGTTTTAAGACTTCAGATCCTATAGTAAAATTGGCATTGGGACATAAACCACAACATAAGTAATTCTAAATATAATAATATTATCTATGCAATTCATCTGACACAAATCATAGCTTCACTAACCAGACTCTAAATATGCTGGCCTTGCTCATCACTGCAGTTACTCCATGGTTTTATTTTACTGAAGCCTTTATCAATCCTTTGCAACCATATCTTCTGTGGTAGTAACTTTTAAAGTATACACAATTTTTGTGAGCCCTTCGTTCAACAACAGGAGACAATGATGTATTTCCACATATAATTTCTGTACTAAGAATCTTCCACTGTAGTTAAATATACAGAAGCATTCTTCAAGCAAAATAGTTCATTAATGAAATCCAATAGTCAGGGCACATATTTATTTATTTAAATCCTATGTTTACCACCAGATGACTTAAGATTTACAGATCACAAGGGAACAAACTTCAGTGTTTGTCACCGTGCTATTTACATGCAGGTCTTCATTCCATTGTAAGTGTAAAGGTAATCAAAGGTACCTGCAGTGAAACAAAGTAATTCTTAAGCCTTGCTGCTCTGATTTCACTGACATTGTATCAGCTACTTTTTAAAGTCATTTCAGAGGTAGGTTAAGAAAACAAAGTGGAATAATTACATGTGTTGCTTTTTCAGGCACAGAAAACTGAAACAAAGAATTTGGGACTACACTGCAAAACAGAAGGAACAGGTGACTTTAAGTTATTCGTTACTTTCTAAGTGAAATTAATCATTTTTAAGGTCCTCCATTGTAGGTACCAGTCCTTAGTTACACTGGATTAGGCGTCACTTCAGGATCAGTTGCACTTGCTGATGTCTGTTAAACTTTTGCAGGATTTGGCTTACATTTCTGACTTCCATGTTTAGCAGTGCTTGCTGAGATTTAATGCTTTTCTGCTTATATATCAGCTGAAAGTGCCTGAACAGTGAATAGGGTTTCAGGGGAATTTTACAACGAGAATTAAGTTTATTTCAAAAGGAAGAAGGAAACACTGTTTTACTTTATTGTTTTGTGTATTTCTACATCAGAGTGCTAAATAGAAGACTGTTACCTTCTCTGTTACTGGCTTAGGTACCAGACACCTTCTGTTTATCTCAGACAGCATCTTTTGCTTCTAAGTATCTGATCTATCATTTTATTACATATTCATAGAAGCAAGAGCCCTTCAATGTTTTAATTCTCTGCAGAGAAATATTTCAAATTTCAAAGTATTTTATCTATCGGCTTCTATCTTTCTGCAATCTTTAATTAAAAATTAAAATTATTTTTATAGAATATTCATTATTCTTTTCCCATGGTATGGTACTAGAATATTTGAAAATAACTTGGATTGGCTTATACTTACTGCTCAGTGCAGATCATAGTTAGTCATATTTTATTCATAAAAGATAGATTTCTTAAGTTATTATCTGAGTTAAAAGATTTATGAGAAAATAAACTAATGGAATTTTAAAGTACACTTAGATTTGAGGATGTTCCTAATAGTGCTGCTTAAGTGGCAGGTGCACAAAATGCCGAACGTGGTCTTAGTTCAAAATTGAGGAACTCTGGGCCCAGACCAGCCCTTCAGTTGCAAACTCGAGATGTCTCTGTACTTGTGTCCTAGAAGAAGAATTCCTGCCCTTACCTGGTAAATTCTCAATTTTGACATCAGCTGCACAATGTGAGTCTGCATGGTGTTCCCTTAATGTAACACCTCAAAACCAATGCTCTTACCTGTGAAGAGGATTTTAAATTTTTTTTTTTACAATCTCTGCTCCACCCCACCTTACTTGACTGTCCAAATTTGTACACAACACTGTTCTAGAGCTAAATGCCATTATAAAGCTGTTTTTTACAGTATATTAACACAATGTCATTTTACTACAGTGTCATTTTTTCCATTCATGGGATCAAAAATTCATAGCTCTTAATTTACTAGAGGACTAAAATTCATCCAAGAAGTTTAGCATTTCAAAGTAGGAGGCAAAGACATCAAAGGATTAGTGGAGTGACTGCAATTAAGCAAGTTAAGGTATTTTTTCTTTATAATACCTATCAGGTAAGACTAGAGTAGTTTGCCTTGCAGTAGAAACCCAGACAATGATTATTAACTACAGGATTAAAGGAAAATCTGGAAATGCCACTTAAAGCTACATTTTCTCCTCATGCTTTTAAAAGGTCAAAATGTATTTGGTAGCCTTTTCAACTGAGGCTTTAATCAGCGAATGCAAACATCATTGATTTGCTTTGTTTTTGAGACAAACATCAGAAATGACGGACCTGTTCCTAGTGCATAAACATGCATCTTTCCCTTCTAGCCTGCCTTTAATCATCCTCCTATAAAAATAAAACTACCTTCTGCTCAGCAGCAGTGAATCAAACTGATAAGATACATTGCTGGTCCTTTAGTATCAGACTTTCCCAAGCAGAGGCTGACCATTGTTTCAGGGTCTGCTGAAGGATACTGGGGGGGCATTAGGAAGTAAAGGATCAGTCCACAAAACAGTATCTTATCACTCTTTCTTCCACAAGCACCTCAGCACACGTACAGGTGTGCATGTGATTAAGTTACAGCTCGCTTCCACAGCAATCTGAAAGTAGTTAAGGAGGCATCCCTGTGTGTGTGTAGGACAGGACCAAGAAGGCAGGGGTAAGTAATTTCTCAAGATGAGTTTGCCACTTAAGAAGTAGCATGTGCTTCACCAGTTTCCTTGAAGCTGTCAGCTGTTGTGTACCTAGACATTTGAGGTATGTGCCACTACCTTATCTTGATTACTGAATCTTGAGCTTGGATTTTTCAAGGTGCGGGGAAAGGGTGCTGCTAGGTCAAAAAAGCCTCTATGATTCTCTCCACTTAAGACCTATTTATTCTTCCAGACCTTTGCTCAGGGGAATAAACGCTGGGTGTTTGCATAATGCCCAGAGTTGGGTTTTATTTATTTTTATGTTGATATTGATCAGTGGAATACACATACACTGTTACTGCAGCCTCCCAGACATAGCAGCAATGAATGTTTTACAAGCTGAAAGCTAACTGAAGAGATCACCATCACACCTGAAACTCACAAGGACAGCTTTACAGAAGCTATTACCCATGCCTGTCAATAGACTTTGAGAGCATTCCACCACCCACCCTGTAGACTTCAAACTTTAAAAAAAGCACTTCACAGTGCTGAGCAGTGTTAGTGATAAACAAGGTTGCTATACTATGAACCAAATTCAAAAGTTATCAAAAAGAAATAGTTCCTCTGTTAAGTGGAGCCAACAGAACCACAGCCCAGGTGGGAAGGGAACGTCAGAGATCATCTGGTCCAACCTTTTGTGGAGAAGGGAGCCTAGATGAGATTATTTAGCACTCTGTTCTATCACATCTCGAAAACCTCCAGTGATGAGGACTCTACCATACCACATCTCTGCAGAGGTTGTTCAAGTGACTGATTGCTCTCACGGTCAAAATGGTTTCTTTCTTATATCAAGATGAAACCTCTCCTGATGCAACTTGTACCCATTGCCACGTGTGAAGAGAAAGCCTCCATCCTCTTTGCAGTCAACCTACTGGAAAACTGTGATGAGGTCCCTCCTGAAACTTCTCTTCTACTGGCTGAAAAGACCTAACTCCTTCAGTCTTTCCTCATATGGCAGGTTCTCTAGGTCTTTGATCATCTTTGTGGTCCTTCTTTGGAGTCTCTCCAGTCTGTCCACATCTTTTCTTGAACTGAGGTGACCAGAACTGGACACATTATTCCAGGTGCGGCCTGACAAGCACTGAGTAGGGTGAGATGCTCACATCTCTCTCTCTATTAGGAACGCCCCTGTGGATGCAGCTCAGGATCCAGTTTGCCTTGGTTGCTGCAGTGGTGGTGCCGACTCATGCTCAGCTTGTCCACCAGGATGCCCAAGTCCCTCTCAGCAAGGCTGCTCCACAGCCACATATATTGTAGCCTGTGCTGGGCTCTTTGGTTATGTCTTCCCAGATGCAGGACTTTGCATTTGGCTTTGTTAAACTTCACACAGTTTGTGCTAACCCACTCTTCCAGCCTGTCCAGGTCTCTGTCTAAGATGGCTCTCCTTTCTGATGTGTCCATGTTGCCACCCAGTTTAGTGACATCAACAAACTTGGTGAGGGTGCTTTCAGTTCCCTCGTCCAGGTCATTTATGAACATGTTGAACAGCAAGGGGCCCAGTATCAATCCCTGGGGGACCCCACTTATGACAGGCTGTCAGCCTGAGTGAAAACCACTGATCACCATCCTCTGAGTGCACCCTGTGAGACAATTTCCTGCTCATCTCACTGACCACCTGCCCAATCTGTATCTCAACAGTTTGTCCAGGAGAAGGCTGTGGGAAACAGTGTCAAAGGCTTTGCTGAAATCCAGGTGAGCAACACGCACTGCTGTCTCCATGTNAAGGGTAATGGGCCTGTAGTTTCTTGGGTCCTCTTTTTGTGCCATTCTTGTAGATGGGTATGAGATTTTCCCTCTTCCAGTCACCAGGGTTGCCCCTTCATTTCCACAACTTTTCAAAGGTAACAGACAGTGGTCTTTGCAACAATGTCAGCCAGTTCTGTTAACACTCTGGGGTGGAGTTCCTCTGGGCCCATCGATTTATGTGGGTTGAGCCCTTGCAGAGGGTGGCTACTAGTGAGCCAACACATGCATTGTTGTAGCTACTTGGTCCTGTGGTCTGGGGTCCAGCTACACCAGTGAAGACAGAGGAAAGGAGGTATTGAGAACTTCTGCCTTGCCAGCATTACTAGTGACTTGTTTCCCTGCCCTGTTTAGTAATGGGTCGGTGTCTTCCCTGTGCTCACATACCTGAGGAACCCTTTCTTCTTGATGTCTTTGGCCAATTTCAGTTCTAGTGGAGCCCTGATCTTCCTGTCTGCATGCCCTAGCAAGGTTCTTGTAGTTCTCAATGGCTAGGTGGCTGCCTTTCCATGGCTGGTATGCTTCTGTTTCATTTTTAAGCCCATCAAAAAAGCTCATTGTTAAGCCCCACTGGTTTGTCTTCTTCCTTTCCCTTTGTAGCCAACTGACTGCTCCTGTGCTTCCAGGAGTCTGTTCTTTTAAAACTCCCAGCACTTAAGCTCCTTTGCCCTCCACGCACACTTTCCATGGAATCCTTCACATCTGGGCTCTGAGTATGTTGAAGCTGGCTCTTCTAAAACACAGGGCCTTCTTCCTACTACTGGTCTTTGGTGTGCTTAGCAGGATCTTAACTCCACACTGTTGTGATTGTTGTATTGAAGGCTATCATTGGTAGTTATATAGTCATGCATGTCTCTTTTTGTTTTGTGAGCAGTAAATCTAGCCATGCACTGTTCCTAGTTGGCATGTCCAGTGCCTGTAGAAGGAAGCAGTCCTCATGCACTCCAGGAATCTCATGGACAGTTTGTGCACTGCTGTGTTTTAATCCCAACAAATGTCTGGGTAATCAAAGTCACCCATGAGGACCAGGTTCTGTTGGCCCAAGACTTCCTTAAGCAGCCAAGACTTCCTTGTCATCCTGATTGGAAGGTCAGTGACAGATACCTAATGTAAGATCCTCCTTGGTGATGAACCAGCTCATCTTGATCCAAAGGCATTTGACAGAACTTCTGTGATCTCTGTAGCTTATCTCTATACACTCAAATTTCTAATTTCTTTTATGAAGTGAAACTCTATCTGTTCTTACTCCCTTCCTATCTTTCTGAAAGAGTTTGTAGCCATCCATTGTGGTCTTCCTCTTCCAGTCAGGTGTGTCTTCCCACCAAGCTTCTGCAATTCCTATCACATCATAACTCTCAGAGTGGGCATGGAGCTCCAGTTTCTCCTCTTTGCTGCCTAGACTACGTGTGTTGGTATATACATACTTGAGGTGGTAGGACTTAGGG
This sequence comes from Eurystomus gularis, assembly GCA_013400335.1. Lineage (NCBI taxonomy): Eukaryota > Metazoa > Chordata > Aves > Coraciiformes > Coraciidae > Eurystomus > Eurystomus gularis. The sequence continues at coordinate 14,809 of VZZY01000234.1, forward strand.
TTCTTGCCTTTTTAAAGAGTGGGAGAGCATTCCCCACCACTTTAGTAGGTGTGCTCATCCACCCTGTTGCTTATGAATATGTTGGTGTCACAGCTCTGCATCCTACCCCCCGAGTCTGTTAGATTAAAGCACAGTTCACCAAGTCAGCCAATCTGCTAGCAAGGTTAGGCTGCATGTGATTACTCCTTTGTTCATTTCCCACAACATTCCAGGATTTGTGAGTCCCTCTAAACAGATGATTCATGTCAACATCATATCACCAACAGGCCAAATTAACAGAAATCCTCTAGGAATATGCTGATTTAATGGGCCTTGATGTCACAGTTAACTAAGTCAATTCTACATCTAATTGGCCACTAGTACTTGCTACTGTCTTGCTTCAGGAGAGGCAGGACAGACAACTTCCCTAAGTGTGCTGGACTATTAAATTAGTAGCTATTAAGTGGGTACTGTATATACTCAAGCGTTGCTGGCTAAAAAGAAGAAACAAAGTTAGTGGTACAGCCTACAGAGAAACAGCATGGGCACCAGACACAAACAGGTGACAAGCATGTTTCATCTCAGCGTAAGATCAGACACAAACTTGTTTCATCTCAAAACAAGAACATTTTTTTCAGGATGAACAGTCAATCACTGGAACAACCTCTTTCAGGGAGTGCAGACTGCCCACGGCTGGAGGTTTTCAAGATGGAATTGGACAGGGTGCTAGATAATCTCATCTAGGCTCCCTTCCCCACAAAAGGTTGGACCAGATGATCCCTCAAGGTCCCTTCCAACCTGGGCTGTTCTATGATTTTGGATCTCTTCAGACAAAAATCAGAAAAGTCTAAAGATAAGAAAAATAAGGAACGCAATGAACTTTATCTAAAAGGGAAACAACCATAGAATCATAGAATGGTTTGGGTTGGAAGGGACCTTAAAGATGATCTAGTTGCAACCCTCCTGCCATGGGCAGGGACACCTTCCACTAGACCAGGTTGTTCAAAGCCCCATGAATTGTGTGAAACCCCAAACCTGTGCGAAACATGTATTAGAAACCAAATAAATGGACTTTTCTTTTTGACCCTTCCGCTCTAGTACAATTCTTCACACAAAACTCACAGACATTTATTTATGAAAATAGAGGGAAAATATTACTAGGATAATATCAGAACTGTTTAATTTGTGCTTTAAGAAAACGAACCTTTGGAAAAAAGCCAAGATTAACATACTTCCCTCCTATATTTATACTGAGACCATTTCAAAATGGTCTAAAAGGGTTAGATGCACAAAACTCTCAACTGGAACTGGAGTTGGGTTCCTACCGCCTGTATGTCTGTGGAATGTGATCTGTAGAAACCAAGGGAAATTTTAAAACACAGGTGGTATGAAGACAACCAAAGATGTAAACCTGAGCTGATAAAGTCAGATAAACTGCTCATTAGGATTCAAAACAGCAAAGAAAAAAAATATTTTTAATCATATTCCAGCCACTACAACAGGACAACTCTTCAGACCACTACAACAGGACAACTCTTCAGAGCAGAAAGGGGAGCCATTAATGTACTTCACTGGCTTCAAAATCACTGAGAAATTCAATTTCTACATTGTGGAATATTCCACATGAAGAGGAGATTTTTTTTTGCCTTCTCCTATGGAAAAGAAGTAATAGCGAAAACCCCCCTACCACTAGAGAAAAACTGAAAGGCATTTTGCCATACTTCATTATTAACACAATAATTAATATGCACATAGATTGTTTAAGGATTTGCTTTGGCAAGGTAAGCATGTGTCTTATATAAGAAATACCTCAATGAACCTCTGGATCTTGAAATTTAGCTTGTATTTTAGTCACTTACTGAGCTTGAGTCAAAGGAATTACAGGGAAAAAGCCCATCAGAAACAGTTTGACAACTTACTAAGTAGACATCCAGAACGGAAGCGTTATCATTTTCCATTTCCAGTGTGCTCTGTTCTGAAGTCAAATAGATGGCACTGTCTTCTAAAGTGAATGTTGAACTTGAAGGCAACCCTTTACTGCAAAGAGAAGGGAAATACAGTCAACCAAGAATATAAGTTACTGAGAGCTCAGTCACAGCTGAAAATTTAAAAATATGTTTCTCTCAAAAGTAAAAGCTTAAAATACTTAAAAAGAGGGAATGCAAATAGACAAACATAGATTTGTTGACAATGGTTAGGTAATTAGCAGCTCATATTTGACTAACATACACACAGGTTCTGTTTCTGCATTAACTAAAATTTTATCAGCAAGTAATACTGTTCCTGAACTCTAATATTTACTTAAAGGAATAAATTATGTCACAGTACATGTGGGATAATTTCATTATTTTCAAAATAAGTTACTTCCACATTACACATGGTGTAAATTTTGGCACCATTTCTTAATTCAAAATAGGAAAAAAAATATCAGTAATTAGGCAGAGTAGCATTGGACTTTCTCATGCAGATACGGGATCACTTGCAGCCAACAGTTCAGAAGGCAAAGTGGGAGAAGAACAAGAGTGTACTGTAATTAGTACAGCTCTGAGCAGGGGCACTGTATTATTTCATTCATAGATACGAGTTTTTATTCTCTGCTATCCAGAAAGAATGTAAAACTGCAAATGCATCAGCACAGGTATATTGTTTTTTGTCTAAACACACTTGGAACCACAAAGCTGAAACTCTCAAAGGTGTTTTAATGAAGTTAGGTGCCTATTATACCCTGTCCTCACTAGCTGCCAGTAACTAACACACCCCAGGCTGCCTTGAAAACTCAACTGTCAGTTTTGCAGAGACGTATTTTTTAAGTTCTTATCTATTTACACACAAGGTGAAAAGCAAACAATTCTGCATTATAACTGGGTACGAAAACATGGTAACAGCCAGCAGTCCAGAAATGACTCATTTCCCCCTCCCTTTGCAGTACTTTGTAGTTTAAATATGTTTTAGATAGCGTATAGTTTCAGAAAGGGCAAAGCTAGCATGCAAAGTAGAAAACAAATTCAAATGCTTGAACAAAGTAATGAATCATATATCACCCTCATGCCATCCATACTAGTATGAAGTGCACAGCATTAAATTTGCCACATTACAATACAACTTTTATTATATAGTGTATTCAGTAGCAAGACTATTTCTTTTGTCCTAAGTGTGACTCAGCTCCCACTGGCTTTAGTAGCATTCTTCTCACACCCGTTATGTGTATTCCATTGACCAACGTTTCAGTCACATCAGTTTTCTGCCAATGCTTCATTTAACTGAAGGGGGAAGGGAAGGGCAGACAGGAAGGGAAAAAAACAGCTGTTGCCACATGTAAGACGATGCTTTATCATTTCCCATGAAATAAGCCTTGGCATGAAAGATACTACTCTTGGCAAAAGGGGAGGGAGAAGGGGGAATGGAATCACTCTTGCTTGCAGAATTTTGATCTCCACCGTTGCACAGTTCAGGCCCCTGGATGTGCAAAGGCCCATATATGAAAACCATGTGACACAAGATGTATGTGCAGTGAGCAGCTACTACCGCTATAAAAATATGCAAACCTGGTGGTCAGCACTTCCTTCTAGAAAACAGCGCTCTGCATTACTAACTGTAAAGCAAGTTGGGCAGGCTGTGGTGTATACCTGGCTTTCATTCCTGCATCAGGTTGGGTTTAAGAGCAAAAAAGCCTGAAATAGTGATTCCTTTCATGTACATAGCAGGCCACATCACTGCCACCTTTGCTGCTGTTATTTTTAACTTCTTTCACTTCTAGAAAACCTCTGGAACCTGTACTCAGTATGAGGCGAGGATTCTGTAATTCACACCAGTGGCATTTTATTTTATATCCTCCGTGTATCAGAAGACTAAGAGCTAGTCCTCTGTTATTTCAGTTTAATTCACTGGTTTACTGTAACACTTACTTCCTCTGTTCTCAACTTTTCCATTAGAAGGCACTGTGCATCTTTTGCTCTTAGTTAAATTATAATCTGTGTTGATTCACAGCCTGCTGGGGATAGCAAACAATAGCAGTGTGAGTTCAGCACTCGGTCTTGGAATTGTTGAACTACTGGTTTTACCTATAACA
>VZZY01000235.1:0-35740 GCA_013400335.1 Eurystomus gularis
ACAAGGGCTTGTGATTTTGCAGCCTCTACCAGTTGTCTATAGAACAATTCATCAACCTCTTCGTCCTGGTTGGGTGGTCTATAACAGACTCCCAACAGGATATCTGTCTCGTTGGCCTTCCTCAACTTTACCCATAAACATTCGATCGGTCCATCACACTTGTTAACTTCCATGCAATCAAAACACTCTCTAACATAGAGAGCCACCCCACTGCCCTTTCTATCTTGCCTATTCCTTTTGTAGAGCTTATGGCCATCCATTGCAGAACTCCGCTCATGAGAGTCATCCCACCATGTTTCCGTAATGGTGACTATGTCATAGCAGTCGTGCTTCACAATGGCCTCCAGCTCCTCCTGTTTGTTACCCATGCTGCGTGCATTAGTGTAAAGGCACTTGAGCTGGGCTAATGACTTCATTCCCAACAATGGCCTGCCATCCTTAGGCTCAACTCTAGTGGGCCCAGCTTTATTCCCTTCACCCTTCAGACCTAGTTTAAATCCCTTTCCATAAGCCCAGCCAGATCGTACGCAAAGATTCTTTTCCCACTTTGAGAGAGATGAACTCCATCTGTCACCCGCAGATCCCGTGCAGCGTAAAGCTTCCCATGTTCAAAAAACCCAAAATGCTGTTGGTGGCAGCAGCCTCTCAGCCACGTGTTAATCGGGTGGGTCTTCCTTCCTCTTTCAGTATTCTTCCCTGCCACTGAAGGGATTGAGTGGAACACCACCTGGGCTCCTGAGCCCTCAAGTGATCTCCCCAGGCCCTAAAGCCTTTTTTAATTGTTTTCAGGTTTCTCTCCGTAACATCATCATTACCAACCTGGATAAGATGTGTTTCTTTAGAATGTAATGATTGCTTCAGAATCTTTTTAAGGACTACTGTTTTAAAGTGTTTCCCATATAAGCATTTTTTCCTCTGAAGCATTTACAGACACTGTCATTAACCATTGTGGCATTGAAAAACAGAGATGCTACATCCACTTATGCTGCTTGGTAGCTATGTTTTGAGAAACCTGAAAGTGAAGAGACAGTGTCAGAGTAGTGGCTCTGCTATGCTTTTCTTCCTAGTTAGCTATTGTTCTTCCCTTCCAGCCATAAGAGAGCTTTCACATGGAGAACCTTGATTCCAAAACTATCTGTATTGTGCAAAATTGATACAGCCTTTTGAAAATACTGAGAACAAGGCAGGTGTGACTGAACTAAAAGCCTTGATCCTGTTTCTTGTCTACTGTAACCGTTGTCCATCTCATGAAACAAAAAGTTTCCTGAGACACAGGAGAATGAATGTGAAGATAGTGAGAACTGGAATCCTTTTTTCTTTCTTGGCAACATTTGTAAATCATGCCTCAAAGTACTGTTATTCATTGAACAGCCAAAAGAAATGAATCAACACAAGTGAGATGCAGTATCAATAGGATCATCCTGCCATGTACCTGTTCTATGATAGCTGCTGTAAGCCTCCCCCCTCTTCCCTGCCTCCTCCTTGCGCTGCTCTCACCTGATCCTCCAGCTCTAAGGAGAGGCCTCAGCCTGACAATAAAATCTCTGGCCTCGTGCAAACACTGCTGACTTTACTGAAATCTCATATATCCATTTTAAGAATGTGATTATGTGCAAGCACATTAATATTGCCACTGCAGTCTCCCAGGAATGCTTCGATGCCTGAAGGTATTACGGTATCACTCCTTAATCTTGCTGCCTTTACTTGCACTCACCTCCCATAGCCAGGCCCAACAGATCTCCATTTTACCATTTCTTTTGGTTGTCCCCACTACTCCTACTAGGAAGACAGAAAGTGATTCTCCATATATTTCCAGTCTCAGCTGAAATCTGTCCAGAGCAGACTGTTCTGGTGAAGTCGGGCACTTCCCTTTCTGTCATTTTAATTTTACCAGATCCTGGTTTCTACCTGAAACTTTTGTTAGCCTCAAGTTCCACTGCATTTCATGCCACTAAGTTATGTCTTTGCATTATTTACAGGTGGTGTTAATGCAGTCTATGTCCATGTTTCCAAAAGGGTGCATTTCCCTAGCATCAACTCAAAAAATCAGGTGCTAGAAAACAACATTGTTGCTGCAAAATTAAACTGAATATAACACTCTGAAATTCTTCCTGATTCACTACTCTGTAAAGCCACTGTATATGCTAGGAACTGCTAGTATAATACTTGGACAATTACCAGGGCTAAGCAACGTAAAGGTCATTTTGCCACAGTTTATCACCACCAGTTTAATGCAGGAAGTGCTGGAGTATCACAGACCAAATTCTTGTGTATGAAATGACAGAACTCAGTGACATACTTAAATTCTACGGAGGAAACACATAGGCACCTGTATAAAGGCCCCAGATGGCAAAACAGGCAAAAGAAGAGAAAGAATACAAATCCTCTGCAAGATTCTAACCATCCTTTCCAAAAGTAAGCATTAGGATATTTACAGGAACAGATTTCAAGCTAAACGGAAGCCAAATACAACGTTTACAGATATAGGGGAAAAAAATGTCATAGCGGACAGCTCAGCAGTTCACTCTCCTGTTTCTGCTGCTGGCTGGCAGAAGCTTTCAGGGAATTCTGCAAGAACTGCCTTTTGGATAAAACACTCCCCAAGTGCTTAATTACAGACTATCATGCCCACTGAGGAAGTCATCTTTCTAACCTCTGTAAGAAGGAGACTGTTTTAATCCTCTAGCACACTGTAGAAGAACTCAAAAGGACAAACATCATCCTGAAAACTCAGGTTAATGAAACAGTTTTTAAAGTAACAGTTTCGCTCATTTTTGTGCAGTCCAGTTTGAAAAATCCTGCAAGACTGGAGAACAGGAGACACCATGTAAACATAGTGTTTGTGTCAATGTTTTAAATGCCTGACCACGCATTTAACACACACAAACTCTCAAGCTACACTTCCCAGTAGGCGCACCGGTAAGCACGCGTTAACCAGTTCCCTGTTTAAGCCAGAGATGGATACCTGACATCAGATAAGCAGCACACATCACTAAACCGAACTGCTTAGCTGTACGTGAATCTGACAGCACAGAGCTGTGGCTTCCCGTATGAGTTGTAAGCTAGGCAATAGACGGCCCACCGAGTACACCCGATACATTTACTCGCAGTCACCTGCCGTTAACACTTTGAGATAAATAACCACGGTGGGTTGGCCCCCCCAGCAGCCGAGCACCCAGCCAGCTGTTGAGTCAATCCTCATCTCCCCGTGCTACAGCAGAGAAAATGGGAAGAATGAGAGCGAGAAAACTCATGGGTCGAAATAAAGACGGGGAAATCACTCATCAGTTACTGTTGCAGGCAAAACACACTCACCTTGCAGAATTTGACTTAATTTATTGCCAATTAACATAAATTATCTCCCCTCCTTCTTATCATCACAGGTTACACTCACTCCCCAAGGGTGTAGTTTCATCTCTCAAGTATACATCTGCCATTATTATACAGTTTATATTTTTCCTGGAAAAGCAAAGCGAATGACTGAGCTTTCCACTGTTCCATGGTAATAGCCATTTTTCTGTGTGACTTTAGGGGTTTTTTGTTCATCTACTTGTAGTCTGACAGGAATGAGGGAGGCAAATATCTTCAAGCAAAGCAATTTTTAAAATAAAGAAACAGATTACTCATATCTTTATAGACAGTTTGTAATGAACACACAAAGGAAGACAGAATCTGACAGAAGCAGCAAACACGCTCCTGAAAACTGGAAACAGTGGAGAACGAAGGTTTCTGGTCTACCAGAGCTGATACCTTAATTAGGTTATTATGACTATTAAACATTGACAAAGCTCCAGGCCTAGTGAATTACAACCAAGAAATCTGTAGAAAAGTCGTAAGGGGAAAAGAAAAGCCCTCAGCAGGATTTTTGATAACATAGGAAGGAAGGGAGTATAAGATAACTGGAGTAGCATTTAATGTAATTTTTTACTTTAAAAAGTTCCAAGACTCTAGAAAGCCCAAGCTTCTTATTCCAGACTCAGTTATGCAGAAGACAGAAAATTATTAAACCACATTTAGAAATGCATGACTTAAAAGACCATGAGAGCAGGAAGAATATACAGAAAAAGGAGGTAATGACAGACAAATGTATTTGAATTCTTTCAGTATGTTACCTACGTGGAGACAATAGCAACACAATGGACAACTTACCTGGAATTCAAAAAAGCATTTGATACGGCGCCACAAAGCAGATTGATTTGAAAAGGCAAATTCAAATAGATTCAGAGACACATCAGAATCAGCTGTTGAGTGCAGAGAAGAGAACTGGAGCTGCTGGGAACATTACAACTGACAAGTTTAGACTATTTCCTAGAATTGTGACTTTGGGAATGCTATGTTCAAAATTATGAGGTTCACTCACAAATGGCACACGATTTCTAAGGCAACAAAAATGGAGGACCAAACAGTTTCAGAATGACCTGGATAATTTAGGTTTATAGTCTTATTCCTGGCTCACACACTCCACTCTAAAACACAGAAAGGAAAGGCATGTAAAGTAATTCCACAAAAATGCAAAGTGACCACAGACTATATGCATAAAGTGAGGAAAAACAAGAAAGTATTGTGCTTAATGCAAAAATCATCTTCTAGCTAATTACAGAGAAAAAGCAAACAAGTTGTGGGGTGTTTATAATGGAAAGTATACAGAAAAGAAATTATTCTAGGAATGCACAACAGAATGGCATTTAAGATGATCATAGCTTTGTTGAGTAATGATCAAGAAAATTATTGAGCAGTTTCCTTGTTCCAATATGGGCTGATAAATCTCAAAAAATAAAATGACTAAGATTAAATGCTGAAGAATGCTGTGGGTTTTGGCTATCAAAGATTTGTGATTTCTGTCCAGAAATGAACCAACATCTGGACTCAAAATTCTAACCGTTGATACTTAACTTCTAAAATTTGGATGAAAATGGTGATTATTAAATAACATGCTGTTGAATTTTAATTATTTTAAAAGAGAATTTTAGTGTTGCCCAAATTATACAGAGATGAGATGAGAGAGAAATTAGAGAGAGAAAATAATAGATTCAAATCCTCAACACCATAGCCAGGAGGAAATTAAGAAGAGTTACAGAGAGGATAATTTCTTAGGATTACTGAAGATAAAGAAAAAAATTGATATAAAAAAGCTGCCTATGACTGGAACTAATACAGAAAAAAAAGGCAGCCTTTGTATCCTTTCTATTGTAATGTAATACCTAGAGTATCCATCCTTTAACTAAATCCAGCATGAGAATAAATGAGGAATAGTGAATTTAAGATGAAGCTGAGTTTGTGGCTGGAGGAGAAGGAAGGTTGGTTTTGGAGATTAAAAAATATGAAGGTTTATAAACTGCTTCTCTGGGGGAAAAGGCATGCCTTGATGAATCTATAGTTTTATTTTGTCCTATAAAGATATTACTGTATGTTTCTAATTTTTATGTGGCAAGACAATAGGATTTCCTGCCAAAGTGGCACAGAAAAGCGCCAGTTAGCTGATTTGAATGGCCTGAGGCATAGCCTCTGACTGTGAAATGAGGAATTAATTAACTGCTAGAAAAGGCTTCAGTCGAAAACATTTTAGGGGAGATTTTGGATTACTGGATTTGCAACTTCACGCAGATAATTGTATCTTTCAAGTTAATGAAATCTTTGTGCTTTTTGACTTTGATTCATTCAATAATTCCCACATATCAGTGTGGACAACCAAAAGAGAAGGGCTGGACTTCAGCAGGCACCATTAGCAGCCAAGTGCACCAGATGTTAACAACTTCTTTTACACAACTATTCAGGTTGTGTATGTATGGGAGTCTGCTGATTTGACGGTTTACTATGTCCTTACCTTCACTAGTAAAGCTTACAGTGATAATTTTGGCAGAGTTGTTGCCTAATGACTTTCGAATATAATTAAAAACATATTTTGATATAAACTGTATTGCCAAAGTCAAATATATACCAGCTAAGTGAAATTAACCTTCAAATGATACTTGAATAACAGTAAACCACAAGGGTATGTAAGAGATTAGATATACCGTAGTTTAATTATGTTACAATAATTCACCTCATTAATCTCCTAGGAAACAATAACCACAACAGTTAAATACTGTAATTAACAAACCCTACTTCAAACTTAATTTTAATTTTATACAACTTCGCAATATTATCCAGTGCAATTATATAAAAGACAAACAGAAGATAAAGCAAACATTAAGTTCTCTGGAGAAGACATCAAAAACATTCTCACTTCTTTAACCTGTGACAGGAAAGAAAAAGGGCCAGCACTACTTTGACTTATTTCTGTCCCAACCTATGCCACAATGGCTCCACTTCATCTGCAAATAATCTCAGGATCTATCCATTCCCAGCTTCTGCTAGGTCACAGGTTCTTTGTGGACATTTTTGGTTCTCTCTACTATCAACACTTCTAATTCAAATAACAGTTTCCTGTGAGGACTACCAGTTCTGTTCACAGACTGAAGCTTTACAAGGGTGTTTAATGTGCATTTGGTTTCTTTGCCCTTATGTTGAACTACACAACCGTTTTTAAAATTACAGGCAGAAATGTATGTTTTTGTCACTACACTTGCAAGTGGCCTTAAATGCCCAAATGCTTCTTCAGCCACTCATAGCATTAGAATTGCTTTCCTAGGCACCGAGAGAAGCGCACGGTGATCTTCATGGATCACAAGATCCCACCCTATACGCAGAGAACATTTCTCCACGTCTGCAATGCTGCTGCCTTGGGGCAGTAAGGGGGAGCTGACATTTTGTATCAGGAATATCGTGTCCCAGAAGGCAGGCAAAATGCACAGGAAAATTCTGTAGGTAGGAAATGTACCTACAACAGGAACACGTGAGGATTATTTCCTTACACACAGAATCATAGGCTCTTAGGACTTGGTCAGGAATCACAAACACAGCGGTACACAGAAAAGGAATCCATACAAATGGAGCACCTCAAAATAGCAAGGTAAGGCTGGCACCTTCAGCAGGGTAACTCAGAGGGGACCAGTATGAGAGAAACGAGTTCAGCATGGAGGTACAGGAAAGCAGCTCTCTGCTACATCAACATGCACTAAAACATCAGTTTCTTGGGGATCTTCTGTTTTTAAGATATGCAGAGTTAGTCTTTTTATTTAGTGAGCTCACAGTCTGAGTTCGTAACAACTGCAGGTATTGTCCACGCGGATTACACCAGGTATCACTTAGTTTACTGCCATAAATCAAAACCTCCGTTTTTAAAATCTCTGTATAGATTATATTCCTCATTCGATTACGTCAAATAAAGTGTTTGTCTTAGTTACTTTGATTTTAGCTTTTCAACAGGTGTCATGTTCATTCCACAAAACTTCTGCAAAGCTGCACTCTGATTACTTAGCTTCCGCTTTTTGACCTTTTTTCTTCATAGCTCTCCAAGGAGAAAATGAGATATCTTTATAAAATCACTGAGCAATAAACAAGAAGTTCATGTTCTCATAGAACAAAAAATAACAGCATTGAGAAAGCCGTGTTCAAAAATATAAATGTTGCAGAGAAAATAAAACTCATTCATTCATAACATTTTTCCATTAAAACAATGTAATAACTACTGAAGTTCAAATGATACATGAGTGTCTCCTTGAAGAAGATATTCTGTACATCTGATAAACCATAAATACTATAGAACGTACTTCAGGCAGAACAAGCACATTTTTGTGTGATCCTGGAAAATACACAGCATGTATGAGGATGAGTTATGAAGGTGAGCAAATTTAATATATCTAGTTGCCTGGTGGACACCCACAATTTGCAATTTAATCATCCACAAGTTATGGTGTGTTCATGATTGTATTAGACTTTGAAATAAGGCAATACTTGTTATATTAAGCTTAAAAAATAGCCCACCTTTTCAGGTTTATAATAATTTATAAAGGAAATAGTAGTTACAAACAAGGTGAATTAAAGCATTAGAGGTGCACTGAACAAAAGACAGTATGTAGCAGACAGATTCTTGAATCCAGAGCATATAACAACATTTTTATCATTGTCATCTTTTATATACCTCAGATTTATACAAGGAGAAAAACCCTAATACTGTCATTCTGTAAGATTGGCACGTTATTTATTTTTTTTATTTTCCTGCAAGGTATTCTTAAGAATATAAAGACTTTCAGGGTGAAAAAGAATTGATCGGTCTTGAACCTCTACTAAAAAACTGGAGGCACGGGTATTATTCCTACAGACCAGACCATGGCAAAATTAGACTATATCAGAATCTCCATTTTGCTGCTTTAGACATTCACATGGAATAAACCACAATGATTTTCTAGCTCTTTTTCTTCAGTAAATATTTCATCACTTAGATGAAAAATGAAGCATTTTCTTTGATAAAGAATGAGAGTGATCATACTAAAGTAGTCCAGGCTAGTGCACATTTTTAGAAGCATCAGACCTTGGTTCAAACCCCTACTTTGAATTAAGAAGATACTTAAACATGAACCTCCTATTTTACATAAATTAAAACACTACTAGCAACAGAGACTGAAGGAGACATTTCCTTCACACTCCAGCTGATCATCTGGTAAGCAGGACGCTTCTCTTTGCTACATGTTAGGAGATACACACTCCTTCAGGCACATGAATGTACCGGACCTCTTGCACAGGGGAGATTTTGGTTGAAAGGAACAGCAGAAATAGACACTTGAATGATCAAGACCTTTATTTTATTTCCTTTATTTTCTTCTTTCTCCTTTTTTTCCACAGATGCATTTGTTGTCTTCATAGGATGGAAAAGAATGCTATCAAATAGAATTCTTCATTCAAGTCAAAATTGTATCTTTCAGACTTGTGTTGTTAATAAAAATTATGAAGAAAACATTATTTCAGGTTGATTTGAACCACTCCTTTTTCCCTTTTCAGCATTAACACAGAGCAAAAAGAAGAAAAAATCCCCCATACATTCATGCAACAAAGTTCACAGGGCTCTGATTGTGTGTTCATGTGGGTGGAGAAAGGGGAGATGCAAAGGGCACTGAGGGCATCCTTCCATCTTTTCACTGGTTCCTGGATTATTATTTTACACTGAGGATCAAGTTTAAACTGAAAGAGGAGGAAAAGGAGAGACCCGCAGGATGGCAGGATACTGGCCTCATTCACAAAAGTTCAAGCAAGAAACTTCTCTTTGATTTTATCAGCAGAGGAGAGCTCTCCTACCTTCTTGGCTTGCACAATCCCCTTTCTGCTGGAGAATGGGGTCCTCAACAGCCCCCTTGATCTGCCTCGGTTGGGCAGTGCTGAATGAAAGGCTGGGTTACCCTCAGTACACTTTTAGGCAGACATTGAAAGCAAAGACTCCGAAAGCAAGGAAAACAAAGAGATGTCACTTGATTCTCTCAGCAGTGGAGGACAGCGTGACAATGGTTCCGAATTCCTGGTGTCTTTTGCAAGAGGGATAGGAGGTTCACGTGTATGGTTGTGTTTATATATATATATTTAATTAGCTTGAGCAAATGAAACCTAGTAACTAACCTTTGTTTACCTAAAGGTGTTTATAAACATTTTCAAGCGTGGGAGAATGTACCGATCAAAGATGACAGGCACGCAGCTCTGCCATGGTCTCAGCCACAAAAAGTACCGTGCAGCCTGTAACACAGGTTTCTACCATTGCCCAGGGAAGAAATTCTCGGTATCATTTTACAAAGGGTGTCTCCTGGTGTAAGCAACCTAATTCCACGTCATTGCTATGTTTACATTACTAATTACAGTATTTAGATTCGTTATGAGAACAGTCCAAAAGTAACATATTATCATTATCTGTACTTAGTTCACTTTGCTGACACCTCGAGAACCGTATGGACAAAGTTTAGACCACAGGAAAAGCAGCACAGGGTTTCAGGTAGACATGCATTGGGAAACAGTGTGATGGAGTACTCGGTTCTTGTCGTGGAACAGGTAGAATAATGATACACTATTTGCTATATCGATCCAGAATAGTGCTTAGCCATTCTGCTTCTTCCAAGGCGAGTTAGAAGAACTGGTATACTTCACATTTGTGAGAACAACCATGAAATTGCTGCCTACAAAAAGCAGAATTTCTGCTTTTTGACAGTATTGAGACATTAGATGTTCTTTGTTCTAACACAGAATCACATTGGTTACAGGCTCTGTCAGCATGCGCATTACGAAAATCAAAGCAATAAAGTATTTAATAAAATTTTATAAAATTTACTTCTAGCTTTTGTCATCTTCCTATAGTAATTTCACCGGCACCATACTAAAGACTGATGCTTTCTCTTTAAAAATTATTAACATAGCAAGTAAATCAGATATTAACAGCAAGGAAATCCCAGCCCACATAAACGGATGGGCCTGGATGGAATCTACCCCAGGACGTTAAAAGAAGGGGCTGACAATGTTGCAAGGCCACTGTCTATCATCTCTCTAAAGTTGTGGAGATCAGGAGATGTCCCTGAAGACTGGAGGGCAAACATCACATCTGTCTGCAAGAAGGGCCCAAAAGAGGACATAGGAAACTACCAGCCCATTACTCATTCTTCAGTGTCTGGGAAAGTGATGGAACGAAGCCTCCTAGAAAGCATTACAAACCACATGAAGCAGGTGATTGGGAGATGCCAGCATGGACTTACCAAAGGCAAATCATGCCAGACTAACCTGATCCTCTCCTACAATAAAATAACATTTTCTCTCAACACAGGGAGAACAGTATATATTTTTTATCCGGAGTTCAGCAAAGTGTTTGACAGTTTCCCACCGACTTCTCCTGGTCAAACTGGCACGGTACAGACTGGATGGGTGGTGTGTGAGATGGGTGGGAAACGGACTCACTGGCCACATTCAGAGGGTGGTAATCAACCGTTTTTACTCAGACTTGCAGCCTGTCATGAATGGAGTGCCTTAGCAATCTACTGGAATGACTGAAGGAGTTAAGTCTTCCCTCTGCAGAACAGAAAGCTTAGGTAGGACCTCATCACAGCATTCCAGTACTTAACGGGCAGCCACAGAGAGGATGGAGGCTCTATCTTCACAAGGAGCTACATGGAGAAGACAAGGGGCAACAGGTACAAGTTGCAATGGGAGAGGTTTCATCTTGATATAGAAAAGAATTTTTTTTACAGTGAGAACAACCAATCCCAGGAATAACCTTCCCTATAAATGTGGTAGAGTCCCCATCACTGGAGATTTTCAAAACACGACAAGGTGCTGGATAACCTCCTCTGGACTCCCCTTCCCACAAAAGGTTGGACTGGACGATCTTTCATGGTCCCTTCCAACATAGGCTGTTTTTCAGTTCCATGATTTTTCCCTCTAAAGCTAGTCAGTAATAGTATGGCCTATATGCTTTCAGATGTTGCAATAAAAAGAAAAGAAAAAAAAAGGTAACTAACAACATTCCTGGTAACTCTGAAGTCTTCTTGCTCTATTGTCAGTGAAAGCTTTAAAAAAAAAAAAGCTATAACAAAGTCCTCTCATTCCTCACCAAAAGACAATCACATAACAAGATCTCTAATAAAAAAGGAAAAGATTAATTGGAGAGCTGCCTTGAGAGACCAAATGTTCCAGACCTGACAGTTTTATAATGTAAGTAATTAGGGCACCATTATGAGTTATGTTATCAGAGCCAGCAGCATGATCAGCAATTGTTTATATTTCAGGGTCTATTCAGGAGTACAGTACACAGAGAAGTAGAGCACTAAAAGCAGATGAAACAGATGTTGATGGAATAGAGCTGACTTCTCAGCTGAATGCTGTTCTCACCCTGCCAATGCCTTCAATGAATTTGTCTTCATTAAAAGAAATGTAATCTTCAGTAAAAAGAAAAACAATTAACTGTTGCCTATCTACACAGCCTGTAGGAGCTAGCACAGAACAGAATTCTGCAGATGTCAGAACAAGTCAACTTCTTTTGTTAATGTGAAAATTAAAAATGAACACAGCAATTCGGGGGCAGGAAATAAAACTTGTTTGCACTAACCTCTACTCATTTCTACAATCGAACCTGAGCTGCCTTTCCACTAGTTTTCTGGAGTGACTGCAGTTCCAGGGGGGGAACACACGTGGCTCTCTCCCTTGGCACGTGGCTGCACAACAGCTGAAAAGAAACAAGAGCCTAAACACCCAGAACTGAGCAAGCGTGTACCCCTGACCTGGAAACGCTAAAGCCAATGACCATTTGTCAGATTAAACAGTAAGGAGGGAATTACTAAAAGGGAAAAAAAGACGTCAGCTTGAAAAGAAATATCCTAGCAGCACGTAACAAAGGGGAGAGAGGGGGACACATTATCAGACAGGCACCAGCTTGATATTGGCCAGGAGCAACCCCAACAAGGACTGGGGTTGACAAGGACTGAGAGAGAAGTACATACAAAACAAGTGTGCAAGGGGAATTAGAAACTTCTACGGATTATAAAAGACTGTTTAGAAACTTGTAGGTGCACATTAATATTTCACAAGTGGTTTATCTACAGTGTGGCTGATTGTTTCTCAATGTATAGTTCACAGATTGCCAGTTAATTACATGACATTTGTAAACCAATAAACTGCTTTGGCTGTGTTTTGATTTAAATAATATAAATTGAAGTTTTCCTCTATGACAGTTGGTTTTTTTTCATAAAATCATAGCATTTACTTATTTATATCTCTTCTTCTTCCTTCAGTACCTGTTTGAGACCATAACTGCTATCACATGCTCACACAAATTTCAGCTGAACTGAAACCTGTTTTGTAATCCATTCTATTTTTGGCTTTGACAAATAACTTGGCAAACACAACCAAAAGGAACACAGATATAGTAAAACATGGGATGCTTATCAAAACCAAAATTATAAATATTACACACAATTTGTTTTCCTGCAAGTAAAATACATGTCATATATGTGATCCCAAATCACAGGAAAAATTCTACAAGTGCCCACAGTGCTTGCCTACAGCAAGAGCAAACACCATCACAGCTACGAAACAACAGGCCACAAGAACCAGCCTGGGCTGGAAGGCACTCTCCAAAACACACGCCTCAGGGGACAGCCGTCCTTCCCCAGAGGCACTACGGAAGAAATCACCGCTCCTTCTCAAGCTACCTCAGCTGTACAGCGGCTTTCACCTTGCCAAAGTTTTCTAAAACCTCTTGTCAGATACCTGCTTTTACCCTTGACGTGCCATTGGATGGATCTTTTGACTAACCTATTTTTATCGATATATACTTCTGATAAAATGTAGGAATCAAGGGCAAGATTGTTTAAAAGAGAACATTCCTAAGCTTCTCGAAAATTTTGTTTTTATCTGATTCTTTTATTTCTGTGCCATGCAACAGTGGTAAGAAATTACATTTAGAAGTCTACACTTCTTTCAGCAGTAACACAGTCGTCCTATGAGGGAAAGAATCGCAAAATGTTGCTACTACATTCTCACTTACTGATGAAAAAAACAATTCCTAATATCACAGATTACATTGATTATATACTTTTCTATCTGGAATAATTTCAACCTTGGTCTCACCATTTCTCATATGTCAACAATCAACTGAAAGAGAGTTATAATACCAGAGAGAAAACTAAAAGAAATTTTTTTTTTTTTTAAAATCAAAATCACATAAATAATTCCCTATTGGAAAAGCACAACTACCTAAAAAGTAGCTAATTTAAGTTGATTAGGCAATTACTGATCCAAAATGAAAACAGTATTGAATTTACAGCTTCATTTTACATTTGAGGAAAACTCCAGAGAAAAATTAAAACAATGCAAGTTTTAATTATTGAAAGCTGTCCTTCCTTGCAAAATATTCCAGTGAAAATGAGGATATGATCAAACTCCTTGGGAAAAACACATCTTTAATGAAGAACTTTTGTGAAAACTACATTTTAATTCATTTGTCTGATATATGAATCATTCTCTCTAATCTTACTAACAACCTCGGGAAAACACTGGGGAAATAAAAACCTATGTTTTATGCTGCAGGAGTAGCACGAGAGCCAGCATCTTCAGGTCGAGCAGGGGTGAGAGAGAAATTGTTTGTAAAACACACATTGTTTAGGCAAAGAGACAATATTTAGTACCTGTTCAGTAAAGGACAAGTCTGGGACAATTATTTAAGATAAATGTCTGCATTCATTAAAACCTTTACTTAATTCTCATATGGAAACAAGCCCCATTTCTGAACTTGTGTTGTTTTTTGGGCCGTCCCCCAGACTTCAATCCCATGGTCCGAGGTGCACTTTAGCATGAGCACCATGGATTGTTGTTGAGCTATGCAATGCTAAACTGCTCCTGAAGCACTGCACCAACTTGGGCTGGGATATTCTGTGTCAAGCAGGATAAAGCTTCCAACCAGCTGCCAAAAGCAAGGCTTCCCTTTACGGCACGTGAAAAAGAAACACTGCTTACACAGAATCATTATGGTTGGAAAGGACCTCCAGGGTCATCAAGTCCAGCCTTTGTCCTAGCATCTCTCTAGCCACTACACCATATCCTCAAGCACTGCATCTATTTGTTCTTTAAACACCTCCAGGGATGGTGACTCCACCACCTCCCTGGGCAGTCTATTCCAGTGCCCAACTACCCTCTCAGTGAAGAATTTCTTCCTAATATCTAATCTGAACCTCCCCTGACGCAACTTGGGGCCATTTCCCCTTGTCCTATCATTACTAATTTGAGAGAAGAGACCAACACCAGCCTCGCTACAACCTCCTTTTAGGTAGTTGTAGAGGGCAATGAGGTCTCCTCTCAGTCTCCTCTTCTCTAGACTAAACAACCCCAGTTCCCTCAGCCACCCTTCATAACCCATGCTTTCCAGACACCTCACCAGCTTTGTTGCCCTTCTCTGGACCCGCTCCAGCACCTCAATGTCTTTCTTGTACTTTACCCTGCAAAACCTTTCCTAGCTCACGTCCAGGCAGCTGGGACAACCCACCCATGTGAGTCCTTGCTCTGCAACACCTGCAGCTCACACTGTGGAGCTCTAGGCTAACATCCATGGCCTGCTATGCAAGCAAAGCTTTCTGTTAGCCAGCTTCCTCAGCTTAGCCTGCAGGAAATGCTGAACTGGATGAAAAGAGGTTGTAAACATTTATGGCTTTGGGCAGAGGAAATTGCGTCTCACCTCTCTAATTGATGAAACACTTCAACTCTTTAACAAGTTACTATAAGTTACTAGAAGTTACTATAAGCAATCACCAGCATCTTAACAGGTTGCAAGTTTTTAAACTATGTTCTATGTCTATTGCAGAGGTCAATCTTTGAGTTCTACTAAAGTGATGGAAGAGGACATTCAATTAGATAAATATCTTCTCTACGCCAGGTTTATAAATTTTCTTATCAAAATATTTTAAGGTGACTTTCAGTTCCAGAGAATCAGGTCCTAAACAGCTGCTTCAAACCATTTCCATATGCTTCAACATATGGAAAAAAATTAAGGTCATACACACCATAACACCAGTAAAGCCTTATTTTGTAGTTGAACTAAAGGTTCAGAACAACTGAAACGAAGAAAAGTAAATAACCTAGCAATGATTCATCTCAAAGGAATACTACTGTAACTGCTGAATAATTACAAGCAGCACCGATATTTATTAGTATGCAAAGGAGCTAGATCTGTTTTGCTTCCAGAGCAGCTCAAAGGATAAGAAGCCAAGGAAGCGGTGCACATTATAATAAATCACACACAAAAATTCCCTGTTTGTTTCAGCGAACATCTTTACACTGGAGGCACAGAGTGCAGAGCTTCTTCTTGAGAATAAAAAAAAAGGCTGTTTAATTTCTATTTCCAGTGATGCATTGTGCCTTCAGAGCTCATTCAGTTGAAGAAGTACAAAGGTTTCAGTTTACAGAAGTTTTGTCAAAATGATTACAGAAGTTGTCATGGAACAATTTCCAAAACAAACTGTGTTATTTTGCTTTTATGGTCCCCTTGACATTTTTAGTTCTTTAGTGGTGACATAAGTTTCTTTTTCACAAGAGTGGCAGTGTTTTCTCTGATAAATAGCAAAAGTTAAAAAAAAAAAATCACCAGCATCTGTGAGTGCACTGAGAAGCCAATATCATCAACTACTTTGTGTCTGTGTGTATAAATGTACACGTACAGAAAAAAAGAAATGGAAATCAAAAATGTTTTCTTCCCTCTGTAAAGTGTTTTAAAGATACTGCCTCCTATAAAAGAAATTACTGACAGACTCACTCTTGCCTCTGTGTATGCATCTTTACACCATTTTCAGCAAATGGTGGAACAAAAATTGTATATGCACGCTCTCAGAAGCCACACAAAAAGTGAACTGTAAAATATAATCTTAAGAAACATAATGACCCATTCTAGCAGGACATGAAGAAACACGATACATCTTCTAATGAAGCATGGCTCTGCTTCACGACAATAAAATGAGCAGTTTAAACAGTAAGGTCCACTATTTGGCACTGGGTCAGGACATTAGAGATGGAGGGGAAACCAAGAATTTTATATAAGGTGTTCTCTCCATAAAAAGAATGAAAAATGAATGTTTAAAAATGTAATTGCTTGCAGTCATCTCAGCAAAACTTGGTGAATAGTCGATCAGATCCTCCAAGACATTCTGCATGTAGTTCCCTTACATATTAATGGACAGCGTATCTATCAGAACTACTACCTGCACTACAAATCTGTAGCCTGTCAGACTAAAGGAAATCTCGGGAGATACACATCCTGCTGTGCGTGTAAGATGAGTTATTCACTGTCTCTAAGTTGAAAGAAAAAGACCTTAGAAACATCTCGGTACTTAGAGTGTTAGCAGCAGACCGCAGAGATGCTACCGTCAAATTAGCCTTTCAAAATAGAAACTAAGGAGTCTTGATTTCCCAAAGCTGTCTGCTGGACAAGTCACTCACTATTTCCCCAGTCTGCCTCATTCATCTTCTGGCTTCAGAAAGAGAGTGCAGAATGAAATAGCTGGTTTCCACTTTCCACACTACTGCACTTTCACATTTAGACTTCCTTTCACTTATAGTTCAGAGAATCGCAGAGTGATAGAGCTTGAATGGGACTTCTGGAAGTCATCCAGTCCAACCTGCTCTGAGCTGGTCTAGTCAGAGCAGGTTGCTCAGGAGTAGTCCAGTCACTTACCTTCATAACTGAGACTTATTCCCCCTACTTGGACAATTTGTTCCAGCTTTTAACCACTTTCAGGATGAAAACATTTTCCTTAAAAATATAAATACATATATGTGTGTATCTAGAATTTCCTACATTTCAGCTTCTGTCCCTGGACTACCAACCTGCCCCGCATAACCCTGGTAGTAAAATCACGGCAGCATTAGCAAGATGCCCAAGTATGTGTGCAAGATTTGAACTAGTTTATCCAGTACTCCACTGAAGCGCAGGTCACCACACCTTTATTATTGTCAGCATGAACCTGGATGCAAATACACACGAAGCAACGTTAAAATCAGTCTTAAGACAGAATCTGCTGATCTGTCTACAACAGAACGGTGGTAGCTACAGTTAATGGACAGTATCACGCCTGTCACTGACGAAACCTCAAATCCAACCCTGGCATATACTTCTGTTGTGTTGCCAAGCAGACTCATTGTCTAGTTAGTCTCAGTGGAAGGAACTGACCATCCCCTTCCTGCAAGACTTCAGCCCATACAGGACCAGCAAGGGCATCTTGACCTAACACATTTACACCAGGTTTTAAAATAGCAACTGCAATGAAACCAAAGAATTCCCAAGAGAGAAGCAAGGAGAGGCATAGCTAAACGCTGATATCTGCACCAAAGACTATCAGAATGATGAACCAAATGAGAAAATTTTAAAAGGTGATATTTACTAGATGTAAAGCGTGCTTCTTTGAGTTTTAGAGACTGTAAATATAAATTGCTTCTGTGCATGCATATCAAAACCCTCTGTATCTAATATGCTAGAAGTATACTAATGGTATATGAAAGTGTATTAGTATACTTCTAGTAGATAACTAATTGCCTTTATTTATTGTTTTCACTACATGCAGTTATCGATATGACTGACTGTTAAGCCCATGCAGAAATTCACTGAGCTTCAAGTCCCAGTGACCACTGAGAACAGCTGAAGGGTTTCCAGTATCTTTCACGAATGACACCAGAAGTAAATCAAAGCCTTAGTTAAGAAACAGCTTCATATAGAAGTCTGTGGCCTGCAGAAGGACCTGGGGAACCCTTTTCTGAGGGGTACTTAGTTAGGAAACAAAAATAGGGTCTGTCTTCTTTAGGAAACAAAAATAGGGTCTGTCTTCTTCCATGACATACCATTTTGGCCTCTCTCTAACATTCTACAGAATAGTGCACAATCTTAAAGTTAACAAAGATCATTTTAAGCATGAACTTAAAGTACTCCTTGGAGGCTGGGACAGAAGACACCTCTCATAGGTCCTTACCTTCCACAGTCTCTGAAGATGCTCCCTGTGTAAGTAGGTAGGCTGCTGAAATTAGTATTTAAGTGAAATTCCTGTCATGCTGTTCTTTCAACGGATGAAACAAATCCACCACAAAGCACACTGGAACTGCCTGTTTATACAAGCACAGCTAAACCCTACAGACTTTGTGCTCAGCAGTCTTCACTGCAGCCAAGAAACAGAGCAGCTTGTCTTTCCCGTGAGTGCCTCGTGTCAAAGATAACGTGCTCCCAAAGCAGGTGAGCTCGGGGAGGTATTTCCTCATCATTATTTAGTGCAAGTGGTTCTGAACATGAGCCAGGTAATCGCCAAATGTTAACAGAAGTTGTTATCTTCTGTTCTGTTACTCAGGTTCATATGTGGCCGCAGATAAATAAGAGCCTTCCTGAGTGTTCTTCCCCTACCCCCTCTCTGAATATATGTATTTTTAAAATGCTGTTAGAACATTAACCAAGTAGTCAAATTCTCCTCTTTACTCCTTGTGTGCAAATCTATACTGGCTTCAGAGGGGCTTGTATCATACCTCCGAACATCCATCAGAGACTAAAAATAGCCAGGAGGTTTGCAGAAGGAAAGATGATCCATTACAAGTATTTGCTAAATGACATGCATATAAAGGGGGCACTCTATGTGGGCACTCAAAGTTTTAGAAATATAAATAATGGAAACATCAGTAACTTAATGGCAAGACAAAATACTGGTAATTAAATGATTTTAATAGTATGTCAAGATGAGGAATAACAGGCTTGGGAAATGAGACTGGTAAATTATTATCCCTCAGGCCTGTTCTACACATTGTTGTTCAAGTGTGACAGGGAGTACACACAAACGCCTTAGCCACGTATTCAGCTTTAACACAGCATTAGTGCCTACAACTTCAGAGCTACTGTCTTCAGGAACGTTTTCTCATTCTCAGCCTTCTGGATCAACTAAACTGGTGGTGGATCAACCAAACAGCCTTCCGGATCAACTTTCTGTTTCTAAATCCAGAAAGTACCAAACTTGATGAGTATGTGCATTTTTTAAGGACCCTAAAATATGCAAGCAGGATAAGAAGGTTGCCTCTCTGCAGAAATACTTCTCTCTTTGTAATTTCCCAATAAATATCTAGATATTTTTCAATACTACTGCAGAAAAAACGAGTGACATGAATTTGTTACAAATATGTGATGCCCAGTTATTGAAAAACACATTGTTATAGATTTGCTGTCAGGCAATGTTGCAATCTGTAACGCCCACGGATCTAGAGGCTCCCTACAATAGACAGCTCACTATCTGATTTTTCTTTTGCCAGCAAAACATGCAATAGGATCTACCTTTGCAATAAATTGTGACCACATACACTAGTTCTGTAATGAGTTTCAGTGTTCAATTCAACTGATATCCCTGGTACTATGCTCGTCTAAGAGAACAATACCATAAACACACATTTCTTTTAGATAAATAATCTTTGTATTAAAACTTCAGTTTCATAAATATTAAGACTACAGCATAGTAATACAAATCCTCTGCTCCAGTCAATTCCAATAGCCACAAACATGACTGTTGATGCATTGTACATTTTTCACCTTAGCTCTATAAAACATTTCCTCACAAAATATTTTTAAAAACTCGCAGACAGTGGTCCAGATCCAGCAAACAGTTCTGGTAGCTATGTTTATGAAGACAAGACAGGAACACACACGTGCTTGTAGATTAAGATTTGTGTAGTTATGGGATTATAGAAAATCAAGCACTTGTGAGTTTAGGAGGCAACTAAACAAATAAGAGATAGAATTAACAGTGGAAGCAATACGATGGCCAAAAGGACTGGTCCCTTTTATATAGACTCATAGTCTTTAACATCCGTACAAAATAGCCTAGTACTTTTCTTATTTGTTTTCTTTTCTAAAAAATATCTTTTAGCAAGTAACTACACACATTTCAGTAGCATTTAGCCTACCCAGGGAAAGATATCCTTATCTGCAGATGGTTCAAGTGTTCCAATTTAAAGCACAACCTAAGCAATAGTATGTTGGGGTATTTCTAAAATATTCTCAAAATTTACATGCTTTATCAAGAAATCTGACACTTACAGTGTGGAGGCAACAGCAAGATTTTTATCCATTATCTACCCTTTTTGAAGTCTGCCTGGTAGCACTGTAAGATTACTTGGGACAAAGTACTCTTGATGACAATAGTGTGTCATCGTTGTTAACATCATAATCCAAGTCAATGTAGAGCTAAGGGCAACTGCCAGTTCTCTAATGGATTCTCTGCGCTATCTTGGATATCTCCTTTCAGTAAAATTTTTGTAAGTACTTTCAATAGTTTCTGAAATCCAAGGGGAATTGAGTTTTTAACTCCCAAGGTTACTAAAATCTTGACAATATTCAAAAGAGATTATTTTCTCTTTGTGTTTCTTTAAATTTCTGTCCCAATACATGACAGTATGGAAGAGGGCTTGTCTCTTGTTAGGCAGACGGATATGGATGTAGATATTCATTATATATACACACACACTCTCACACATTCATGTATATATAGATAACATCTGATACAGTAAGGTCCTGCTTTCGAATGGGACAACCTGGATTAGTCAATTAAGATCAACTTCTTTAACCGTGTAAATCTAGAATTAGCTGCCACTTATATTCCTTTCTTATAAATACTCAAGGCCAAATGCCATGGTTCTTCAGGAGCTCAGAGTTTTTTCAGTTAAGTCAACTGCACGATAGGAGTCTGACAGACATGAAATCTATTTTAAATATAGATGAATACAACAGAGCTCAAATATTCAAATCACTCACACAAATATATTACGATGTTACAAATATAACAAATATAACAATTTGTTGTGTACAGTAATTGGATTCTCTTTGCACAGATTACTTATTGCACATACGTCAACAGAACATGCATACTAATACTTTGAATATTTCCTCTTATGCTTTCCACCCTCACAAAAGCTATTTTTCCATTCCTCACTTCTGTGGAGATTCTTCATCCTCCTTTTAATTCTCAAGTCTCTCAATAAGTGCAGTGAATTCCCCACTCACAATTGGTTTTAACTAGTTTTTCACGTCCTGTTGACTTTAACAGCTTAAAAGCTTTGGCTTTGACTGCACGTTTTGAAACTCCTGTCCTTATAAATATAGACACTTTTTCTTAATAGGATTTCCAATTTGGTGGGCCCTGAGCTGCAATGCCAGAAGGATTACTTAAATTGTTGAAATTTCTTTCTAAATCATTGTGGGTTTGATCACGTAATTGAAGAGGCTTTATTGCATCCTGTATGGTGACATGTCACACAGGCCTCTTTCACATCAGGAAATTTGGAAAAACAGCCTTTGTAGGGCAGGCTGACTATACTTTAGTTTTTTTGGGCTTTATGGATCTTACCACCACAATTTCTAATATCATAGTTTCACATATTTCTATTTTAGTAGATATTCTAAGGGTCAAGATCAAACAACTCCTACGTCTCTAAATCTGGAAGTCAGAACGAGGACAAATGACAAAGTAGTTTATCAGATTTATCACATCGCTGGCATCTCTTCCACCAGGGAAACAGATCCTCTGGCAAGGATAACTTACAGTTTTGGACAAGGACTTTGTTCCTTTTGCAGTAGGCAAAAGAGGAGAAAAAACAAAACAAAACCTGAGCGTGGGGAGCCACAAACCTTGAAGTGTAAGGAGGAAAACCATGAGGAACACATGATGCAATCATCCGGTAGATGACAGGAAAGATTTTCAGATGGTTAAACAGCCAACACCAACAGCAAATCCAAGGGAACTAGCTATTCAGATCTTTTAGAAAGGCAAGATGTTAGTCTTGCACATTCAATGCCATGTTAAAAAAAAATATGAGCACGCAGTCCTCAAACAATAAGGAAAAATTTTTTTAAAAGAGACCTGTAGACTGGTCTCTTGCGTAAAATACCCCAAAGAGTTTCATTCAACTTTACCTATACCAAACCCATAACTTCTGATGGAGCTGAAGGCTGTCTCTTCAAAAATAATGGAACGTTTCCATTTCAAGTATGAATTAAAATATTTTAATATTGATTTATTTAATGTTAACCTATTTCTTTAATAAAAACTTTCCAATTGCCATTTTTTCAACCAATTCTAGCATTACCCTATAGCAATTATGACCTTTCTTTCTAAAATAAACTCCAGTACTCTTCTTTGTAGACAGCACTTATCTTACTGGCTGTTTCAAAGTTAAATCTCTTTTGGGATCTGAATTCTTACAGGACAACTCTGTAGAGCTCCTACATGAAAATTAGGTGTCTATATTTTTTCTTCACTGTGAAGAGCTGAAGTTTACTGTTATTGCGCACTTTGTCAGAATTGACATTTGCTATTTAAACATGTTGAGATTTGTCTTCAGTCTATTCAATAGCCTGTCCAAATTATTTTTTCTACTCTGTTTAACCTTCTTATATTTGTCACCTTTGAAACTGCACTAGGAGTACTGCATCCAGTCTTCCCTTAGTATATGTGATGTATAAGTGTAGAGATGCATAAGCTAAGTAAGTTTATGAAATAATCAAGTAAAACTTATTATTCTTTGGTTAGCAAAGGCTCCCTGGAGTCCCATTTTTAAGCATACTTTTAGAACTTGATCCACATTTTCACTCTATTTTTTAAATCTCCCAGGCAGAAGATCTCACACTGTTCCCCACTTAGCGGCTGCCTCCATATTGCAGCACGGACAAGGGGTAAGCAAGGACTAATAATCACACGTCTGTGTAGGCGTAGGAGATTTCACCCCATCTGTGAAGATCATATTCATCGCAGAATTGTCCAGTGTAAGTGTGATGCCAGTTCTTCTGGCAATCACCAGCTGTAAACACGAACAGACAACCGCAGCATTTCACGTGGGCTCCCAGATCGATACAAGCTTTGGCCATTCACCATTTCTACTCAATGCAAAGTCACTACTGGCAAGTGATGGATTTTATTTCTCTCTGAACACTTCAGAACGCTTGCTATGTTTAGCCTTGCCTACCATTGTGCTAGCTCTTCTGACAGTAAGGTGCTTGTCTTTCCTAACGTCAGTGACCAGAAGGGGTTTACCACTATATGAAGCAGCTTGAGTGGGAGTCACTAGCCTGGAAACTCACTGTGCTGGAAAGTCACCTGCTGTTGCTACCCAGGAACAGTGAAATGCAACAGTTAAAATATGGGCGAAAATTTTGCATCAAAAAATATTTTCCACTCAGAACGAAAACAGATTCTGAAATACAGACATTTCCCACACAAGAGAAGTTCTGAGTGTAACCAGCCCCAAAGGCAGCGTTTTCCTTTGAGATAAACCCTGAGACAAAGCAAAAGTCAAAACCCTCAGGAACCACCACTAACAGTATCCCTCATCCTGGTCTGTCTTACCTTTCCTCTGAAATTACAGCAGTGCTAGGTAAGATTTGAGCCTTTTATCAACTCATCTTACACTCTTTAGCAGGTGATGTCTGAATTTCTGCTCTCAAGATACTCTTGCTTTCTGTGCAATATTCATTACTGCACTCTCCCCGGGTTCGCTGTGCATCAGATCACATCTCCTATCTGAAATGTCTGTGTGGCTTGAAACTTTCCACTTTGACTCTAATGTCTCTCTGATCCCTTAGTTAAATACGAGGTAAAAAATCAGGAGATTCTTTGGAAAAAAAGAAAACCAACTTTTCCCCCCTAGGCAATTACCTGAGATGTGCATTATTTCTGAATTTTAGTTCTGGGGTTAAAAACCAACATCAAGTTTTTAAATGGAAGTTTTAAAAATAAACAAAAAAGACTGGAAGATAATTTTTGATTTTTAAAAAAAGTGTTTTCAGTGAAGACTGCCAACTGGATAGATAACCAAGTGTGGGAAAAACCCTACTCTGGCCATTTGGCAATCTTTTTCCTCAATGCGACCATTAAAATGTAATGGACAGAAATATTTGTATAGACAGGCAAGAAGAGGAAACCTCTCCAGTGGCAGTGAACGTGCTCAGGACTAAAGTCTCTAAGAGACACAGTCAAGGCCACTTGTTTCTCTATAATTAATCCAAGAGCATGTGTTTTGGCAGTGGGGGGCTGCAGGACTAGCCCCTGCCAAAGGAGAGCAGAGGCTTCCCCATGCTGGGGACAACCACTGTCCATACTGAGACCCTGTTTCTCAGTTGTGGCTGGACGTGGCCTGCTGACGGCAAGTTGAGAATAAGTCTCCTTTGGGTTTGCTTTGCTTCTGCATGTGGCCTTCACCTTTTTATATAAAATGGTGTTTATCCCAAGGCAAGAATTTTTCATGTTATTTTCTCCCCCTGTCCTGCCAGGGGTGGGGAGTGAGAGAGCAGCTTGGTGGGCACCTGGCAGCTAGCCAAGGTCAACTCACTACAAATGGCAACCCAGTGATTAATATATAATAAACTATTAGCTTGTTAAACCTATTCATGTTGCTGTTTCTTACAGGACAGCTGGCCATATGTGACAATTTCAGTTTCTCTAGATAGGCCCAGCCGTTTACTGGAAAACTGGTAAACAGGACATCTCTCAGAAAATGTATCATACTCTGAGACAAATTTTACCTATCCCCATATGAAATCTTTTCATAATGGTAGCAATACTTACACACAACTATCAGGCAGTTATTCCTTCAGACAAAAGGAATTTATGAGCCTGCTTTGAAAAACTAAAGTTTAATTTCACTTTTTTTACAGTTGTAATCGCCAGTTGTGGCATTTCTTAAAATCAATACTGGATGTGATAATTCAACATATTAAGCGCAAACCCATCAGGAAATTATCTCAGTGAATAATCTGTCAAAATAACGCAATGCACTTTAGCTCATATTCTGCTGATAGATTTAAAAGCAGTCTTTAGGAAATGATAACGTTGTTTTGAAGATGAATCTACTTGTAACAGACACACTGTGACAAACGATTTCTTCTCAGACCAGCAATTTGTAAGGGCCAGGTGGAAGATGGTAAAAACTTAATGGAAGTTTGAAAACAACAGGACCAAAGGCAGTGCATCAGTTTCTGAATCTCCAATCAAGGAGGTAATGTCCTTAATAGTTTTTTTAGAGCTCTGCCTCTCAGACCTATAATGTTAAGTTATCCAGCTCATGCAGCTCCAATCTTTTTCAGCCTCACTTTTCTCCCCTGTCTGAGATTATGAAATCCATTTATCTTCACCCAGTAAAATACTGTAGGTACAGACACAAAATATGCTACTATCAAGGAAACAAAGTGCAGTGGAAAGCCTTCTGATATTTATTAACTGTTTAGTGTTTCTTTATTAGAGGAATAACATAAACTCAGCTTTTACTAAATCTCCAAGGATTCACATACAATTGACTCAAGTGCATTACTGCAATGAACACTGTAAAAACAAAGTTTACTTTCACCACGGGAAAAATAGGCCCAAGTTTCAAGTCTTTATCTAACAAAGAGTGATACAAACCAAATCCTGATTCTCCAATAATGCACTCGACATCCACCCTACTCAATTTTGTCATGTACATTCTAATAATCATGAGATATTAACTCGGCCCAACTTCTTCCAGGGACACAAAGTTCTACCCACACAGAGAAACCAAGGGGACAGAAATCTTAGGAAGAATCTTTTCTGCTGTTGCAATGCCAACATCTTCAACTGATACTAAAATTTCCTTCAATATTACCATCTTAGTTAAAGCTAGGTATGCTGCTTCCTGCTCCTAAAACTCCACTCAGCTGCGAAACAAATAACATACAATAGGTAGCTGTTGTGCTGGTTCAGCCATCACCATTCCATGCTGCCATCAGCTGCCTGATCACACAGGCCAACACTGAACTCAGCAACAGCCCCTCACAAGTCTTCCTTCAGACACTCCTGCCATCGGTTCCTGTGGGCCCAGCTCCTCCACTGCCCACTGTGGTGCCACCATCGCCTGCTGGACACAACAGACAGAGATGGCTCCTCAGGGGCCCCTCACATGGAAGGACACCGCCCAGAGAGCTCAGCAAGATGCAGCCAGCCCCAACAGAAGCCACACCCAACAGGAAACTCTTCTAACTAATCAGCTCCTGGTTAATATAATCCTGGCCTCACCCACCACCCCAACCACGACCACCTGGGTGAGGGCAGAGCCACAGAGACACAGGTGGGCCAGGTTCTGCCTCTGGAACATGAAGCCAATAGGAAAAACTAAACATTCTGCTGGGTTGTGACTCATCCACAGGTCAAATCCAACTCAGGGCCCACACCTCAGGTCCCAGCACTTCAGTAACAAACAAGCAAAATGAGCAGAGAATGAAAAGCATGCTTAAACATCATATTGTGAAATATACGCTAACATTTCATTGAGTAATCTAGGAAACCTGTCTCAAAATAACTCTCATGCAGGAAGAAATAGCTGAATTCAACGAACACACGTATGTCTGGACACGGTTCACCCACCCTGCTGAGAATGTTGCCATCTTCTAAGTTTCAAACACTTAAAACCCCAGATGACCACAACTATTCAGACACGTGGCTGTCTGTTATGCTTTGTGAGAAATGGAATCTTTCCCAGAATCTAGCATCAGTTTCAATTTTTGCTCTCCATTTTTATTCTTTCGCTGTCAATTCAACAATCTACATAAATAAACCCTCTGAATTTCACATTCAGGTTCAATTCAATTAATGGTAGACTAAAAAGACTTCTGGTAGACTTTGGACTGAAGTCGAGTCAAGCCAAGTTACTTTAATTTTGAGGACTTTTGAATATAGTCTAAATATTTATTTGCATTACCATAACACACAAGATCTCCAGTTTCAACCTATAATGCCTTTGTCCTACCTATCATACAAATGGAAAAAGCAGAGTGGACCCCAATCACTATTTACTGACATTCTAAAGGAAAAGACAAAATATTTAAAGACCAGAGGGAAAAAAACACCAAACAATAACAGTATTTGCAGTTTCTCTATTGTCAACATTTCAGTTCTCACAGCAAAGCAGATGAAGCCTGGAAAAGAATCGGATCGCTTTGCAGGTGTGTACCGTCAGATTTTTGGTCCTGTCTTACTGAATTTGAGACAATGGGCAAGATGGAGCCTGCCTGCCTATCAGTCTTGGAAGTGAAGACATGCAGAGCACTGGACAGGAGAGCAATGCTGCATAGGATAGATGGGAAGCTCAGGAAGAAGGGTTACTTTTTTTTCTCCTTCACTTTCTCCCTCCCTCTTCCTCTCTCAAGAGTCTTTGGATGAGAAGCAAAAGACAGGAAGTCAAGCACTGAAGGAAAAGAGTAAGCTAGAAGATGAGCAGAAAGGCAAGGGCAAACCCAGAGAAAAGATGAGACATGAGACAAATGGCAGGAAATAGAACTGCTAAGAAACTTCTGTTTCTGTGACAAAGCCACGTGAAGAGGGAGAAATACATGAATAAATAATTCAAACAGAAAACAAAAAAGTCTGATCTTCACGGGTACTGTTTCTACTACCAGGAGGGCACTCAAGATCCTTGGAAAGACACAACCCAGACCACATTTATATCTCGCCTGACCTGCCAGACTGTGTACAGCACAGGATCTGGATCTACACCAACCAACACATCCAGAGCTCAGAACATCGTAGTTGTAAAAGAGCAGTTCCTACAGACTTGGAGGGTTTGTAATGTTGATAGCATCTATGAACAAAGGGTGTGTTCCTCCTTTTATGTTCATATATTCCCACTCTCCCACACTGCCAGGTGACTATTAGACTCATCTTAACTAGAATCAATAATCTTTTGCACCCCAGCTTCCCAGCGGAACAGAGGAAGGATGTGGCCAACAGGAAATAGGCTAAATGAAAACAGGAGTTTGGACATTCTAACAATTTAAACAAGTATGAAGAATTTTGTGATACAAGACTAAAATGCAGAAGTAAAACATGACAGAAAGAAAAATACCAACATCTTAGTACTTGAATCACTAACATTGGAGAACAACTTCCCAACAGAAGAAGCATATGAAGCACATGTTCCATGTAGGAACTTCTTCTGAAAATATTGAGTTAACACATTGTTTAACTGATGATTTTTACAAAACTGAGGAAATAGGATAGTCCACAGAGATCTGCTGAATCACCTCCGTGCGCACCTTGAAGAGCCAAGCGATGAGTGTTCATTGTAAATAAGTATTACATAGCAACACGTCTAACTCCTTGCCTTTAACATTCTAAAACCATTGGGAAACTCCTAAAATGCTGAAATGCAAGATTACCTCTATGAAAACTTTTTTTCAGAATGCACTAATAAGAAAGACTCTTTGAAGAAATCAAATTTTCTCTACATAATAAAGGATTACAGTAAAGTAGGAAATACAGTTTTAATGTTGTTTTCCTTTTTGAGCTCTGTGAGATAGGAAATCAGCAAGAGAGTATTATCAACGAGGAGACAATTCTGACAATCCCTGGAGGTGATAACCTTTTATAAACATCCAGGCACCTCCAAGAATCCCTTTCTCATACACATAGGACTTGGGTAACAGTGACAGATGCTGCAGTCATGCAGAAATTCAGCATCTGTCTCAAAACTCCCATGGATGTGATCTTCCTCATCAAAATCAGAATTTGCGTGGTTACATTTTAAGGAGGCACATAGTACACAGACTTAGGTGAAGGGCAGAAAAGCCACTGAGACAGAGTTCATGAAGTATTTGGCCAAAGTCGTGCAGATGTGTGAGTGGATG
Organism: Eurystomus gularis; assembly: GCA_013400335.1. NCBI lineage: Eukaryota > Metazoa > Chordata > Aves > Coraciiformes > Coraciidae > Eurystomus > Eurystomus gularis. The sequence goes on from VZZY01000235.1 coordinate 29,033, forward strand.
ACTTCATGAGGACACAACTGTCTGGAACAGTTAAAAAATCTGTATAGCAAGTGAAGGATCAGACCAAGAATACTTCAGGGCCCTTACTCTTTTATTGTTACTCATTTACCGATTGTTTCCCACGTATCCCATTCTCAGTGAAGCCAAAACTATTCAACTCTACCTGAAGTCTGCTTCAGGATGCTTAATACATCTAATAGTTAAGATTTCCTCAAAAATAACATTTTATAGCTTCAAAGCACTATATAAGTACATGTCAAACTTGAAACTCTTTTTGCTAAACAAACAGTTGCGTCAGCCTTTTATCAATTAATTGTTTGGATTTTGAGATGACCTCATTTCAGCGCTCTCTACTTAAAACCATTCTAAAAGTGGAAATATTCTAAATTGAAATGATTTATAATTGTATTAAAACAAACTTATTTGAAATGCGCAAAACGCATTTGGACACACTTTTATAGCTTTCTGTTTTCCAGAAATGTTTAATCTTCAAGACCAAAATGCCAAGTAAAAATAAAAATTAAAAATAAAATTTTAAGTAAATAAATAAAAAGCCCTCTACATATTTCATCAACTCTCCACAAATATACACCAGCAGATCTATATTCCCTATTTTTCTGGGTTACCATGGTTATCTACTTTCTTTACCCATTTGAACCAGAAATTTAGAAAAAAAAATTAATCAGAAAAATACATCTTCTGTCACATCCTGTAATTCCCTTCTTCATGGTAGCTTTAAAGTATCGATGTAAGAGGGCAGCAGGATTCACATGCCCTGGACAATGTTAGGTATGCCTCGTCACCAGGAGGGTCTATAATCAGAATGACCTACTCTGCTGTATTTTAGAACCATATGGACAGCAATCAGCACTTACCAGTTAAAATGATTGAGCAATAATTTTTTAATTCTTGGACCCCTGACGGAGGCCAACAGTGCACAAGCAATGATAAGGCTTTTAATGCATGCAAATTTGCAAGGCATGATGCATTTAATAATCCCTCATCTGAGTAAGTTGTAAAGAAGCCAGCAGGAGGAATAATTAATTTACATTAATAGCTCTCAGTGCGGTTTGCTGTAGTGCCGTAGTAAAAAAAAAATAATCTGGAAAGCTAGAAGTAAGAGTTCACTCTGCACCAGCTATTTGCATTCTGATTCTCTGAAAACCTGTGAGTGCATAATTAGATACCAAGCACTTGGTACATTTAACACAGAGCAAGATGTGCCAACAGCAAATGATCGTAATGCAGCAATTTGCCAAACAGTGGCAAAAACTGCTTTTCATAGGCATTGAGTTTACAACTAGGGAATCAGCTGAGAGTGAGTCGTCATTATCCTGCATGATGGCAACTGATGGATCATCCTCAGAAAATGCTTTGTGAAGTAAAAACGGCAATAGAATAATTGTATCGCAGTGTGATAGGCCATGTTTAACAGGGTGGAGTAACACAAGGCGACATTAGACTTATGAACTTCCTGCCCCTTTAACACCACTTTAAAAATTACAGTAAGAATAACTCGAACATGAAAACATGCTTAGCATCATCTACAACAGCTTTTGTCTTTGTTTCAGCTGTTCAGCCTCTAAATTTCATTTAGCTCCCGTTCAGTTCCACCCTAACAGTCTGTAATCAGGACATTTATTTTGTTCCGATAAACTAAAATGGTGATAAAGCAGAATCTATTTGTAAATAGCAGTTCCACAGAAGTAATCTCAAATAAATCTAGCACATCACCTAATTTTGAGCCAGAATGGCTCTTAACATCATAATTCTATTAACAGAATAGCACGAGTCAAGATACAACTCAGTGTGACCACGTATGAACAAAGTTGCAAAATGGTTCATTTAGTTCCAATCAGTTCTAAGCAATATGAGCACTCATTTGCTTATTTTGATTCTCCATGTGGCAGGCTATGTTTTGCTTTCCACTATGGAGTACGTTTTATAAAAGTCATTATAATAGACATTCTTTTCAGAACACAAACATTTTCTATCATCTGGTGAACAACTGCAACGTCAGTGAGTTAACTGGAAGCCTTCAGTAGTTGCTCTCTAATGAAAACAACATGTTTCCGACCTGTCCTACATTAATCACCGTTGCAAAGGACTGAATTACACTTTCCCACCTAAAGTAAGTATTATCTTAGTGGGACAGAGCAATTAAAGGGGAGTCAGCGGGATGAAAGATGTGACAAGATAGAGTCAGGGTTAGGTAGGTTGCTCTCAAGGAAAAATTCTTGCAGAGCATCTGCACTAGAAGAAAAAGTAATGGTTAGTTAACATCTCCTGGCTTGACTTTTATTTTCTTTATTTCTGTAGAAAAATATGAAGTGAGGAAACGGGTGTTTCCCTCTTCCTAACAAACTTCACTGTGGTGAATGTTGAATGGGCCTTTTTGGTCACAGAACAAGAACTATCTCAAGAGCTGGATCCAGATATACACACACGTGCACACCCAGGAAAATATACAGACGGCTTTTAATACAGGGATGTACTTTATTATGCTCCCCTTCTGCAACCTCTGTGCTTTGGTGTGCTTTTCCTTCTCCTGAGGGTGTGACTAGCAGCAAGGAGGTTCAAGGGACAATGAAACAAACTAATCAACGACCTCGGGGGAAGACAGACAAAATCCATCTGGGTAGAGAAGTTTCAATTCAATCACATCTTCCAACCTGTTCTTAAGCAGTGGGACTTTTTACTTTATTCCCTATGCTTTTTCAGGCTTTGATTTCATTACCAGTCACCTCTCCATCTTGCAGACACTTCCCACTGCTCACGACCTTTTGCAGAGGAAGAACAGTAATTCTCATACATTACCTTGCTGTGTCTCAAGGTGCAGAAAGATCTCATTATCTGTTCCATACCAGTTTATAAACCCTGATTATTCATGCAATGATACGAGAGGAGCTTCCAAATGTGTGAGACCATGTCACAGACCTTATATTCACCAAGTTTCGCTTTGTTGTAGCGTTTAATTGTTTTACTTTTACAAACTAGTAATTAAACCGCCTCATCTCTCATGATGCTACTGTATCACTTCAAGTGGAATATCACATATATTCTAAGATCCAGAATGTGTCTATTCTTTCAAAAAACATCAAATACTTAAGAAATATGAGGACAGTGACCATGGAATAGTTTAGGCTGGAAGGGACCTTCAAAAATCGTCCAGTCTGGGCAGGGACATCTCTCAGGCAACCTGCCGCCTGCTCCTTCCCACACCTCATGTTACCTCACAGACCTCAGGGCTGGTGGCAGCTGCCACTGCCAGCAGTGGCTTCCCCATCAAATTACTGCAATTTAGGCTCTAAAGTGTTATCCTGAAGGATAAGTATCACGTTCATGTTGTTAATACGTTTCTCTATACCTTTAAGGATTAGTACTGCATTCACAGAAAACCAAGGTGGATGAACTAATACATACTTATTTTAGGCCTTTCTAACATGCCCTGTAGGACACACAAAGCTGCAGAGTCTGGTGTACATCACAGATCTTTTTCTACAAGAACCTATTATAATTTCTTAAGTCACAGTTGAGTAGCTAAGTCAGTCTTTTGTTATAGTATTTCTAGAAAACCCCTGAAGGACTATGCTTGTGTCAGAGTCAACAGAGCCACCTTTATCAGAGGTGCTGCAGAATGTGTGTAGCATCAGACTGTTTCTTCACAGACCTCTCTCAGACCTAGAATAAAACACTCCTGGGACAGAGGCACACAGGGACTGCTCAGTGCTTGTCCTCTCCGGGAGAGATAATACACCTAAAATCAACAGGCGGCTGCATTCCAGCAGCAGCTGTGGCTTCATGGCAGCATTTTGAAAGGAGGGGACATGAGCCTTCATCAGCTAGTAGGTTGTCTTTTTTTTTCTCTCTCCACTAAGGTAAATGCAGCAGTCACAAAACCCTGAAGGCATACACTGAATGTTGAACAGGAAGCTTCTGGACCTCACACAAGGCCCATCTGCTTGTACTGAAGTAGGTGAACTATCACCGATCCAGGAAGAAAAAGCATTTTTAAAACCTGTTTCTCTTCTATCAGGATAATACCATGATACTATTACCAAACCTTTTTGAGGAGCAAAAGTCTTCTTCACACAGTCATACAATACCTCACAATCACAGGCCCTTGTATGGGACCATAACCACCTTAATACCTTCAGGAGGTGCAATAGGGCTGGACTAAGCAATCCAGCAGACTTCCAGTATGAGTCAAAAACCAGGTCTTAGCATCAGTGACAATATTACAACTACGCTCTGTGGACTTGCTATGGGCAAAAATAAAAACTAATATGAGCTGTGAAGGTTGAGGGCAGCCTTAGCTAAAGTACTGCTGAGATTATGGCATTTAACATCATCAGAGAAGAAAGGAAGATAAATAGTAGAGTTTTGAGAGGCGGGGCAACCTGGAAAGTACCAAATGTGACTAGAGTGCTCTGTAGATAAAGAATTCACAAGCCAGGATGGAGAAAGCATTGATGGACACCTTAGAGTGAGCTGATGATGCAAAACTACGCTTGTCTGTGAACATATACACTTATACTCCTGGGAAACAAACTGAATTACAGAAACTATAAGCTTGTTAGAAACTCTTACTTTCAGAAAAGCCTGATTTAAAAAAGCTAACACAAACAGGGCTTACTGCATTATATTAATACTATTTCAGTTAGTGCTCTTAAAAGCTATTCTTACAGGCTTTATGAATTTTCATATCATACTAGAAAGGCTTAATGTAAAATAAGTTCTTACTGGCTGTGTCCCATTTACTCCATAAAGAATACTGGGAATTACTGTAGATTATGCTGGTTGAGTGCTGAGCTGTTGTAACTAGCTAGAGAAGAAGGATCTATAGCAGCTACAAGTCAGACAGGAACACCCCACTGAATGCAGCGAGCAGTAACACGCAGACAGAATCACCAATCACACCTATGAATTGATGGGTGGGGGACATCACTGTAATTCATATTTACAAAACAGACATCTGCAAAATTTAAATTTTAATCCCTCATAACATGGAAGTTCTTTGGCATACGGGTCAAGTTTCAATTCATAAATTTTAAGTCAGAGCTGTATACTTTGTGAACCTACTAATTCAGCCTTATAAATGATAAGAAATTCAGAGTTTTGCCACATACTATGCAGAAAGCAACCAATTTAAATGTCAAATAACAGAGAGCCTGTGGCATCCTTAATTAAGTTGTTCAAAGGCTAAACAACTCTTGTAATACCTATGTGTTTTCTGTTGTCTGAATTTAAGTTTTACCTTTACTCAGGGATCTTGTTCCGCCTTTTTCTTCTGGACTCGAAGAAATCTCTTTACAGTGGTATCAGAAGACCATCATCAATTCATCTCAAGCATACACAATCTAAGCAGACTTACTTTAAGTTCCTTCTACTCACATTTCTGCAGGCCTTGACTAATTCTTTTTGCTCTTTTCTGCATAGATTTCAGCATGGTGACATTTATCCGAAAATAGATTTGCCATTAGAGTAACCATCTCTCTAGCGCAAGATACACATCCAGTTATTCTAAATCACAACTTATTCTTCTTGCAGGTTGATAAATTACTCTATATGACAACAAATGCTTTGTAAATATTAATTTACAAATACGATAAGAAATTAAAATAAGATAATTAGAATCAAACACCTTGTGGTATGAAAAAAAAAAAAGAAACATAAATAACTGTTTTAAAAGTTGGTTTTGCAACAAATCTGAACTATAGAACAGTACCAAATGCGAGGTCCTACTGGAATTTTACAATGGAATAACTGATTGTAAGGCGATTCTGTAGCCCACGATGGCCAAAAGACTATAATAACTTTGTGTGTTCACCTCAGTGTTAAATAGTAAATGCATAAGTGAGGACATGAACTGAATTTATAGCAAGAGATTAAGAAAAAGTATTAGAAATAGATCCTAACCATTTGGTTTCCCTTTACCATACCAACTGCTAAAACCATAACTAACTCCACAAATACAGCACTAGACCTTTTCGCTGAAATCACAGAATCACACAGAGTGGTAGGGGTTGGAAGAGACCTCTGAAGATCATCTAGTCCAAGAAATGAACCACATGCTTATATAAGTGCATATCTATATTTTATATACGCATATATATATACAAATGACACAGCACCATCCTCCTGCCTCTGCTGCCTCAACAGGACCTCTGTTCTCAGGCAAGACTACAAGTTATGCTTATATAAACAGCACTCAAGCAAAATCCCATCTTTTACTGTGAGAAGGCTGGAGGCATAGCATTCTCAGAGGGAAGGCACAGATCACCCAATTTATTCCCTGCCCCACTGTGCTACAGGTTGGAAATAGCACCTGAAGGCCTGCCCTGGTTTGAGTTAGAACCAAACCAATTCTGTTCAGTGATTTTACTTTCAGCTGAGTCTCTGCTCACTAACGGCACTTTCTGGAGCTCACAGCGTGTTTTTGCAGACAGTGTCTGCTTCTAGCAGTGATAGCGCTGGATGTTTAGAGTCGCTCCCCAGGGCTGGTGTGCAGACCAAGGTCACTGCTAACTCCTGTGTGCCACATCACATCACGGGGTGCAGAAAGGGAAAGGCCGCACCTGCGGGGAGGAGCGGCCAGGACAGGGGACCCTACCTGACCAGCGAGGGATTTCAGCCCATATACGTCATAGTCAGTATAAAGCTTGGGCATCACAAGGGTCTCNTGGGCATCACAAGGGTCTCAACCCT
>VZZY01000236.1:13484-25098 GCA_013400335.1 Eurystomus gularis
GGGGCTGAGGGGGGGTGCGAGGGGTCCCCCCGACTCGCTGGGTGCCGCTGATTGGCCGAGGGGCCGTCCAAAATTCCCTGGTTGCGATGGGTCCCACCTCTCCCCGTTGCCGCATCGTATATAAGGGGAGGCGAAGGAGTGGACAAGGGCAGTAGGAAGTTTCTGCTGGGGTCTGGATTTGGAGCTCCAGAGTCGGATCGGCCCCGTATGACCCCAACCTAAGAACAAAAGAGACCCCAAAGAGTCTACATGTCTAATATTTAGACATGTTCAGCTTTGTGGATTCTCGGTTACTGCTGTTGATAGCAGCAACTGTCCTACTCACCCGCGGGCAAGGAGAAGAAGACAGTAAGTAGCGGGCGATGGTCCTCAGCATCGGTGGGATGCAGGGGGACGGGCGGGGATGGGGTCGGGTGGCATCTTCGACGCTTGGTCCTGCTGCCATGGGCTTGGGGAAGGGTAAAGGGGTGGTTGGTCCTGCTTGGTCTACTTGTGAAAAGAAAGTTGGGGGATATTGGGGAAAAAAACCCAAAAAAATAGGAAAAAAGTGGGTTTGGGGAATATGGTGGTTGAGGGATGAAGGGGTTTTAGGGGGGTCTGTGGTGTGTGGAGAGTTGGGGCGTCCTGCCAAGAGCTGAGAGGGAGGGAAGGGTGGAGAGGAGCCGGAGGGAAAGGAGAGAGCTGGGGAAGGAGGGAGGAGGAGGAGGAGGAAGGGAAAGGAAAGGAAAGAGGGGAAAGAGCGCGGGAGAGAGTGGTGAGGGGGGGAGAGGAGGGGAGAGGGGGGGCCTGGCCCCGCGATCTGCAAAAGCCATCAGGAAAGAATTAGAAAAGTCTCGGATGATTCATAAGGAAAGTGTTTCGGCAGCCCATAAAGTCGGGGCTGGCCAGACGGCCCCGCTTGGCTGTCCTGCCATGGCGACGTTGTCCCACGGCCACCCTGCCATGGGGACATCTCCCCATGGGCTCCCTGCCATAAGGACATTGCCCCACAGGCTCCCCGCCATGGGGACACCACCCCACGGCCACCTCCCCATGGGGACATTGCCCCATGGCCACCCTGCCATGGGGACATCACCCCATGGGCTCCCCATCATGGGCACATTGCCCCACGGCGGCCACCCCACTATGGGGACATCGCCCCATGACCACCCTGCCACGGGGACATCACCCCATGGGCTCCCCATGATGGGGACATTGCCTCCATGGCCACCCCACGATGGGGACATCACCCCACAGCCTCCCCGTGGGGTGCACCAGGGCCAGGGAGGCCGGAGCCATGGCTGGGGTCACTGCCCCCCACCACCGGTCCCCCCCGGGATGCCTGCCCCGTCACCTGCAGACGTGGGGACCCTGGGACCAAGCCAGGTCTGGGCACCCTTCGCTTTTAGCCCCATTTTGTCATTTAGGGAGGGGGATCTTTTCATGCATTTTTAAAGATTTTAATTTTTTTTGCATTTGACAACATCCGCTCTGCGTTTCGCCTTTCGCATTCTGCAATTTGCATTTTACGTTCTACAATTTGCGGTTTATATTCCACATTTCGCCTTCTCCATTCTGCAGTTTGCCTTTTGCAACCGGCCTTTTGCCTTTTGCAATATTTCCTTGCCTTTTGCCTTTTTGCTTTTTTTGCCCTCCCCGAGTGGGCGGCCACAGGCTGGGCCAGCCCCGGGCCCCCTCCCCGGGACCCTTCCCCACTGTGGGGCCAGCCCCAGGCCCTGGCTCATCGCCCTGCTCCAGCCCCCGCCTGCCTTCAGCCTCTGGCCTCTTCTTCCTCATCCCATCTGGCCTGATCCAGCCTTATCCTGCAGCCGCCTGGATCTAATTTCAGCCCAGACATTGGGGCCAACCCATTCCCATCCCATTCCCATTACCATCCCTATCCCCATCCCATCCCCAAGCCATCCCCATCCCCGTCCCCCACGGATGCTGGGGACCCCTGTGTCCTCCCCCTCGCCTGCCGTGAGGGTATTTGCCTTGGCCCCATCCACCGTGGGGCCAGAGCTGCTGGCTGGAGGTTTTTGTTTAAATTCCAGCGTATGTGGGAAGAGTTTATTGTGGTGCTTTTCCTGTGTCACTGCGATGGGCTGATGAGAACCAGATGAAGGGAGAACCGCTGCCGGAGCAAAGCTGGGCGATGAAGGAGGAGGGAGGGGGGGGAAAGCAAGAGAAGGGCTGTACAGGGGGGCTGCCGCCGTGCCCCCCGCCCTCACGCTTCCCACTCTCTCCCAGTTCAAACTGGAAGCTGCATACAGGATGGCCTAACATACAACGACAAGGATGTGTGGAAACCAGAACCCTGTCAGATCTGCGTCTGCGACAGCGGCAACATCCTCTGTGACGAGGTGATCTGTGAGGACACCTCCGACTGCCCCAATGCCGAGATCCCCTTCGGAGAGTGCTGTCCCATCTGTCCCGACACCGACGGTACCGTGACATCGTTGTCCCCAGCCCTGAGGTCCCCGGGGACCCCTCCCCAGCTCAGCATCCCTGCCCTGGGTGCCGAGGCTGTGGGGTGGGGTGGTGGGTCACACCGGGCTCCTCTAATCCCGTCCTTTCTCCTGCAGCCTCCCCTGTCTACCCAGAAAGTGCTGGAGTAGAGGTAAGGGCCCCCTTGCTCCTGCCCCCCCTAAACCCTGTGACATCTGTGACATCCCCCCCTCTATCTCTGGACAACCTCTTTTCTAACCACCCTTCTCGTCTCTGCCTGGTAGGGTCCTAAAGGAGACACCGGCCCCAGAGGAGACAGGGTGGGTATCACCCCCCACGAGCCCCTCTGCTCCACCAGGACCCCCCCGTGTCCCACTGGAGCTCACCCTCCTCTTCTCTCCCCGCAGGGACTCCCCGGCCCCCCTGGCAGAGATGGCATCCCCGGACAGCCCGGTCTCCCAGGACCCCCAGGCCCTCCAGGTCCCCCAGGCCTTGGCGGAGTGAGTATGGGGGGGTCCACGTGGTGCAGACCCCTGTGGGGGCACCCGCACCCCGCTCACCCCCTGCTCTCCCTCCTGCCTGCAGAACTTCGCTCCTCAAATGTCCTACGGCTACGACGAGAAAGCTGGTGGCATGGCTGTGCCCGGTCCCATGGTGAGCACTGGGGGGGCACCGGTCCCTGGGGTGGGGCATGGGGAACATGGGAGGAAGGTGTGAAGGTGGGTGAAGCTTCCTGTGCCAGCGGTGCCAAGGATGCTGCTGAGTGGTAGGAGGTGGAAGGGATGGGGACAGGGATGGAGGAGTGGTGGGGTGGCAATGGGGTGACAGTGGGGATGGGGTGATGGTGGGGAAGTGGATGGAGTGACAGTGGGGTGACAGTGAGGGTAGGGTGGCAATGGGGATGGAGTGGTGGTGGGATGGTGTTGGGGTTGCAATGGGGACAGGGGTGGGGTGACAGTGAGGGTGGTGATGGGGTGGTGATGGGATGGCAATGCAGTGACAATGGGGACAGGGATGGGGACAAGATGCCATGGCCACTCATCACCACTCTCTGCTCTCCTTGCCAGGGTCCAGCAGGTCCCCGTGGTCTCCCCGGCCCTCCTGGTGCTCCTGTGAGTATCCCCCCTCCCCTCTCATTTTGGGGACACTCCAAGAGCCCTTTGGGGTGGGATGGGATGGGATGAAGGCAGACAGGGATGTCCCACCCTTCCTGATGGCTACGGAAACACGTGAGGATGCACATCCTCATGTCACCATGGGGGGGGGGACAGGGACCACCATTGCCAGAGGGGTCTTCAGGCCCAATCTTCTCATTTTCTAACCCATTTTTTCCTTTTCTTTTTTTTTTTTCCTTTTTTTTCCCCACAGGGTCCTCAAGGTTTCCAAGGTCCCCCTGGTGAACCCGGAGAACCTGGTGCTTCTGTGAGTCCTGCCACCTCCTCTTGTAGCCTGATGTCCCCCAGGGATGGGGACAAGGCTCCCTGTTCCCAGCCATGGCCATGGTCACACCATCCCTGCTCCAGGGCATCTGTGGGAACTGGTCTGCCAGAACCTGGCACCGTCTAGCCCAGGGGACAGGGGACAACCTTCACCCACAGCATCCTCATCCTTGCCTTTCATCTCTCCTAGGGTCCTATGGGTCCCCGTGGTCCCGCCGGCCCCCCTGGCAAGAATGGAGATGATGTAAGTGGCCTGTGGATGGGGTCTCCCCCCTGCTGTTTTGGGGCCTGGTGGCCCAGCCAGCCCCCCGCCAAGGCACCCAGGAGCCACCCGGCTTAGGGACATGCCACCAACCTGGTGTCCTTCTCCTTAGGGTGAAGCTGGAAAGCCCGGCCGTCCCGGCGAGCGTGGTCCCCCCGGCCCCCAGGTGAGATGCTGCCCGAGGGGCACAGAAGGAGACCCCCCCACTATGACCTACCTGGTGGAAAAGCAAAGATGTGACACCAGCTGCCTGCCCCCCAACTTGGGGACATGCGGAAAGGGGTGTGGGGACAACCCCTCCTGAGCATCTCCATCACTACCTCCCTTCTCTCCTAGGGTGCCCGTGGTCTCCCAGGAACTGCCGGTTTGCCAGGCATGAAGGGTCACAGGGTGAGTGCCCCCTCCTACGTGTACAAGATTTAGGGGTTGGGGGGAGCCCGACCTCACTGAGGGGTCCCCTCTGACCCCCCCTCTTCTCTTTCCTGCTCCCCAGGGATTCAGTGGTCTGGATGGTGCCAAGGGTGAGCCTGGTCCTGCTGGCCCCAAGGTGAGGAAGGATGACAGCATCACCTTTGTCCTCCTTGTAAAGTCATCCCCATCCCGCATCCCTCTGGAGTAGGTCCCTCAACATTGTCCTTTCTTCTAGGGAGAGCCTGGCAGCCCCGGGGAGAATGGTGCTCCTGGGCAGATGGTGAGTGCTGGGGTCCCTGGGGACCATGGTGAGGATCTGGCCTTGGCCAGCACAAGGTGGTGGAGCTGGGGGGCCTAGACCTGATGGGGAAACAGCTTGTTCTCAGGGATGCTTCCCCAGGGAATGGGGTGAGGAGGGGCTTTATCCCCCTGGAAATGTCACTGTGGGCAGGAGCAAGGGGAGACGGGTGCACAGGGATGGAAGGAGGCACCAGAAGTGTTCTCCTGGTGACCCACCAGGCCTTTTCTGTTGACCCAAATGTCTCCTGTTCTTTCCTCAGGGTCCTCGTGGGCTTCCTGGTGAGAGAGGCCGTCCTGGTCCATCTGGCCCTGCTGTGAGTAGCTGGTTTGGACAAGGTTGAGCATCCCCTGTCCTGGGGGAAATGGTGGGGGGCTGAGGGCCACCTCTCCTGCCCATGGGCATCACTAACTGGTGCCTCCTGTCCCACAGGGTGCTCGTGGTAACGATGGTGCTCCTGGTGCTGCCGGTCCTCCCGTAAGTAACCCTCAAACTCATCCATCCACCAGCTCCCAGAATCACCTCCAGCTTCTTTGGAGGGAGATCCCATCCCAGCTCCATCATAGCCAGGAGATCCTGGCCAAGGGCCAGAGCTCTGCTGCCTGGAAAACCCTCCAGTGCCAGATGTGCGAGGTGGGATCCCTCCTCTGACACATGCCCTCTCTCCTGTCTAGGGTCCAACTGGTCCTGCTGGTCCCCCTGGCTTCCCCGGTGCTGCTGGTGCTAAGGTAGGACCTGCCTGAACATCTCCTGGGTGGCATCTACTGGGCTGGGAGAAACTGGTGGAAACTGGGAGCATGGGGTGGGGGAGAAAGACTGAGCATCGAATGAGTTCCACACTTGGCCCAAAGATGAGAAGTGAGGTGGACTCGCTGCTGCCCAGGAGAATGGGGCAGAGGAGGATGTCCGCAGCCAAGTCCCATGGGCTTCTCTCCTGGCTTTGCCTCCACGGGAAAGGAGCTGCAGGTGGAGAGATCAGCTGTGTCAGGGGTTTCAGGGCAGCCCTTGTGCTCATGTCTCTTCCTCCTTTCTCTTCCTCCCCAGGGTGAAACCGGTCCCCAGGGAGCTCGTGGTAGCGAAGGTCCCCAAGGTGCCCGTGGTGAGCCCGGTCCCCCCGGCCCTGCTGGCGCTGCTGGTCCTGCTGTAAGTGGCATCTGATGGCTCCTGGTCCTTTAGCCTCCTGTCCTGCCAGCCCTGGCATAACCTTCCTCTTCCTCTTTCTCCCCACAGGGCAACCCCGGTGCTGATGGTCAACCTGGTGCCAAGGGTGCAACCGTGAGTGTTCCTCGCCCCTGCCTGGCTCTGGGATGAAGGTCCGTGCTGTTCCCTCACCACCTCCTCTGCCCCTTCTAGGGTGCTCCTGGCATTGCTGGCGCTCCTGGCTTCCCCGGTGCCCGTGGTCCCTCTGGACCCCAGGGTCCCAGCGGTGCCCCTGGTCCCAAGGGTAACAGCGTGAGTATCCTGGGACACCTCCGTCTACCTCCTCCTGGGGTCGGGTCTCTCCTTCTGCTCCAGCAAGCTGCTGTCCCACCTGGAGGTGTCTCCTCTAACAGCCCCGCGAGTGCAGGATGGTGCTGAGGGCTGGCAGATGTCGAGCACCCCCCTCCAGCTGAGGATGTGGCTCAGGGCTCCCTTTGCTCATCCATCTGGTGTTAAATCCCTCTTGTCTTCTTCTACCTCCAGGGTGAACCTGGTGCTCCAGGCAACAAGGGAGACACTGGTGCCAAAGGCGAACCCGTAAGTGACCGTCAAACGTCTCCTGGGGGGCTTGGCCCCTCCTGGCTCCCACGCACTCCATGGGGGCTCATCCCTTCGCCTCCTTCCCCAGGGTCCTGCCGGTGTCCAAGGTCCCCCTGGCCCAGCTGGTGAAGAAGGCAAGAGAGGAGCTCGTGGTGAGCCTGGCCCTGCTGGGCTTCCTGGCCCCGCTGGCGAACGTGTGAGTAGAAGCAGTCCCTGTCCCATCCCTGCCGTGTGTCTGTTCCCATCCTCATCCTCCTCCCATCTCCCAATGTCCACTGTCTGAGCCTTGTGGGCACTCAGGGAGAGGAACCCACCATGGTGACATCCTCAGTCCCTTCTCATGCCCCACCAAGGTCACATCTCAGCAGGAACACCAGGCTGCTCCCACTGGTGGCCAGTTCCCACCTTGGCACATCCCTCCCCCGTACCCCAAACTCCCAAGGTCATCCCGTGTCCCCACACTGACCCCTCTTGTGTCCCTCGCAGGGTGCTCCTGGCAGCCGTGGTTTCCCTGGTGCTGATGGCATTGCTGGTCCCAAGGTAGGTGTCCATGTCTCCTTCCTGCCTATCTGAGGGAGAAAACTGTCCTCAGTGGGGTGGTGGGGACAGCGAGCATTAGTCACCCATCCCCACATGGTGGCAAGGCCGGGTCTGTGCCAATGCCAGCTCCGGTGACACGGCTCCGGTCCCTGGGTGATGTTCTGCATTGGGGTAACCTCTGCCCTTCTCCCCAGGGTCCCCCCGGCGAGCGTGGCTCCCCCGGTCCCGTTGGCCCCAAAGGATCTCCTGGTGAAGCTGGACGCCCCGGGGAACCCGGCCTCCCTGGTGCCAAGGTGAGCACGGCAGGGCAGTGGGCACGGTGGCATGGTGACTACGAGGAGCAAGGAGCCACGTCAGCACGGCTGCTGCGCTGGTGGCCTCCCTCCAGGGATGGACTCTCGTTGCCATGGTCTCCATGCCGGTGGAGAAGCTACTTTCCAGGATACTTATGTTGGCTAGAGCATCTCTTGGGGGTCCTGAGCTCCTCATCCACCTCGTGCTCCTTTGCAGGGTCTGACTGGAAGCCCTGGAAGCCCTGGTCCCGACGGCAAGACTGGTCCCCCTGTAAGTTGCACCCGCCGATACCTGCTCCTCCCTTGGCTCGCCACGGGCTCTGCTAACGGGGTGCTCGCCCTCCTCACCCATAACAGGGTCCCGCTGGTCAAGATGGTCGCCCCGGCCCCCCCGGCCCCCCTGGAGCCAGAGGCCAAGCCGGCGTGATGGGTTTCCCTGGTCCTAAAGGTGCTGCGGTGAGTGTGAACAGGAGCTGCCTGCCCTGGGGGTGCTGGAGATGCTCGTGTCCTGGTCCATGGGGGATTCCCAGCCCCCAGCCACTGCCACCATCCAGGACAGTTGCTGCTGGTGGGCTCCTGTGGAGTAGGAACCTAAGGAGGGGTGGCTCAGGGAATGTGGGCTAGGCCAAGTGTGCAGGCTCATGCCCGTGGGTGTCATGGTACCATCACGGGTCTCATTCTTCTCTCTTGCTTTCAGGGTGAGCCTGGCAAACCTGGTGAGAGAGGTGCTCCTGGTCCCCCTGGTGCTGTTGTAAGTGTTCACCAGAGCCCAGCGAACCCCTGGGGGCTTGCTGGGGAGCTTCACTGTGGGGTGGGGTGGTTGGGAGCTTCACCATGACGTGGGGTGGCTGGGAGCTTCACCATGGCTGGGAGTTTCATGATGATGTGAGGTGCCTGGGAGTTTCACCACGATGTGGAGTGGCAAGGATAGGACCTGGTACAGCCAAGCTGGGCCTGAGAAAGCCTCCAAGAAATGAGGATGGCAGCGGGTTGAGGTGGCTGGAACACCAGCCTGGTGGCTGCCAGCAGCTTTGGAGTGGGGACAGCAGGGAGGTTACGTGGCCACGGGCAGCTTGCTGCGGCTTCTCCCGTCCTTCGAAGGATGCTACGGCCACATCCAGACCCACGTCCTGTTCAGGGGGGTGCGGAGTCTGACAGGGCATTGCTGGGCTGCAGGTCTGGGCCGTACTCTGAGCACCCTCTTCTCCCTCCCCCACAGGGTGCCGCTGGCAAAGATGGTGAAACTGGTGCCCAAGGTCCTCCTGGCCCTACTGTGAGTATCAACAAGCCCTTGGCCACCCATAGCCACGTTTGGCCACTGGAGAAGGGGCTCAGGAGCCCATTGCCCCCCTCTCACACGTCTCCCGTCTCCCCCAGGGTCCTGCTGGAGAAAGAGGTGAACAAGGTCCTGCTGGTGCTCCTGGTTTCCAGGTGAGGGGTGTCCCCTTCCCTCGTGAGGGGACAAACCAGCCAGGGTGGGGGTGACGTTACCCCTTTTCTCATCTCTTTTGGTGACCCACATTCGTGGTGTCTCATCACCCTTCTTCCTCCTCAGGGTCTTCCGGGCCCCGCTGGCCCCCCCGGTGAGGCTGGCAAGCCTGGTGAGCAGGTGAGTGTGGGCCAGCATGGCCACGGTGTGGGACTGTCCCTGTCCCTCCTCTCCCAGCCAGGTGATGGTGGGATGTCCCCCGGTGCCCCCTGAGGTGGTGGGCTCTGTGTAGCCTCTCTGCCGGGGGCAGTGGGAACCCCAGCCCTGCCCTACTCCCCCAGGACTGTGGGGCTCCCTCCCTCCCCACCCCATGGCACATCCTGCGGACCCCCCTCCTGTCCCCAGGTCCCCCCCTGACTCTGTCCCCCTCCCTTCTGCACAGGGTGTCCCCGGAGATGCCGGTGCCCCCGGTCCCGCCGGTGCCAGGGTAAGTTGAACCCACTCCCTCCCCAGTCGGCTCTCGGCACCCCCCTGGTGCCCACCACCCCCCTGACACTCTCGACCCCTCTCCTGCCTCCCTTCTCCAGGGTGAGAGAGGTTTCCCTGGTGAACGTGGCGTCCAAGGCCCCCCCGGTCCCCAAGGTCCTCGTGGTGCTAACGGTGCTCCCGGTAACGATGGTGCTAAGGTAGGTGTGAGGGCTGGGCCACACTGGGGCTGGCCAGTGATGGGCGACCGACCCTGGCCGGTGGCTCTTGGGGTGCAGATGTAAAGGGGGTGAGGGGTGGGTTTGGCTTCACCCCCTCTCGCTGGGGCTGAAGCTGGGGAGGCGTTCGCCGTGTGCCGGGTTCTCGCTAACACCCGTTTGCTGTTTCTCTTGGCCAGGGTGATGCTGGTGCTCCCGGTGCCCCCGGGAACCAAGGGCCCCCCGGTCTGCAGGGAATGCCCGGAGAGCGCGGTGCTGCCGGCCTGCCAGGCGCCAAGGGTGACAGAGTACGTGTCCCCCCAGATCTGGGTGTCCCCGCCTTGGTCCTCTGCTCCCAGCCAGCCTTGCACCCCCCTGCCCCCTTGGGGCTGGATGAGCTCCCTAGGCCCAGGGTGGTGGGGACGGGATGGTCGGTGCCACCGCTGTCCCCATTCCCTGGGAACAGCCCCCACCCCCCCCAGCTCTGTCCCTGGGGTATGGGAGGAGGAGGACGATGGTCTCAGCCTCTCCCAGGGAGGATGAAGAACCAGTGGTGTCTCGGTGCTGCTGCACAAATGGAAGAGGAACATGGGGGGCGACCCCCATGGAAGGGACCTCTCCAGGTAACCCACCATCATCTTCCTCTCCCAGGGTGACCCTGGTCCCAAAGGTGCTGACGGTGCTCCTGGCAAAGACGGTCTCCGAGGTCTGACCGGCCCCATCGGCCCCCCTGGCCCTGCTGGTGCTCCTGGTGACAAGGTAGGACCATCCGTGCACCAGGACAGATGTGTCCTGGCACCTGCTGCCACCTTCTCGCCACAGCTGTGACCTCCTGGTTTTCATTTTCCCTCCCCTTTTCCAGGGTGAAGCTGGTCCCCCCGGTCCTGCTGGTCCCACTGGTGCCCGTGGTGCTCCCGTAAGTGTCCCCTCACCCTGGCCAATGGCCCAGTCATGGGTGGCCATTCCTTGGTGGCCATCGGTGGCCATCCCCTGCCTGGGGTGACACCACTCCCACCATCTCTCCTAGGGTGACCGTGGTGAGCCCGGCCCTCCTGGTCCTGCTGGATTTGCTGGCCCCCCTGTAAGTGCGACAGCTTGGCTCCCCCCTGCTCCTTGGGCCTGATCCTGCCCCGCCGGGGCGATGCTGAGCCCCCCACCCCTGCTCACCCCACTCTGCTCTCCCACAGGGTGCCGATGGCCAGCCTGGTGCTAAAGGTGAAACTGGTGATGTTGGAGCCAAGGGTGATGCCGGTCCCCCCGGTCCTGCTGGTCCCACTGGTGCTCCTGGCCCCGCCGTAAGTTGCCCCCCGACCCAACCCCACACCCACTCGGGGTACAGCCCTGTGGTGCAGCTCACTACTCTCCTCCTCTTCCTCACCCTGCTCCTTCTCCTCTTCCTCCTCCACAGGGTGCTGTTGGTGCTCCTGGTCCCAAAGGTGCTCGCGGTAGCGCTGGACCCCCTGTAAGTATGGGTTTCATGGTGGGGAGGGGGTTTGAGGTCCTCAGGGGACCCCCCTGGACACGAACACCCCCGTGGTAGTTTAACTCCTCAACGCCATGGGGCAGAGGGGAGCTGGGACACCCCCAAAACCATCTGGGGGAACCTGGGGTGGCTTCACCCCACGGTGGGGATGGAGTAGAGGGGAAAAAGAGGGGGTAGCCTTTATCCCCCCCCCCAGATTAGCCCCAGCTCCCTCCTGGCTGGGTTCTTCCCTCCTGGCCACTGGCCCCGGGGCTCCCTGTGGTGGCCCCCAGCCAGGACACCAGCCCCTGGATCCGCTCCATGGTGGGAGCAGGCGATGCCTGGGTCTGGCCCTTGGTGACTCTGGCTTTTCTCCATTCTAGGGTGCTACTGGTTTCCCTGGTGCTGCTGGAAGAGTTGGTCCCCCCGGCCCCTCTGTGAGTACCCCAGGGGGGGTGAGAGGTGGGGATCCGGGAGGGTGCTGGTGATGGGAGGATGCAGGATGGAAGGTGCTGGGCACCCATCCAGGTGGCTCCACGTGGCCACTCTGTCCCAGTTGGAACTGGGACACTCCTGGCCGCCCTTCAGCTGGCAGCTGGGGGGGTCTTGGGCTGCTGCCTGATGCTATCG
>VZZY01000238.1:0-56726 GCA_013400335.1 Eurystomus gularis
GTCCCTCAGCACCACACCTCCGCGGCTTTTAAGTTCCTCCAGGGATGGGGACTCCACCACTGCCCTGGGCGGCCTGTTCCAGGCCTTGACAGCCCTCTCTGTCAATAATTTTTTCCCGATATCCAACCTAACCCTCTCCTGGCACCTCCTGTTTCTCTTCCACCTTGTTTTGGAGTTTAAAGGCGGGTTTGCCTTACAGTGTGCCAGCGATGTGGCAACACTCCCATGGCCTCCACCACAAGCCAGAGAGGCAGGCATGGCTGCTGGCGATGCCAAGCTCTCTGCTCACAAGCAACGTGCAACTCCAGCCAGAACGTTTCTCCAAGTACTGAGGTTAAAAGGGCCTGCTACACAGACATCCTGCGTAATGGAAACCCTCGAGACCCGAAATGTTGTTTCATGACTTTTCTAGAGCAGCCATCCTCAGTACCTCACCTCATGGAATGGTTTGGGTCAGAAGGGACCTTTAAAGGGCATCTAGTCCAACCCCCTGCACCGAGCAGGGACATCTGCAACTAGAGCAGGTTGCTCAGAGCCCCGGCCAACCTCACCTGCAATGGTGCCAGGGATGGGGCATTGACCACCTCTCTGGGCAACCTGCGCCAGGGTTTCATCACCCTCACTGTAAAAAAAAAAAAAAAAAAATAATAATTAAAGAATTCTCTCTACTCATTTCTGCTCCCAAATTTTCTACACATTTATCAGTAACTTTGCGCTCAACTCTTTTCTTTCTTTTCCCAGCCTTTCCACACTTTTCCTCTTACATAAGAGATGTGAGGCTTTCTAAAACATTTAGAACTTCAGTTCTTTACCTTCACCTCCTTTTCCTAGTTATCATTTTATGAATGTTATCCTGTGAAATGCAAGTTTTGAGCCTTATGAGGCAAATACATACTAAGATAGTATTTTTAAAATGTTTATTAAATTTTTAGTTGGCATATCGTTAGTACTGGAGGGTAATTTTGGTCCAGATTCAGCTACCAAGGTAACAAACATATGAGAACAGGACGGTCTTTGCTGTCTTTGTGATAGTAGGAAGGTTGTTACCACAACAAGGGTGTAAAGATACAAGCTGGTACAGGCGGATAAAACAAGCCTGTGGGACTGACAGAGGGCCTGTGTGTCCACAAGTACTCTTGGCTCCACGTTTCTTTGCTTTTTGAGGGAAAAATCGCCCTTCTGCTTCGGGAAGATAATTGCAGAGGGCATGTGTTACATTTATCTTGAAAAATGAGCAAGGAAGACATATCATTTTTCAGTTGACCAGCCAGTCTGAGCATGCAGGCCCTTCTTCCAACGTTAATTTACCTGTAGCAGTTTCATATTTCAAGAAACTATCTGCTCTTATTATGTACTAAATAAAAATGATTCTATGATTCTATAAATGAAAGCGTAAGAGGAACACCATTCCAATGTTTGAAGACTGCACACTATTCTCCCCACCTGCTTTCCAGGAGAAAAAGTTCCACAATCTGCTGTTTTTCATAGTCGATTTTAATTGTGCAGCCTTGTCATAACTTGAGTAACCAGAAGGAGTCTGTTGTAGCTGAGTGTACAGGCTCCAGATAATTAAGGAGTTCTGCGTGTTACTGGCATAGAAAAAGAGTGAAATGATATATTCTGCTGATTTTTAACTCCTGAAACCTATTTTCAATTTTTGCCAAAATCAGAACTTGAAAGGCTGAGATTATTAAGGTTCTAATGATTGCTGTGGAATGGCTCGACCACGGAGATTAGCTGGGCCTGCTCCTGCCTGCAGCAAATCAATTACTTTCAGGCCATTTTCTTTTATTAAAACTCTTCAGGCAATTTATTTCAAGATGTACCACCCACAGAACCTGATTACAAAGGCAGGTACTACTAAACTAAGCAACTCTAAAGATTCTTAAAGTTACTATAAGACTGCAAAGAGAGAATGTCGCATTTTTAAACGCAAAGGTGCCCATATTCAGCAACTATGAATCGCTGAAGAAAACCATCAGCGCTACTTCAGAAGAGCTGCAGTAGAGCAGTACACCTCTAAAAAGAAAGTGAAACTTGCTTCAATCTGTAAGAGACAAGTAATAATGTTATAATAATATATATTATTATAATAATAAATGTTGGGTTTGTATCATCACAGGACTTATGTATTTTTCCAGAAGTGCTGTGTTGATTTCCAGCATGTTTCATACTCATTAGTTCATCACTAATCCTGCACATCACAGCAAAAGGAGTAATCCTAGTAAGCCAGCACACACCTTACTGTTTATTAAAAAAAAAAAAAAAAGGTGGGGGTAGGAAATGTAATAACTCTGAAAGTAAATGTGATTTCTCTCAACTCTTGAAGGATACATACTAGGCCATAGGAGAGACATCGTCTTAATCAGCTTATCCTAACTTCTTTTGTCCAAGGACAGCAAAATCCCTAAGATGTTCCTGCACAGTTTTCAGCTGTCCCAGGACAAAGCACGTTCTGGACACACAACACAACATTCCTGTTTCTGCCAAGTCTTCCCTATCTCTCTGACCACACATTTCCCATGATCATTGGACTGGCTCTTCATATTTCCAAATCACTCTGCCAGATATCAGCAGCCCTCAGGATGCTGAGTTGGATGGTGGCTGTGACACACGGTCAATGGAGATAACTCACAGTCCTAAGGTATCAAGCCTTGCAAGTAACACACATTGCCTTGGCATTCCTAAATATACTCTGGCAGAATTTGTTCCTCAGGACACCGGGAACACACACCTCACCACTAAATAGTTCAGAGCTTGCCTGCTCTCCCTCCACTCATTCTCATCATCTGTACTGTCTCTTGCCACCAGTTCTCTCACCCTCCCTCTTGCCTCATGCAAGACCTTCACTTAGCAGTGAATACCAACCCTTCTCTCTCCCAAGGTGATCCGAATAAGAGTGTCCATAGGGAATTCCCTATTATAATGCTTCTTGCACTACTCTGCTTTGTTCCAGTGGCCCTGCCTCAGAGCACATTCTGCAGATTTTGTGGTGAGGCTGCCATTGCCACCTACCACAGGGCTTTGCTTCTGCAAAGTTGGTGCTGATCCCCCACACTTTTCACACGTTCAGCAGCAGACTTAGTAATAGCAGAACCGCATTGTAGCGAATTAGGGAACTTCAGGCTCCCTTTCCTTGGTTTATTTAATCCAAGGTTAGCACGCAATGAAGACTTAATCTGGAAAACGTCTCTTCAGCAAACAATTGCGTGGCTGCTGCCTGGTTAGATGTGCTCAGCCTGGCATTAAACTAATAATTTTGAGTGCTGACAGCAATATAGCTGCAGCAGTGTGGAGCTCAGAGCCTCAGGTAACTAGCCAGGCAGTTGGAGCATTTTGAGCTCCATACCATATGGCCATATCTGACTGAAATCATTATTAATCCTACTTAAGCTTCAGTCACAGAACAGACAAATTCTTAGCTAAGGAAAGAACTTCATGAGAACAGAAATAGTTGGGGCCTCTTCTTGTGAGGATGAAGCTGGATAGTAGAAGTGCAGAAAGCTGAAGAGTCTCTTAAGGCAGATGTAAAGAAGCAGGATTTGCCCTTGTAAGTTGTACACGGAGGGATCTGCCAGGAAAACACAGCAGAAGGTAGTGGCAAACAAGTGATAGTACGTGTCTTGTCCTATTTAACAGCTTTGTGGGGCCCATTCTCTTTCTGCAGGATACGAATATATCCCCTTGAGTTAAGTTAGAGGCATTGCTTGTATCCTGGAGAGGGACAAACACGTTCCTGGTGAGTTAGTAATACAGCAATCTGATGTCTGCTTGCACATCTCTGCTCACATCTTTTCTTCTCTCACTTTTAGGACTGCAGTTTTGTCTTAACTAATAAATATATAACTGGAGCAATTGCAGTTGTAGTTTGGCAATGTATGTATATTACTGGAACATCTACGTCTCTGTGTCTAGCTTCTTATACAAGCAAAAGTTTGTTTCTACTAGAAACAAGTGAGAACAATTTACCCAACTTGCCTGCCCTCGCAACAAAGATCACATTTTTAGAACAAAAGGTCCTGAAAAACCTCTCTTTCTGTGATAAAGAAATTATCTCCTCCATTTCTACAGATGATTGTAAGTCACAAAGTGCCGTCTGCCAGAATAACACTGAGGAACATTAGTGACTCAGAGAGCCCAATTACTCTCCACCAGGCTTTTTCTGATTTCTTGGCTTTCAGTTGCCAGTACCATTTTCATGCTACTTTAAATGTTTCCCTGCAGCTTGGAAAAAAGAATAAAGAAAAAAAGGAACAATAAATACTATGAATATCAGGGAAAGGGAAAAAAAAAAAAGTAAGCTACACTGGAAACCTCATAGGTCTGACATATCTCCAGTTACCCTTCCTTCCTTGCTGCAGACAGAACGATCAAAGCAGCCCAACCATCCACTTGCCCTGTTGAGCAGCTGATTTGGGAGATTTGCCAATGCCCCTTCTTATAACATGGAGTGTGATCGTCTCCTCCCAACTGGGGCCTGGAATGTTTCTGTAATTCTTCACCATTCTGTGGACTTTTAACTCCTCTGCACGCTATAATCTCCTTACAGCTTTCAAAATGAAGATGTCTTGCTGTACACTCCACGTTCTCACTGCGTGGCATTTGGCCACAGCGAGTAGTCATGCTAATTTGGCATAGATGCCGTGATTCACAGCAACAGCAACTGCATCTCATTAGGCTTGTATTTGGAGGCACAAATTATCAAGTAAGTTATCTGAGGACCACAGTACTCCCCTATTACAAGCAGAAGCACTGGGTCCCACTTACCCTGACCTGATTTACCAGCCACCATGGTTTTACTTCATTTTTTTGCGGAGTTGGTGTTTATCTGGTGTGTCTCTAAGTAGCTGCTGCCAAAAGATGCATCAGAGAAGAGAGAGGAAACAGCTTGGAGCTAAGTGACAACAACAGAACAGGATGATACGAACATGGGCTTTGCTATTTCATGGCAGATGCCCTCTATGAAAGGCTGAGAACATGGACATCGTTTAAGGTGGAAGTACAGGAAGGCCGGCAACAGACTTAGAACAGAAACCTGAGAAAAGCAATGATCTGGAAATGCTTACAGAATAGCTTTTTGGTTAACAACTGGCAGAGCAGCCAGAGGTGAGAATCAGTAAACCCACACTGCTGGAGATATGCTGGCAAACCTACTTTGGCAAGACAGTGAGAGACGCTTGTAGACCACTGTGCAATACTTACAGACAGCGTTAGGGTCCAAGTTTGCCTGTTGAGATGTTAATAAGTTTATTTCTGTTTCACCCTTTGCTTACCCTGATACTCATTTCAATATATCCTCTACTGCCCAGGTTAATGAAGGTGGAGAAGAGGCAGATTAATTACCCACAGACAGCAATACACAGAAAGTACATTTGGCAAACTACACAGAATGGCAGATTGGACCGAAAGCAAGATGATTCTACGTGTCAAACCCCCCTTAAATGACAAAGACATAACTTGGTGTATAAGTTTGGTCCATATCCAGGGCTAAACTAGAGCAGTTGCTCTATCACACAATGACCCCTCCCCAGCTGTGCAGGGGCATCAGGAAAAGGAGAGGAGACCCACAAGTTGAAATAATAACAGGTCTAAGGACACAGCAAAACTAATGTTCGTGCCGATATAAATTATACAAAGTTATACTCAGCCCAGTGAACCCACAGCAGTCACAGTAAACGGGAAAGCAGTCCTCAGGAGCAGGATGGTAAGCAAACCCCTCCAGGAACAGCAAAGCAGGAGAAAAAAAAAAAGAGCCTCCACCCTCAGCAAACTTCCCCCTTTATCATGAGGGTGATGTTTATGGGATAAGATACACCTGTAGACAACTCAGGTCAGCTGCCCTGGTGTCTGGCCCTCCCAGCTTAAGCTCCTGGCTGACTGGAAACTGCTAATGGCCTGCAGACCATGACTGACCTAGGATTCTATCCCAGATAAAACAGCATACTTGGAAATGTTGTTTGCTTCCTGTATGTGACTGAGAAAAGGTGAATTCTTTGTGACAAACTGAAGTGACTACCATGGTCACTTGAAGGGCTGCAAGGCCCAGATTTACCAGATTTCTGGGTAAATCTGGTCTCTTTGCCAGAGACCATATGAAGAGAAGAAGAAAAAAACAACTCACACTGAGGCTACAAACCCTTTAAATTACACTCATGTAGAATTAAAAATATCATACAAATTTTACACACAAGAATTTAGAAAATCCTGTATGGTGTCCCAGTTGGTGACTAACAAGCAGCAGTTCATGTCTTCTTCATCTCCTTCCTCACCGTTTTAACTTTTTGACAATCTGCCTCAAATCATGATCCAGATTTTGTGCTTTCATTATATATTCTGAGACCTTGCTCATAACAGCACCCAAATCAGGCTTGAAAGACAGCGTTCCTGAAACATTAAGATGTGCCACAGTGTCAAACAACTTGATGGAATCCATCCCTTTCTTTCAATTTCCCATGTGGAAATATAGTTTGTTTGTAGGCATCATGGCTTTACCCTATCAGTCTGTCCCCCTGTATTTTTTTAATCCTCACTCTAGTCTCTTGAACGATTATGACACAAATAGTGCTCGCTTTCAGCTGCAATAACGTCTTTGCCTGTCTCCCATCAGCTGTGCTCAGAATCAGGTCCAGCTGTAGCCCAGTTTGGAGCTTATTTTTGAGGTCACAGTGCCCTCTACTGTCTATAGCATCATCCTCTTCACCTCTGCATCATCTTGGTTAAAGAAACAGTGCGCTAAGTATGTAAATATATATGTATACACATATATATATGTATACACACACACTCTTACTAAAAAGAGCAAATATTTTTCTTTCCCAAGAATTAACACATTCATTTCTGTTCCAAGCTACACTTTCATCTAGACTAGCAGGCCACATCTGGGTTGCTTGGTTGGACAGCAAACAGGCTGGCCAGGGCATAGTCACTTCTTGCTGACTACAAGGCTGCTTTGTCAGAGTCGCTCTTAATTTAAATTAAACCACTGATCTATGCGCAGCTTGAATCACACCTGGCTTGTAAGCGTTGAGTAACTCCACATAAGGAAGCGCTCTGACATACATGCAAAGTAAGAACAACCAGGCCTGTGTTTCAAGTACAGATTGTAAATATGTCTGCCACAGATTTGTGTTGCTCCTGGTGATCACTCCAACACTGCAGATACAAATCACCTACTACATATGGAGCCCTTCTTTACAGACTCCTTTCCTGCTTGTGGTTGCCTTCACCATCTCTCTTCCTGAGTGGTGGTGCTGTAGGTAGTTTCATTCCCCTGTGAATGTTCCCTGGAGCACCAACCCACCATCCTGCAAGTGACCATTCCTGCCTTCCCATCAACCCATCTCTCACAAATAACCACAGACCCCTTGTTGACACCCCATAGCCCCATTTACCTTCACACAAGACGTGGGCTGCTCTTCTTGCTCTACCGTTAGAAAATCCTACTTGCTTTTGATTTTAGCAAATAGAATTCAAATTTTAAAAACATCTATTGCCACTGGAACATATACACTGGAAAAGGCTTCCTGGAGAGCTGGTCAATGCCCTAGGCCTGTCAGTGTTTAAGAGGCATTTGAACAATGCCCTTAACAACATGCTTGAACTTTTGGTCAGCCCTGAAGCGGTCAGGCAGTTGGACTAGATGGTTGTTGTAGGTCCCATCCAGCTGAACTCAGCTCAACTCAACTCAACTCTTCTCTTTTCCAATAAATTTCCCTAGCCTGGCCCACTTCTTCAGAAGCATGCAGCAGGTAGCACTGAAGGGGTTATGAGGGGGCACACGCACACGTCTTTTTAAAATAGACTCTTTCTTTCATACTCTGAATTTCATTTAGCTTGCCAGCACAACTCATTATGCTCAGAGAGCAGCAGCTGGCTCATTGCTTCACAAGGCAGGAGCAACTACTCCAGCTTCTCAAGGTGCTACAACTTGTTTCCTAGTAGGGACTCTTGTAGCGTGATTCTCCGTAGCATGACACGTAGGAGTTCAGAGGATTTTCCTTCCAGAGAGATTACATTGATGATATACATCAATGTACATATTGATGGTGGATTGAAGCCTGAATATAGTGAAGCATTCATTTTGTCATGTTAGCCTGATAGCAAAATGAGGAGAGTTCACTAAACAATGCCCTTCTAAGCGTACACACACTCATACATATAAGCGTGTGTGTTTGCATGCATGTATGGAAAATATCTATAAAACTAAAAATCAAACGTCGCTCCTGGGCATGGAAGGCATATTTCAAATGTGGCAGACATACTTGTCTTTATCTAGCCATTTTTTCCATGCAACTGCCACATCATAAAATCCCAGATAATTTAACTGATACTGAGAAGAGCTCAGGCTCCAGAATGAGCCCCAGGGCTGCGCTGCAAGGAAACCGTGGCTCACATGTAATCCTGGCTTTGTATAAAGAAATACTTCACAGGAAGGATGCTTTTAAAATTACCACTTAATGGAAGAGAAAAGGAAGTCAAGGAGCAGAAGAGTATTCTGGATGGGGTGAATACTTAGTGCTGGGTTTGGGTGCAAGAACGCACTGTTGGGATCATGCAGGGGAGCGCAGAAATGCGGAATGACTGTAATAGAATCATAGAATGGTTTGGATTGGAAAGGACTTTAAAGATCATCTAGTTTCACCACACCCGCCCCCCACCCGGCCATAGACAGGGACACTTCTCACTAGACCAGGTTGCACAAGGCCCCATCCAACCTGGTCTTGAACACATCCAGTGATGGAGTATGGACAATTTCCCTGGGCAACCTGTTCCACTGTCTAACCACCCTCATAGTGAACAACTTCTTCCTAATTTCTAATCTAAATCTCTCCTCTTCTGGTTTGAGGCCATTACTGCTCATCCTGTCACTACAAGCCCTTGTAAAAAGTCTCTCCCCGGCTTTCTTGTAGGCCACCTTTAAGTACTGAAAGGCTGCAATACGGTCTCCCCAGAGCCTTCTCTTCTCCAGGCTGAACAACCCCAACTCAGAAAAAGGTGATAAAAAGTTTCAAAAGATGTTTTCTGTTTAGAAAGGTTTCCCTTTTCCCATCTGCTGAGGCGATACTTGGAAAAATTCTACCTAATTTTCAAACAGAAAGAGCTTCATTGCCCGCTAACAACTCACAAACTACATGTGCCAAGTTTGATTTGACTTCACGTTTACATGCCATATGCATATGCAGAAGTGCATTTTGCTAGCAGCATGGAACCTCCACATTTCAGCTGCCATTATAAGCCTTTTTGTCAGCATTATTAGAAAAAACTGCAGAGGAAGGAATGCAAAATGAATTATGACAGCCTTACTTACAGTGATTAAAAAAATCTCTTACGTTACAGTGAAATCAGTCAACAGCGTTGTACAGCTGTGGGAAAACAAAATGTTACACTGGAGTGTGTGAAAAGGAGTCTCATATCTCACTCATGAAGTCATCTATTGACTCCAGTTTGTACTGGTGAGATCTCAGTTACAGGAATGTGTCTGATAGCGAGCACTGCACTTCAGGAAAGATGTGGACCCACTGAAGGGTAGGGATTTTTCCTAATCTCCTTTATCCCTTACTGTCATTCTTATTTTACATCAGCCATGCTAGTTGCAAAGTAGTTTTCCCTCCCTCCACCAAACACATACATGCAGCAGAAAACCCCCTCGAAGTCTGCACAAGGAGGATGTGAAAAACAGCCCGGAGAAGAGTAATCAGAGGCAATGTAATATCAGGTTTCAAACAGGCAAAAGGTTGCTACAAGAAGAGACAGAAGCACTGGATAAGGAGTGAAGTGCTAAAATTACAGTCCAGGTCAGGTTAGACATTAGGGCGCATTTCTAAGGAAAGAATAGTTAAGCATCAGACTCTTTAAAGGACCTTCAGAATCTCCATTGTTGGAGGCTCTTAAAAGAAAATAAGATAAACATCTTTCAGAGGTGCTTTAATTATAAACTGATCTTGGCTTGAGCCAAGGAGATGATCTCTGAAGATCCCTTCCTGCTCTACTTTTTATTATTACATACCAGCTAATCCCTCAATGAGTCTTTATGGAAAAATTTCATCCCAAGCATCCCCTGACCAAGCTGTGAGCTAGAGACCACCCATACTTTTACTCTGAGCTGCCATCCCATGTTTTTTTTTATCATGAAGGCTCTACATAACTTAGAGATGATTGGTCTTCTACAATGACATACATGATAGTGCCTTCTAATTTTACCAACACCTAAAAAAAAAGAAGAACAAGAACTCTGGAAGGAGAAGAGCAGAACCAAACCTGTAACATTTGCTTGAGCTTTTTTTTTTTGAGGTGGGGGACCAGGAGTAGAAAGAACAACCACAGAGTTGCAGTTGAAAACTAGCTTGGATCTTAAAGAGACACCAGGGTCTACTTTGTAAGTACAGTGGATGATCTGAAATGAGGTGATAACAAGGAAGGTAGGGACTTGTGACAATAATTGATTAATAGTGTTGAAAATAGGGATGGCCTATGTAGAACAAGACTGGAGAGCAACAGGCAATAAATGAGGGAGAAAATGAAAAGTCAGAGGACAAAAAAGGAAGGCTGTTCCACCCTCCCATCATTGCTGGGGCCTCCTCTGGCCCCGCTCCACCAGGTCCATGTCTCTGCTGTGCTGAGGACTCCAGAGCTGCCCCAGCACTGCAGGGGGGTCTCCCCAGAGCAGAGCAGAGGGGCAGGATCCCCTCCCTGCCCTGCTGCCCACGCTGCAGCTCAGGACATGGTTTGGCCTTTTGGGTTGCGGGCGCACCTTGCCAGCTCATGTCCAGCTTGTCACCCCTTAGCACCCCCAAGTCCTTCTCCACAGGGCTCCTCTCAATAATTCTCTGCTTATGCACAAATGAATTTGCCTAATTATTCCAAAAGATTCTTTGCTGGTTAGCCAATTTCAGCTTAATTCAACAGTCACACTTTACAATAGCAGGGTGTGTTGTTGTATTCGGATGGCTTCTGTACTAATAACAATTTTGATCTATGCAAACAGTGGAAGGAAAAGAGAACAAAATGTTGAGACCACTGCAAGAGAATAAATCACCAGGTCTCTTCATAGCTCACTGTCAGCATGAGACTTGGAGAGAAGGTCTGCAAGCATATGAAAATTATTGCCGCAGAAGAAAAGACACACATCTTTATGCAAACATGCCATCTGCATAGTTTCACCCTGAGTAAGGTGTTAGGTGTGGCACACTTACCCGGTTCAGCAACAGCGAGTCCTGAACAACCATTCAGTTGCACAACTCTGGTGTGGAAAGCAAGCTTTAAGTGGGTGCAGACATCTGCTTTAAGCCTTGCAAGGCTTCCTGAGCATTATAAATTGGCTTTTGTGTAAATGAAAATCAGGCTGCATGTTTTCTGCCTGGTACGGTGTCGAGTACATGTTCCGAAAGTATTTAAAGATAACTTCTTTGTTAAGATATGGACCAGTGTACTTGTTTTGTCTACCAGGAAAAAATTAGAAGTGAATATGGATATGGGCTAATTAATTCGGTCTTGTTCAGATAGCGTTTATTACAGACAGCTAATATTTGCTGAAAATAATAAATATATATATATATATTTAAAAAACCACCCATAATCCAAAAAGACATTACAGTTTGTAACTACTTGGATACCATCCAACCGGTAAGTAGAAAACAAACAAACCAACCTACTGAGATAAAAACAAACAAGAGAAAAGCCTAATAACTTAAGAAACAGAAGTAGAGAGCTGATACAGGCCAGCATCCTTTCACTCACCACATGGATTTTGCACCTGAGGACCTGGTCAGAAAGTCTGAGAAAGTTTTCAGCACAGGAAAGACATGGACCTGTTGCAGCAAGGCCAGAGGAGGCCACACGAGTGATTTGAGAGCTATGAGGACAGGCTGAGAGAGTTGGGGTTGTTCAGCCTGGAGAGGAGAAGGCTCCAGGGAGACCTTCTTGCAGCCTTGAAGTAGTTGAAGGAAGTCTATAAGAAAGATAAGGATGATCTTTTTAGCTGGGCCTGTTGTGATGGGACAAGGGGTGATGGTTTTAAACTAAAAGAGGAGAGATTTAGACCAGATAGGAGGAAGAAATTGTTTATACTGAGGGTGGTGAGACCCTGGCCCAGGTTGCCCAGAGAAGCCCCATCCCTGGAAGCATTCCAGGTGAGGTTGGCCGTGGCTCTGAGCAACCTGCTCTAGTTGCAGATGTCTCTGATCTCTGCAGGGGGGTTGGACTAGATGACTTATGAAGGTCTCCTCCAACCCAAACCGTTCTGTGATTCTATGGTAAGACACACTCAAGGCAGACTGTACGTGACTTACAGTGTAGGGAAAAAAAAAAAACCTAACGGATATTGCTGCCCGAAAAACAGTTGAAGCAGTACAATGAAATTTTGGAGCAGCGGCAGAGTAGGTTCCTGGGGGAAGAGCCGAAACAACACTATTGCTGCAAGGGCTTGTGGCCACCAGGGAATTTGAGGAACACCAGTAGCAGCATCTGGGGCACACGGAAAACATTAGCTACACCAAATCTTTTTCCCCCTCCTCCTGCTTTTTTTCCCTTCCCTGTTTTCCCTCCCACTTCGCTGTGCCTGCCCGAAGAGCCCCCACGCCGAGCCACCCAGGCCCCCCGAGATGCCAGGGCAGGGGCTACTGGCGGGGGGGCTGTGGTGGCCCGGCCGTGCCGCCGTGCGGCCGGCAGGGGGCGCCGTGAGCCTGCGTCACACACGGCCACGAGCGCAGCGCTTCTCCTCCCGGTGGCTTGGGTCGTACGGGGACATCCCAGTACGGGGGGGAACCAGGGAGCCGTGGGATGAATGCCACGCTGGAAGGGACCTCAAGGATCACCTGGTCCAGCCTTTCTTGGAAAAAAAGCGCAGTCTAGACAAGCTGGCCCAGATCGCTCTTAAAAGCGTCCTTAAAATCATCTCCGCCGCTTCCCTGGAGAGATCATTCCAAGGGCTTGACTGTCCTTGTGGAAAATTTCCCTCTTGTGTCCGGTCAGAATCTCCTCAGGGCTAACTTGTACCCATCACCCCTTGTCTTTTCTGTGTGACTCCTTGTAAAATGGGAGTCTCCATCTTTGTAGCCACCCTGCAAATATTGGAACATGATCATAGAATCATGGAGTCTGTTTGGTTGGAAAAGACCTTTAGGATCAAGTCCAACCATTAACCCAACACCAGGTCAGCACTAAACCATGTCCCCCAGCACCACATCTACATGTCTTTTGAATCCCTCCAGGTATGGTGACTCCACCGCTTTCCTGGGCAGCCCATTCCAATGTCTGATAACCCTTTCAGTAAAGAAATTTTTCCTAATGTCCATGTGATAAGGTCTCCCCTAAGCCTTCTTCTCACAAGGCTGAAAAAACCCAGTTCTCTCAGCCCTTCCTCATATGGCAGCTTCCCAGTCCTTTGATATCTTTGTGGCCCTTCTCTGGACCGTCTCCAGCCTGTCCACAACTTTTCAGTATAGCAGGGACCAAAACTGAACACAGTATTCCAGGTGTGGCCTGACAAGTGCTGAGCAGAGTGGGATAATCATAGAATGGTTTGAGTTGGAAGGAACTTCTAAAGGTCATCTAGTCAAAACCCCTTGCAGCGAGCAAGGTCATCTTCAACTAGATCAGGTTGCTTCTTTATCTCTGCTGCTGATGCCTTTCTTGATGCAACCCAGCATCCTGTTGGCTTGCTTTGCCATAGCAGCAGCACACTGTTAGCTCATATTGAGCTTGCTGTCCACCAGGACCCCCAGGTCCTTTCCACAGAGCTGGTAGATCCCAGCCTGTGCTGCACTCCTGGATTATATTTTATTATATTAATGACCTAACAAGAATCATAAGGTGGTTTAGATGATGTTATAGCGAATTTTGGAGAAGATTTCACCTATTTCCCACCTCCTACCTTTCTTTTTTTTAAAATGGAAGCTGCAGTTCTTGTGAAATTTTGTTTCTTATGGGCATGCTTTTAATAAAAACAGTGAAATGCCCCAAAATAAGAAAAGAAATATCAGAAGGTCTCTTGGGGTGGAAAAAAGACTGCCCTAATGCTGACATGAAATATTTTAATCTTAGATTATGGGGATTACAGCCATCCCATATTCAAATTTAAAATGAGTCTTGTACCTTTTACAGCTCTACATCTGGGTATCTGATACATGTAAGGTTGGGTGGAGCAAAGTAGAACAACTAGGTTATAACGTCACGTATGTATAAATAAGGAAATCCAGTAAAAAATAGCTGAAACCACATTTGTGTTTCGTGAACAAGCTCCCTGCTCTGGGCCTTTCCATCACAGGGAGACACGGCACATATAGAACAGGGTTTATGCCTCAGCTTTAAGAGTCATTGCTTTCTTTACCAGCAAAAGCAGAGAGCATCATGCAGCATTTTTGCAAATGCTTGCATTTTTTTGGTGTTGTTTTGAACTTGGGATTTCCTCGCGAGCTTAAAACGCTTC
The DNA here is from genome assembly GCA_013400335.1 of Eurystomus gularis. Classification (NCBI taxonomy): domain Eukaryota; kingdom Metazoa; phylum Chordata; class Aves; order Coraciiformes; family Coraciidae; genus Eurystomus; species Eurystomus gularis. The sequence goes on from VZZY01000238.1 coordinate 14,426, forward strand.
TTGCACGTGCTGCTTTTCAAAGCGACTTCACATGGAGAAATCTATTTTAAGGCATTTGCTAATTCAACATCAGTGAAGTGCGGAGCGAAACAAGAAATGAAGTCATTGTTCATTTTAAGATTATTTATGTCATATTCAAAGACGGGGGAAATTTTGCAGAGCTCTGTTTCTTTTCTCAATTTTATTCCAACAGCTTGGTGCACTTATTAATTCTTATGGCTTTCATTATTTAAATGAAGATGATATACAGGCCTCCGTTTCCTTTTCTGGGGTCTTTTTCGTCTTCTCTGAATAATTTCTCCATCTGGCTGCATACTCAGCCCTTGTCATGAATCACAGATAAAGCAGAAATCCATTATTGTCATCCCATTTGTTGTCTTTGTGTGTCTGAATAACTGGTTTAGCCCCAGCCGTGCAACTTATTTTCTGCGGACATACTCCAGAAGCAAAGCAGTAAACAGGGAATTAGCAGCGTATTCTAGCACAAAATTTAGAATAAGTATTCATTTTTACAATGCTTAGAGATACTTGTACGGGTGATTTTTAACATTTTCTTCAGCCAGGATCTGATGCAGCCGAAACTCGGATGGATGATCTGGCTTTCCTTCAGGTTACGTGATAATGGGAACCTTCTTCCTAAGCTAGCATCGTCTTTAACTGTCCTGCAGTTTTGGTTATGATCACATTGCACGTGTGACTTCTAGTGAAGTATTCTTTTTTTTGTGGTTTTTGCGATTTTTGGTTTTAAAGTGCCTCCCCTAGTTTCCTGCTATCGTACAGTGCACGGTCAGTGCAAAGTTTTATGTTTGGCACATAGAGCAATTCATCTCAAAATTACATGTTATTTGCTTAATTTGGTATTTCTATTTACACCAGCTCTAAACACCCACTTGGATCTTATGATCAGCTTCCAATTTATTTCTACTGTAGCATCCGGACAGTTGCTATTTATGTCTTTCTAGTTTTTCCAGCGTGTTCGTTCTGGTGAAAGTGTCCATCTCATCACAGCTGCATTGCAGATTCGCATTTCCAGAATAATACAAGCGTTAAAAATATTTTTAAGCTTTACAATTTTGTGTGTGCGAGAGAGACTCGGACATTGCAGGTCTTAGTTTCTAGGCTCCCAGATCACCAAGGGAGTCCGCAGCCTTGAGTGGCTCTAGGCACAAGCTGACAAAGCACTTCCTCAGCATCAGTCTGTGTGTTTATGTGCTTGTGGACAAGGCGGGGACAGACCAGTCCCAAACCTGCTGCCTATACCGAAGCCCTGAAGAACAAAATGTGTTGCTTTTGCTGGGGGGCAACCTGAAGCTGTAGAGCAGCGGTAGCTGCTCCACAGCAGAGCTGGAGGCACCATTTGCTGGCTGCAGTAAGAACATGCTGATCCTACACTCCTCTGTGTAATTTTACATTCTGACTTCTCCCAGCTTCTTCTGTGGCCAGACAGCTCTAGCCCATCCCTCATAGTTGACACAGCAAAATTCAGTTTTGCCTGTACTGTGGAGATGGCAGCTCTGCCTTTGAGACAGGCATACAGACTATTCTTCTGCAAAGCATAAAAGAACTAAGCTTCTAAGAAGATGATGCACAAAAGCAAACATGTCCCAAACCCCACAAACAGAAACAAGAGAGAAATTAACTTCTGCAACTTAGGTGCTCTTATTATTGAGGTAGCAAATGAAAGGAAGTGTCATAGAATGGTTTGGATCGGAAGGAACCTTAAAGATCATCTAGTTCCTACCCCCCAGTCCATGGTTGTGGCTCTTCCACTAGATCAGGTTGCTCAGAGCCCTGTCCAACCTGGTCTTGAACACTTCCAGGGATGGGCCATCCACGGCCTCTTAGGACAACTTGTTCCAGTGTCTCACCACCTTCACAGTAAAGAATTTCTTCCTAATACCTAATCTAAATCTACCTTTGTGCAGTCTGAAATGGGTACCCCCTCATCCTATCACTACCCTCCCCACTAAAGAGTCCCTCTCCATCTTTCTTATAGGGCCCCTTTAAGTAGTGGAAGGCCTCTATAAGGTCTCCCTGGAGCCTCCTCTTCTCTAGACTGAACAACCCTGAGGTTTATCCATTTGTTCTCTAACAGTTTGGCCAAGGTTGAAAGAACAGGAGGACAAAGGCATGATATATGGCACGGAGCAAAAGAAGCTTTAAAATACTGGTTCAGGAAGGGATGATAAAACATTTGGGCAAGTCCCTGAAAAAGACCATAAACCTTTCAAAGTAGCAAAGACTTTCAAAACAGGACTTAGAAGCATGATTCTTGCTAAAATTAGTGGGAGCTGGGCATCTACATCCATAATGGCTTTGAAATCTCAGCCTATAGTATTCCTTGGTAGCCTTCCCTCATCAGGCATGTAAGAAGGACATTTCTGTGACTGCAAACACAAGTAGCTGTCTGTCCAAAGCTACTGGAAACCATGCCAAGTTGTCTTAAGTGCTAGGGAGGCTATACAGTACGTACTAATTCATTTAAGAACAACTGAAAAATGTTTAAAGCCTTGTAAAGGAAATTAGGGGACACAAGTGTTAGACTTTGATATGTTCAGACAAAAAAAGCCCACGACGTTCCTAGTGCACTGTAAAATGAAGGAGCCAAGAAGGCCAAAGCCTTCAACTACCTGGAACAATCTAATCATCCTCTGGAAATGCACTGTTTGGGGTGACTATGTTAACTGAAAATGGAGTGATTGAATAAAGTCAGGCTGATAAATCTCCTGAGTACTACTAACTTATTTGTAATGTCATTGAAGATGAGTAGTGCGACTGGTGTCTCAAGTCTAAAAGCTATGACATTCAGAGGAAGGTAATTGAAGCCTGCCATTCCAAAGCCCTGGGTACATGTTCAGATAGTATCAATGCAAACTTTACAGCCAACGATTTGCATCAAGATAAAAATTAATTTGTCTTTTGGTTGCCTCGGGATTGATCCATGAGAGAGTACAGGAAGAAACAAGAATAGATTTATAAGTGACTACATATCAATCATTATTTTAAGATGGGGAGAAAGATAAACAGAAAAAAAAAAACAAACGTTCTCTCCCACACGCAGCTTTCACACCAGTGCAGACTGATAGACTTCTTGTCTCACAGAAGCATACAAAAACGCAGGCACAGATAGAACAGGAGGAGTGATTTTCAATAGAAAGGCCCCTGATTGAAGGCAGTCCAATTCCAGAGCCCACACAACTGGTCTAAGCATCACAACTTATTCCAGCTCTGCGAGAACTCAAAGAGAAAGAAAGTGGATTCTGATGACACCAAATACCTGAATGATTTTGCATTGTATGGTTAAAATTATGGTATGCCTTGTCCCTAGGAGCTGACAGAAAGAGAGTGCAGACTGGAAGTGAAGACATCATGAACTTCTCCAATTCCATATTATTGATTTCAGGACATTTTAAGATGCCTTAAGGCAGAGACCAGGTAAAAAGCACAATAGCAATTCTGGTTTGAGGTGACAAAGATGTATGAAGGCATTGCCTCTGCAAGAGTAGATAACAGACTTCTGTCGCAGGTAAAAAATACAGATTATTTGCTACGTGCTTCGGCCGTTCTATGAATCTGCCAGAACAACTGACCAGAAGTTAAGCCTCTAAACAGAAAAGCTGCAGCCTTTCAAGGAACTATATCACCACCACCTTTAGGGAGGTTATTTTTGCTAAATATCATCATTTATGGTTTCAATTGCAAGCATCTGCCCTTCTTTAATTCATCTTACCATTTAAAGTAGTCCCCTGCAATAGCTGGCTGAATTAAAACAGACAAAGAGCTAGCTGAGTGCTCCTTGCATATCTGAAGGACAGTCATTCATCTCATCACAATTCTGCTAACCACCCTTCTCCAAGCACAGGAGAGCGCAGAACTTTGAAGCACGTACTCAGGAAGTGCCAATGCACACACTTAGTTCTACATGTAATCAAAGCTCCCAAGCCTGAGGTTAAGCAAAAAACTTTCCCAGCACTGAATATCCATGAGAGAATACATGGGTTTTGCTGCCAAGGTGACATAAAAATGCAATACAGGGACAAAAGGCATCATAAACGGTTACCTGTTCAGTGAGCTGTCCTCATTTTCATATATTCCAAATGTAAAAGAGATACATTAACACAAGGTTGCAACTCAGCAGAGCTAAAAGTGGATTTGAATTACCTCAAGCTCTTTTCTCCTTGCCTTCCTTCACAGACAAAACCAAATTAGGACAATGCTGCTGCTCTTCAGTAGGACCTCACAGGTCTTCTATCATGTGGAGCTTCTCTGTAAGCCAGCGACTTGTGAAGTAGCTGCAAAAGACCCAGCAGCTGATCTCAATTTGAGGACAAGCTGAACTACAGGTGTGTGACAAAACCTTTTGGAACAACACAAGGATTTTGTCAGAAGCTGCTTAAAGGGATGGCTCTCGTAGAAAGCTCAGAAGCACCTCAAGAGATCATTTGGTTGTCCCAAGGCAAGATTAGCTCCAATCACATCATTCTTGACTAACACGTGTTTAACCTGTTCCTGTGATAGATGTAGCTCCTTATCTTCTCTAGGCAATTCAGTGCTGTGCTTCACTATCCCTCTTCTTTGAATGTTTTAGATATCTCAGGTAACTCTGCCTTGCTTTAATATACGCTATTAAAATAGAAATAAAATCCTATTAAATAAAAGCCTGCAGCAGAGATGGAGAGGAATTTATTCCTCCTTTCTTCACATGCTTCACACATTTCAAAACTTCATTGTATCTTCTCACAATTTTCACTCCTCCAGCCTAAATAGACCTAATTCCTTTCTACTTTTTTCTGTGTTTCCTAGGTCTTTGTTTATTATCTCGGGGATCCTGGGAACCCCATATTTCAGCCACTTATTTGGGCTCTGGTGGCAAACCCAGCAGTTTTTCTGAAGATGATCGCAAAGCACTTTGAAAACAAAATAATTGTGTGACTACATGCAGCTTACAATTGCATTTAACTGCAATGCAACTATCACTCCATATGGATCCAAGATTTAGACCCCCTGTTGCAGATTTTGCCATACTGGATTTTGTGCGCTCTCAGAAAAATCCGCCACTGGTTCCACTGCACTCAGCGACTTGGTTAGAGGAAAACACAACAGAAGCAGAGAGATTTGGCTAAATAAGAACGATATATCAAAACACCCAATATTTTAATGAAAGAAACTGAATATCCACACATTTGCACTTCTGTACAATTTTTGTGATATATATATATATAATTTTAAGCTGTTTACAAATAACATTTAATGCTTCAAATATTACATAATGTCGATATTATATTTCTAGCAGAAATAAATATATTGCACTTAAAAAGAAAACTTTTCATTAGATGTTGCTTCATAGTTTATGTTCATAACTTCTTTTTCCATAAAAAGATTTCCCCCTACCCCCGCCCCATACACACAAACACACACTTCAGTACATGGTGAATGTGCTCACGCGATGCATTAGAAACAACAAAGTCAACACAGCAAACAGCAGAACTGTGGTACATTCTGTTAAAGAGGTTACATCCAGTTTTTTACCTTCCTTACTTTTAAACCAAATTTTTCCTCCTGTTTCTGAAGGAACAGTTGGAAAAAAAATAGAAAAAGAAGAAAAAGAAAAAAAAAAGTGTTTAAATGTGCTAAAGGTAAAATACAGCAAACTGTATTTTTTGTCCTTAAACTATCATAAACTAAATCACTGCTTAGTTTTCCTTTAAAAAGATAAAAATAAAGAAAAAGAAGTTGTTATTTGATAAACTTGAGACTATACGCAAGGACAGTTTATTACAGAGTAATACATAAATCCTCTGGCCAGCAAGTAAGTGGTTAGTAAAGAAACCACATCTCCTGTGGCAGAAAAATGCTCTGTAAGGAATAGTGAGAGCACAAGCTCACTAAAACCAAAATTAATCTTGCAGTGAGTGAACATCGTCCCTCTGCCGATGACGACTATGAGCGCTGCGGCCACAACTCCCTCCTAGACAAGGAGCCCCACTTGTTAACACTGATCTCACTGTCGCTTTTACCCCTTATCTAGGGGTAAATTACCACAATTTACATTAACTTACAGTTTTGAAATCTCCCCATGTTTCTCCGATGATTTTCATTGGTATTTTTTGGTCTCCTTATAGAACACACACATAAAGAGGCTGTCGCGCGTAATCAAGTTGCCACCCTGAATGTTTTCCATTTAAAACAGGTTCATCTTCAAATGCTGGGTAGCGTTTGCTGGATGTTGGAAGCGGCAACATCTTCTTATTGTACACGCTCATGTGGTGTCCCGGCCTCCGTGGATAAAGCCTTCTGGGAGAAAATTTGCAATTGCAGTTTGTAGATTGTACTACCAAGTATATTTGTTACCATACAACTTACCATCTTCGTACTCACGAAGAAGCATTTGCATTAGAAACTCTGTACCTTTACCTACTCGGTCTCTGCTCATTTATCAGTTTATCCCTAGAAGAGCACCACCGAACCCCAGTGGCACCAAATTTCTATCTTTGACAGAGCCTCAGGCCATATAAAACAATGCTGCAAACCAAGCAGACAAATTTAAAGTGTTTGTTGGTGTTTTTTTTATGTCCAGCTTCTCTCAGGGCTCCAAAAGTAGAAGAAAAAAAATAAATCAGACCAATGCATCTAAGTCAGCTTTGTTAATCTTTGGGATGCTTTTGTCGTATTAAAGACTTGAGGCTGTTGACTATCTATGGATAAAAGAGTAATCTAGAAAACACCCAGAAATACTTGTAACACTTTGGAGGATAATGTCGCGGTATATTGGGACAGTTCTCTTTGAGAACCTTATTCAGGCATGTTCTCTCCACCCTTGTTAAAAACAAAACCAGCATAAACCAGCACTAGGTTGCTCAGCCAAGAGAGCTCATAAAGGTGAAGAGCACTTCTCATGGGATATAAAATGTGGATTATATTGGAAAATAAGCTCTAGATTATATTTGGCATTCCTAGACCATCTACCAGCAACAGATGTTCTGTCCTGAAAGTGATATAATTTCGACAGCGGTACAGCAACTCCTTAAATAAATTACTGACTTATTGTCAAAGCAGTACAGATAATAATGTTCTTTTTAGGAAAAGCAATTTCACTCTTCAAGCAATAAATTATGAATTTACATTCACTTTCTTCCAATTGTGAAGTCAATTCTAAAGCTGGTTTGTGGTTGGATTTTAGTCTTCTCTGTAGAGTTCCAACATTGTTGCTGTCTCTACAGTCACTTAAAAAAAAATCAAGTTAGACTTGATTTTTAGGTGAGAGCGTTGAATGAAGTCCTGTCTCCATTACGGTCAAGAAAATTGGTGGCTGACCTCAGTGGAGTGGGAATTTCGTCCCTAGAATCACTCCCATCTGCTCCCTGCTCACAAGAAGGTGAGAGGGACAGGGAGAAGAAACCTTGCAAAGGTGGCAAGACCTTCTTTGATGGGCATCCTGTGGTCTCAGTGAACTTCATCCCTTCAACCTCAACTCTACCCAACAGGTTTTGGAGGTCAGATTGTGAGGGCAAAGAAGAGGATGTAAGAACTGGACATACCTATTGACCTTACTCCTGGGGAGGGTTCTCACAAGCTGCCTTCGCTCCCTTGCTTGGGATCTGCCCGTGATTCTACATCGGTGGGGAACCCAATGGGTTTCTGATGCAAAGGAATTAAACCATAAGAGAGCAGCATATGCCACAGAGCAGTGCGGGGTGGGATGAGGACACTGGGAGAGACTTGATGTGACTGGAAACATCAGGCTGTGGATTTTGACAGATAGTTCTGCATCATCTACAATAGGATCTCATCATGGAGAATTTGTATGAGGAATTGGACTTATCAAGTTATTATATTGGGACAGTCTACTGCCATATTTTTTCAGATATGAATCACATTTTATTTGTAGTGAAAAGCACTTGTCTTTCATATAATATTTTTTGTAAATGATGTTGTCAAAAATCCAGTTTCATTCTCCAGGAAGAGCCTGGAGAATTTTCTCTGAAATATTGATCTTTAAGGTCCCTTCCAACAGAAACCATTCTGTGATTCTGTGATTATCAGGGGTATTTCTGCATGCTGGATATTGGTGTTTGCAGAACAGGGCCTGGGACAGGGCTAATGAGATTGTACAGTTTATTTCTCTGAAATTTTCCCTGAAATAAGTTTCTAAACTTATTTCTGGAATCGGGTAAAAGCTGTCTACTTACTTGATAATTTTCTCATGAAAGTATCAGCATTAAAGCTACTGGCTTAAATTCTGAACATAATCCCGTCCCCTACAACTCCAGAGAAGTTGATGGAGCTGCAGAAGGAAACAGATAAAAGAAAGATAATTTCCCCACATGATTTAGTGCATGTCATCACAGGGCCTTCGTACAACTCTATCAGAAGTCAAGCCACTGAAGGGGAGGGATTAAAATTTTCTTCCAAGCCTCCCTTGTAATTCTCATTTCTGTAGAATCATCTGTGTACTCGAAGAGGTATGTTGGTGTGGGGCCAGTATCATTTAATTTTCTGAAAAACGGGGTTTATATCAAAGCAGGTCATAAGTAGACACAACCTTGCAACATAAACTTCTCAGATGGAGCGAAATCTGATATTTGGATACATCAAGCCAAATTCAGTGTTTGATTCTGAGCCATTTAAATACTGGAGAGCTTGGGATATTCTATTCATTTATGGAACTCCTTGTAGTAGCTCTGACCCCAGAAACTGTAAAGAAAAGTTCATTTTCATTCACACACAGAGCACAGAAGTTGCAAATTGCCTCGGGTCATTTTTTTATCAGCAGGTCCAATGAGTGAAGGGAAATTAGGATGATCCTGCAGATAGCTGAGGTGATTGAAGTGGCCAATTTGACAAGTTTTTAAATTCATGTTATGGGAAATATATAAAGATAGCCTTTATCTGTGGGATGCAAGCACTGGCCTACAGCAGAAACTGAGAAAAGCCTTGTCATTGCTTTGTGTGAGGGAATATGTGAGACAAGGCAATGGGACAAAAAAAGGCGTGTGACTTGCCTTGCATATCACAGAGATGGGAGGTAGGTGACTCAATGTACTGCTCTCTGCTTCTTACCGTATGATGCCAACACACACTGGTCAAAAGTAGAGGAGAATAGTGCTTAAAAAAGTCTGTTCCATCCTATGTTCCAGCTCTACATAGATCTTTATCTATACGAGCTTCAATTGCTGGGTCTTTTTCATCAGTAGATGTGTTATCATCTATAACTTGGATGCAACTCTACACAGAAACTCTGTGTTGACTTCTTATTTACAGTGAAACCCCAGCTCCTGCCACGCAGAAAACCAGCATCGCACTGGTCCCCCTTCCAGCAGTGCAAAGGAGTCGTGCTAGCTCTCCACGGAGAAATCATTTTTTTTATAACTCTACAGTGCCTCTCTTGTATCAGACATAAGGTACTTGGAAAAGTGGACAGAACTTTGAACCCTAATCACCAACTGAAAAAAGGCAGGTATGAATTTAAAAAAAAAAAAATTACACGTGAAGTTCTGCACTGATACTTTCCCAAAGAAACTCCACCATCCTACTGGGACATGGAAAACCAGACAGTGCAATCCTCATTTTCCTGGCCAAAGAGCTTGTATAATAACAGCCATGACCAAACCCAAGAAAATCAGAACAAGTAGAAGGATACTCCAACATCACTCATGTTACACCAGTCCATTGATTACGGTTTGATGTAGAGAAGTCTACAGACTGATCTAGCCTGAAATTCTGTTAGCTTGGTACACATTTGCAGCTAGAAGCAGGTCTTTAGTAGCAAGCACAGCAGCAAACAAGCACTGATTTAAAGATTTGGTATCTTGGGTTTCTAAGTTTAAGTAACAGATTTTCCCAGATCAACATTTTCCTTCATCATACCTCAATAGACAGTTAAATTGCTCCTCCTGAGATACAGGGCAAACTTCTTTTTTAGACTGAAGGACAGAATTACATCATTACTGCTACAGTCCTGTAACACAGTTCTTTTTTTGAACTGATAAGTGTTTTGTGAAAGAAAGAAAGAAAGAAAGAAAGGCTTGTTAATAATTTTCTCTTGGGGACTATAGTAGCAACTAAGAAATACTGCTTTGGGTGAATATAAGCCAGTCTTTTAAAAAGGACAGTGGTCTTCTCCACTTTGTCCTGTTCCCAGAAAACGTGTGCTGAGATAGCCTAAAACATGCTCAAAGTTATAGCAATACATTTTTTTCTGTTTAGAAGCTCATCAGTCACACGAGGAGATGAAGACGGGTCAGAGTATTGCCTTTTTCAGAATCCTTCTACCATGTGACAAAAGGCCTAGACACAATTAATTTGTACACTGCCGCATAAACACAATCTCTCTTTCCGCTAGGTATGATGCACCTTTGGAACAAGTTCCTGGGAACTTTGGGATCCGTTTTGGCTGTGTCACACACATAGATCTGTGAGCAGCTCCAAGCTGCATGCTCTCTCCTCGTGATCCCTCCACGGAGGAATCTATCTCCATCACGCATTTTCTTAGCTGGCTTGTTACGAGTTCAGCGCTCCTGCCACAGAGGCCTCTCAGGAAGGTCCCTTGTCCTTTTCATACCAAAGTTGCACATTTAAAATCTCGTGTTTCTCTTGTCTTACATCACTCATACAAACGGCGTCATCACTGCGGAGGAGTGACGCAGTCCTTGGATAGCTGCATAAGGACCCTGCTGAAAGTAGTGGTGGTACCTAGGCATGTGGAAGGAAGGGAAGGTGGGACCACTACCTTGCATGGAGCTGGCTATAGCAGAAGGTGTAAGAGGCATTCCCAGGCGGCTGTAGGGAGGCAGAGATCCTTGGATTGGATGAGGAATGGGTGTAGCTATGGATGCAGTGCTGGTACCCAGGGCGCTCAAAGATTGTGGGTGCTGAAATCCAGGAAAACTGGTTGAGGAGGACACCCAGGAACTGAGGGACAGGTTATCGGATGTTGTAAAGGCTGACCCTGCAAAGAGAAAGAACGCCTGACGTTTGCGCTGCGACACAGAGCCGGTAAAATGACAAAAAGGGAGAAAAAGAGCCTTTGGCTCTTTTTCAATCTTTTTATTTTAATGACAAGTTATCACTAGCAATAATTCCCAAAGACTTCCCTCTCCTTATATCTTTCTTTATATTATTATTTGCTGACCGCTGCCCTGTATCGCTACATCTTAGACCAATTTCTATTTTAAGAAGCTGGTTGCAGTGGCTTGAACAGTAAAATCAGCTTTGCACATTGGACATTTGTGGCATTAAACATGGAAGAACCTTGTAAAACTGCTGCTAAACAGTGAGGCATCAACTCTGACATGGAATCTCATGCACTGCAGCCCTGTTTTGAAGACAAGCTTGTAGCTTTTTACCTCAGATCCTCTCTAGAACTGGGTTTGTTTTTTTTTTAAATTTCCATCTGGCAAAAAAGCAGAAAAATGAGAAAAATGTAATTTGCACTACAAGTTTTCCTTTTTGTTTTTTTTTTGGGGTTTGTTTTTTTTTTTTTTGTGGGTTGTTGGGGTTTTTTACCCAGTAAAACTTGTCAGCACCGCAACTTCTCACATAATCTGGCTTGTTCCAAAATATAAATACAATAACTTGTCAAAAGATGTTATTTTTCCAACTTTCTAAGGAACAACAGTAATGCTAAATCATAGTAAGAAATGCGAGATTCTAAGTGAAAGGCACAAAAATATAAAAAATATGCTCTCAAGCTACTTATCTACTTTTGATCAAATGAAAGTGGTTTCTTTGGGAATTTTTTTTTAATCTGAAAAGTTCCAAAAATTCTTTTCACAAATCTTCCACCTCTTTAAAGCACTTTTTCTCTGAAGATTGCAGAATCACAAAAAAAAATAAAAACCAAAAAGGAAAAATGGTTTCTTTAAATTAGAACCGATTACTTATTTTATTTTGACAGTAAATTTTTGGGGAAGCATCGAATAATCGGCTTGGATAATTATACATGGTAATTTTCAAATAGTCTGGTGACAACGTTGCCCTTCACCCCTGCAGTTCCTCTGTGCATCTGGTCATCATCAGATGTCTGATTTCTAGAAAAGGGGAATACAATAAAACCCTATAAATAAACTCTCAATTTTTATTCCTACTCAAACAATAATTCAGTTCGTGTCCCTTCTGTATTTTCTTTCTTGTCCATTGCGAAAATGTTTCTTTCTTTAAGAAAAAGATTTACCGGCAAGAATGTTTGCCAAAATAGAATAGTGTTGCAAAACATTCTGAGTCAGCAGATTTTGTGACAGATATTAGTTTCATAAATCTGACTGGAGAAGACAGATTCATCCAAATTGTGAAAAGGAAAAATAGGAAGACATCTATCTGTCAAGGTAAACTTACTGGGATGATGTGTACTAACCAATCATAGCCACACACTCAAAACAAAAATATAACAATCGAAAGAAAAAATGCAGATTATTATATATAAAAAAAAATTCATAAATCTCTTTAGGGATATATTCTCAAATCAAACCCCTTTACAAATCCAGGGATATCTGAGTGTTACCGCACTACAGGGTAAGCGGGATGTGAATCCGGATTTGACAAGAAGGTTTACATCTGGCTCCATTCCAGGTGGCTACCATGAACCCTGTGTGTGGATGCTGGAGCACAGGCACCCAGGCATTATGCATTAAAGAGTTTTAATTGCATTTATAGATTTCTTATCTGTTAATTCCTTCGGAAACAGACTTCTTGTGATAAACATACTACTGAAGGCTAGCCACTTCCATCTTTAGATGGCTGAGATGAGAATGCTCTGGATGTAATTAGAAATAAATAGCAGTAATAGACTTCCTTTGTTCTACACAGAACAAAGCATGTGATTCCTTCTCATGAGGAGCCTCCATAAGGGCCCTTTCCTCCTCCAACTCCAATTGCAACTTAGTACTTCAAAAAGTCTCACGTACCACATTTGCCAGCACCAAGGAAATGTGCTGCGGTAATTCTGAGGCGATCAAGGCCTTGGAGATCTTGTAACACACACCACCCAGCAGCGTGTTTGCGTTTGGCCGTCAACTCTCCTACATATGGAAGGACACCCCTCCATTTCACGTGCAAGGCAGTTTTCAAATGCATCAGAAGAAATAAAAGTGTCTGTGGGGTTTCAGTAAGATTATTATTTCTCTCCTAGTATCTTGGAGGACTTCTCCTTATTTAAGGATGCCAGACCTAAACAGGGAGTGGAGGCAGTATGAGGAACTCATCTGGAAGGGCAGCTCATTTTGCCCTCTGTGCATGCCTCTGGTTGCCCAGAACAATCATGTCCTTTGCTAGCATATGGCTCCCAGATTAGAAAATGGTTGGTTGCCACAACTCATCTTCTTCCTCACTGACTCATTTGCCATATTGCAAGCAAATGCAGAACTGTACCCTGTACGTATCACACATAAAATTAACTCTAATAAACTATTTCTTCATCGTCTGGCACCTTCCTCAGGATACTCTTCAGAATATAAAGGCTCTAACGGCCGGTTCTCATACTGAGGTTCACTTGCTTGATTTTGTCGCTCCCAAAGGAAAGCATCATTGCAGGGAAAAATTTAATTCTTGGAGAGAAAGTGCCTTTCTCTGAGCAGTTCTGGCAAGGGAAAATTTAATACTATCTTCAACAATAACTGGCCTAAGATCTAAGCTGACGTGAAGCGAGGTAATCCCTCAGAAGTACGTGATAGGGTGGCATTGTACCAGCTGAGGAGTTGCTCCAGAAACTCTGCAGTCTAAGGAACTGCTCTTAGAACAGGCGTGTAGGAACAAGCCCACCTAATCACATTCTGTTGAAGAGCAACTTGTGGTTAAAAATAAGTGTGTTTTCCCTGCACAAGTCCGAAGAGCTTATGACCAGAAATAATGCTCTTATCTTAGCGACACTGTATGAAGTTAGAGGACAAGACAAGGGCACTGCCAGTCGGAAGGCAGATAGAACTGCTTTACCTCAAGTGGCTGTTGCATATCAGGCAGGTCACGAAGTCAACATGCAAAGTATAATGCAACACAAGTTTCTGCTAGTCAGCAATCCCACGGGATGGGTTTGAGATCTATTTCCAGTGGCAAATTATGACAGACACAGTTTGTCCAGCGAGTATCCCCACGAAGAACAGCTCTGCCATGCTGCTACTTTTGTGACTGTTAAAGTAGACAAACCATTTGATAAAGCTTTTGAGGCGAATTGCCTCAGCAGGAAAAGCACCTCTCAGAGACCAAGAGATAACTAAGCATCCATTTTCCATGGGGCTATGGACTTTCCATCCTGCAGAGGCAAAGCAGGTTAACCACAGGCTGGCTGAAGATGGTCAGAACCAAGTCCTCCCTTCATAGCAGGCTGGAGGGGCAGCAAATGTCACACCTACATGGTACTTTAAAAATAGTGCTGAGCCCCAGCTAGTAAGTCCTACCAAGGGATGGGGAGTGTTGGCTTGTTCTCAGCACCGCAGCAATGAAGTTGACTGTTTTTCAGCCATCTTGAAGCGGAAGCAGGGATAGTAGAGATGGCAAAGGCTGTATAGGCATCTCGAGAGCTACCTCCTGAACTAGCCACCTACATCAGTGCCATGGGCATAGCAGATGCCCAGAAGAGCTGTATGGTAACAACTATTCTTCGTTATAGGGCTTCATGGCAGAAAGACTATGAAATGCTTCAGAGCACCGCAGTAGTGACCATGGTCCTCCTTTTCGCAAGCATAACTAGGTCACCACAGTTTATCTTATGAGCACATTTTCCTACCTCTGCTTTGTGTTGCCTGGCTGTCATCTCCGAGATCATCTTCTCCTCCATAGGTTCGAATGGGGGATCGGGCATAGGAATGCTTTTGGATAAGGCTCTCCACGCTTTCTCTGTGAAAGGAAACAACCTACTGCATCAATAACATCCTAAAAAGCCTCCTAATTTATTAGGTTAAATACAAATGAACGCCTTTTCCCTGTTCAGATCACAGCTTCCTCACACGGACTCTCCAAAATTACTTAACAAAAGGTTTCTCTCAGAACATGTCACTGGAAATGCCAAATGTGGCCTGTGGCGTTTTAACATTGCCAGTCACCTCTTACCTACGTGGTGCTGCTTCTTCAGCAGACTGAGCTTCCCACTGCATTTCCTGGATATCGTCTCAGTGAATATAAGGTGAACGCTCTTCACAAATTTGAAAACACAAGCTCTGGGGTTATTTGTGCTGAGTTATCGGTCTGTGTTCAAAGAGACACCTGTGGCCCTGCTCCTTTCAAACAAGATTACACATCACACATGACCACCTTCATCAGGTGCTCTCCCATTTTTCTGGAACCAGGGGCAAGAGATAGATGTGCCCAGAGGCAGCTCAGCTCCAACCATGCTCTCCCCAGCATCAGCATCAAGGCCAGTTTGTAGCAGGAAGTCTACAGATACAACCGATCTCGTGCCACGTCTATTCTGGGAGGTTAGATGTGTCTGCCAGGCCCTTGCTTCGCTGGTGGCACAAAGCACTGAAGTCACCCAAACAATTTTTAAATAGAAGGAGGGCATATCTGCATGATAAGCCATAGCAGTTTGTAAGGAAGATCCAACCTTCCACGTTCCCAGCGTGTTTCTATGTAAGTGGGTGGCATTATACCAAGGATGAATACGACCTGGGCACGTTTCCAAAATGGCTTTGACCTTCTGTTCCCGTTTAAGAAATCTAGGTAGCGATAGCTGTTTAAATCTGCTGCTCGGTCTGAATTTACCGTTTAGCCATTCATACTTGCTAATGCCCTTTGCTTGGAGAGTGTGGCTGTTGTAGAAATTCCAAGGAAAAACCATTTTCTGAGTAACACGATAAATCACGGTGGCACATGTTTTCCTGTCCTACAGAAAGCGCATTATGGTCATTTTGTCCTTGGTCTATCACTGGCATCATTACTTATGCTAGTCTCCTCAGAAAAAAAAATAAATAAATAAAAAGAGGATCTTATCAAAGTGATTTACTTGTGTCAGGACTGGAAGTGGACTGAAAGCAATGGCAGTTCCTACAGAGAGGATGATATAATTGAATTACTGCCTTTTAAGTGATTGAAAACAGTAGGCATATCGGGGCTATCTCAAAGAAGATTTTACAAAGAAAAAGACAGATGGCATTGTTTACATTATGTGCTGAATGCCTCTTGAAACTTTTTTTTTTCTCCTGAAGCAGAATGTGAAACGCAGAGAATTTCCCTTAATCAAAAAGGCTCAGATGAGTACGGAATAACAGACTAGTGACCTACACCAGTGTTGCCTGAGTGATTTAAATACAAACATATTCATAACCAAAGAATTACTAATCTTTAAAGGTCTGAAAAATAAATATGGTTCAGGTGATTGTGTTGCCTCTTTATTTCTAGCAAAGGTCTGCTTATCACAATGGACATTATAGCACATAATAATATCCTGATGCAACAGAAACAATGCAGGCTCTAGCTTGAGTGCAGTGGGCCAAATTCAACTCTAACACATTGGATCCAAGGGCGGTTTGGGGATAAACTCACCCCAATAAATTTACAGTTGAATTACCTACAGGGATTTAAAACTAAATCAAATGGCCACAATTATTGCAGACTAAATTCTTTCCAGATGGGTTTGTATGCTAGACAGAGAACTCTATTATTCTATATAGTTGTCTTCTTTTAAAGGAAAAAGAGCAATGACTTCTTAGTGAACCCTGAATCTGCAAAGTTCGAAACCAGGGAACTACGTGCTAGGTTTATTTATTTATTTTGAGTGTTGTAACATTGCAGGTAGCATGCTGAAAGGTTTAGAAGATCAATCTCATTCATTGGCACAAGAAGCAAAGGTTTTTATGGCAGAGGGAACGGTCTAACGAGGAATCTCAATCAAGGAAAGCAACTAATTTCATAAAAGCAGTTTCTTTTATGCAGCTAGGATTTAATATTCAAAACTGTCTAGGCTTATCTTGCCTAACCATGTTGGTGGTTTACGCTATAATCACCACAAGCCTGCTAATTCTTCACTTCAGAGGCTGAGGCTGTAATTGACATCATGAGCACAAAGCACTGAGATTCACACCAGGATTTAGGCACCTGGTCCCCACAGCCTTTGAGTGGATGCTCTTCTTACCACATACAACACACGCTCCAGACAGACCTACGAAACGCAAAAGACTGAGCAGGGAACTGCCTAAGCACGCAAAGGGAAACAAAGAAAAAACAGAAGTGGTGCTATTTTCTCCATGCATGATGTATCTCTCAGCGTTATCCCACCAAGCACTGTTTCTTCCACCTGGAAAAAACAAGAGCTGAAGCCTGCACTCAGGTCTCCCCCACGCTGGACAAGTGACCTAAGGTAAGGGACAATCTTTCCCTCCCTTTGTTTTTTGAAGGAAAGGGGTGGTGGCCTGTGCACCATGCTCAAATATTTCATGCTCAGAGAACACTACCCAGAGATCAAGTCTTCTCGGAGAAGATCAGGTTTAACCTAATCTATGGAAACACGTGGAGTTTCCCACCTAGGTTGGAAAGAGGAGGCCAACCTCCACCCTTTAAAAACAGAGGTGCTTTAGGCCTTTCTCCAGGTAGATGTGTAGAAGGAAGCAAACATTTTAAAAATATTTAAGTGCCGGTGAAATCTAGTATAAAATGCAGGAACAAAGCTGGTAATCTGGAACACAGGTTTCTGTTTATACCCTTCCTTCAACCATGGCCAAAATGACTTAAAATCTTCTGAAAAGTCTCTTTATTGAAGTGTGAACTGTTGAGGGTATTCAGAATATGGTGTTCTGTAGAGTGGAACGATAAAATAAATTTAAGTTCCAAAATATTATAGTACTATTCCTACTACTACTAAGAGGGGAAGACCTTAATTTAAACCTCTGGCTTTATAGTTCTGTATGCAACATCTTCAGATATCTCAACATGGTTCAAAGGATTTATGGAAACAATTTTATAAATTACTGAACAATAAATTAATATTTACCATTTCATGGTCATGCTCAATAAAATAATTAAAAAAGCAAGTAAAGAGTATGGTGGAGGTTTTTAAAGCTTCCCTTTAGTATAAAAATACAGAGCTGATCCACACTTGACTGGCTGAAGAACAAAGTGACTTCCAGTTACTCAGTGCTCAACTCCTGCTACTCAGTTTGTGATCAACACTTGTTATCTAATACTTGGACCTAACAATTTTTACCTTTTAATGTATCTCAGAACTCCACTGTTTCTTCTATTACCAATAAATTAGCAATAAACTTGTCTTGAGAGATCATAAGCTTCCAGCTGGATAAAGGAAATCTATCTTCTGTCAAATTCTTTTGTGTGGTCTACCAACAATTTTTGGTCTTCCAGACTGCTCTTCAACTCACAGATATCTCATAAATACCCAGAGGAGGGGAAAAACACACAGAGAGGCATAATATATTACTACGATTAAGCTGTGCTATGTGTACAACTGGATAATAGTAGCAGATGACAGGCTGGAGAAGAGCAAGTTAGGGGCTGGAGCTGCTCGAGAAAAAGAAGGAGGAACTGAGTGCCAAATGGAAAGGAAAAAAAACTAAGCTCGTATTAACTAGCCCGCAGAGAAGATGCTGAGGTGGGACAAATGTGAGGAGAGGTAAAAGGAGCTCAGGCTGATCCTGATGATCTGCATTCTGACAGAAGCACCCCTTGAGCCCAGCCTTGTCAATAAACTTCCGCTGATTACGAATGAAGCACTTCTCTCCTTTGTGCAAGAAATAAACCAGCAAATTTTTAACTGGGCATCAAAGTGAAGGATTGGGAGAACTGATCAATTGTCAAGGTTTTAGGGTGTACAGGGAACATCTTGCCATTCTGCAGGATTTAACCTCTTGACTGAATATTTAGTTCTTATCCCCACTGGCAACTGATTCCTAAACTAAACTTTCAGCTAGGGATGCTTCATGTCTTGCAGCTGCGAGCTGGGTCTTTAGCCTCGTTTAGTTGACAGCACCCTGTACATACAGAGTGGTCTCAGAAGATCCAAAGTAGATAGGAAGATCCTGATGTAGCTGACAAATGATTTGCGAATGCTTTACAGATGAAACCCAAGATCCTGCCATGGATATGAACTGGGAGATGGCAGAAAACAGAGCGGACTTGGGAAGCAACTGAGGAGCAAGGCCCAGCATGAGGATGCTCACTTCCTTTTGCTGTCAACCCAGATTGCAGAAATTCTCTCAGGGGATGGTGAAGTCCCAGATTACCCTGAGCAAGATCTTTAATCAAGATGAAAGAACAGTGCTACTTTGTAGGTGGAAGCAGGCGTCCCTTTGATGCTTCTTTATGTCATTTTTTTCTGCTCCTTTTGCCATTACTCTGCCTCTGCTATGCATTCACAGCAGCCTGGTGATCCCCATGGCCCTGGATTCTGAAGATCATGACCATGAGCCCTGCTGATATGGAAGAGGGCTCACCTGGCCACAATGCACTGTCTACACTGGTGCTGCTACATGCCTGCATGCCCCTGAAACAATGGAATTTCCTGAATTTGGCAGAGAATACACCCATGGGGATGGAGTCAGGAAGCCTACCTTCTCCCTTTGGGATGAGGAAGCTTGAGGCGATATATTTGGTTTTGGGAGAAGGTGTTAGAAAAGCTAATCCAGATCTAGCTTGCTGGAGCTAGGCCTGGGTTAGCGTCCATCTCAGCTCCATCCCATGGCTCCAAAGAGGAGGGAGTTGATGTAATAGGCAGCCACCCATTCCACTGGAAGCCAGGTTCAATCTTCTTTGAAGACAAGGTACAAAAGCCAAACTGTGGTGACAAAGAGCAGGTGGCATAGCCATGCTTTGAACTCATATTTTTGGCAGAAGTTACTGTCTCAGGAATGCCTTCAAGAGGTACAAATTTCAGAGCAGAGTTGAGCAACCTGTTGGTATTTTCTTTTTTTGCCCTTACTATCCAAGACCTAGGTAAGCAAAAAGGTAAGGATCTCCTCAGAATCTGCTTCCTGTTCCTGGTGTCATGGGGTTTGTTTTTTTCCTTCATTTTTGGTCTTTTTCTTTAGAAGAAAAAGGCAATGTTAATTTAAAAAAAAAAAAAGAAAAACACAGAAGGAAAATAATAAAACTGACAACCATGTTTTGGTTGGCCGTTCAGTCCAACACAAAGAAAAATACAGAACAGGATATAAAGTGTATGAATTATCAGTTTGCAGCCTGAATGACTTCTTTAGTTCTGCATTTCAAAGGTTTCCTTTTTTTGTAGCTGCCAGTTAGTATGTTTGGAAGAAAGCCCAGATAACAGAAGACATCAGAAGTGAGGTGAGGTGAAGACAGATGGAATAAATGGGCTGAGAAGGCACAAAAATAAACTTGTCGGAAGTCGCGCTGTAGTAGAACTGTTTTGGTTTTTTTTAAGGGAAAAGATGACTAATTTGCCCAAGATGCAAGTGCTAAAAACAAGTCTGAAAAAAACCCCCAAAGCAACAAAAAAAACAAACCCAAACAAAAAAAACCCCAACAACACAGCAGGAGGACAAATGCATTTCTGCAACAGCAGCTAAGAGTGAACAAACACGCACCATCAGAGCCGCTGTTCAGGTATCACACAGACTTCACGTTCCTGTGGCTTTTAGATGCTATTTTACACGTGCACAAACATACAGACATATTAACTTGCTACATGCAGTTGATCTTATACCGGTAGATTAATATTACAGGCTGACCATAGAAACCTAATTCAGCTCTGCCACGGTACAGACCAAAACCTCAACCAGAACATAGCAGCTCTGTTTGCTGCTTAGACTACGGCTGAACCAATTCCCATCACGGAAGGACCAGGGCCCATCAGACAACACTGAGTCATGTGAGCTGAAGTTTAGTTTGGCCCAAAACACTTTCACACAAAGTCAAAACTATTGGGTAAGTGTTGGATGGATACATATCATTTTAGGAAGGAAGGGAAATGAGAATTAAATTATGAAAAATCTTGGTTTTGATCATTGCAGGAGGAAGCACAAGTGTATCTCCAAAGTGATGTTTACTGGTGCTCTCACAATAAACATCTGGCTACTGATGGCAATTCTGGAAGAGCTAGAATATGCACAGAGGTGATTTAGCTTGGCTGAAGCCATGACATGGGAAAAGTAATGACACTTACTAAGAAGGAGCATGAGGTTATTAAACATACCCACTCTACTTCTCTCAACTCCAAATAAAAATGAGAAAAACATCTGAAAAAATAAAACCCAACCTGGAAGAAGATTTAGACTGGAAATTAGGAGGAAATTCTTCACTGAGATTGGTGAGACACTGGCACAGGTTGCACAGAGAAGTTGTGGATGCTCCACCACTGGAGGTGTTCAAGACCAGGCTGGATGGGGCTTTGAGCAACCTGGTCTAGTGGGAGGTGTCTCTGCCCATGGCAGGATGGGTGGAACTAGATGGTCTTTAAGGTCCCTTCCAACCCAAACCATTCTATGATCTATCTTTATACAGGGACTCAAAAAAAAAAAAAAAAAGATACAATTACCTTTCTCTCCTCTGACTTGAAAAAAGCCACACTCTTCCAAATGTATGTCAAAGCTCTTTCTCTGTATCTTTTTTCACCAAATATTCACACATTTAACTCTAACATAACCAACCCCACAGAGCTCTACTTCACCCAGTGACTGCAACCATTTCTGTCTGACGGCCAGGCAGAGGATGGGAGGTGAGCACAGAGCAGTGCTGTGAAATTGGGACTTGGAGAAGTCCCTGGAAAACACCCTCGGGTTGGAAAATATAGGTCTGATCTGATGTCATCCCCTCCTTTTATGCATGCATGACACCTGCACGAGGTGAGTGGAAAACAGTAGCAAAATAAAACTTTTTTTTTTTTACCATTTTGCACAAATAAAAAGATAGGTAACAAAAAATGGGCCAGGATATGAGTGTTGAAAAGCATGGGAGCTGAAGAATTTTAGCTAGCATGGAGGACTTTCTGCTGGAGCAAAGGAACATTTGCCTGGCTATCAGTAAACAGAATTGGAGGAACCAGATTTGAAGGGAATGCTTCAGGTGTCTAAATGTAAGAAGGTAGTGCTTTCTAGATGTCCTAAGACATACAAGCCATCTGCAGTGGTCTGGAAGGGATGATGCAGAAAATACAGACAATCCATCTACTCATCTGGAACAGCAGCTGGAGGCTGGAGTAACCTCAGCACATCTGGAACGGCACCAGATACCAGACATTTAGGCACCAGAATCCCTGGTATTTCTCCCTAAAGTCTCCATACCTAATTCTCTCACTTCCCAACCTGAACATCAGAGATGATCTCCCATGGCTGGCTGCTGACATTTGCAGACTGAGAACTGGGTATAAAAGATCAGCTGGTGAGTTTGACTTATTGGAAAACTATGGCAAAACCCTACTTAACTATGGACATGGGAGTAGGTCATAGAGAGTACATATTTCTGGCTGTTGGTGGGAGACTTTCAAGAATCCGGGAAGTTCTTCTAGACCAGCAGTAAGCAGGAGGCATGGGGAGGAAAGCAGCTCTGTGGGAAGAGCAGGGAGGGGATGGAAAAGAGGACTGCTGTAGACAACAAATCATTAAGCATGTGGCTTTGACTGCTACTTCATCAGGGCAGTGCCTGTATCCGGACATTAGCATCCATTTCGCTTACAGCCTTGTAAGCCAGTACAATGACTTTCCACATCTCAGACATGAAGTTCCTCAGGGAAAAATTCAGAATCTGATTACCATGCAAATCCAGCTGGGATGCTGGGATGCAGCACTCTTCCCTTCTCCCATCCCCCAATCCTTCCTTCCTTTGCCTAAAAATTACTTGGATGTGCAGCCATACTTTTCCATATTGGTTCCTGAAGTACATATCTACCTCCTGGCAGCAGGTTATTGGACTTCAGATGGTTATACTTGCTTAGCTCTCTCTAATAGTTACAAGTCCACACCTTGAACTTGCCTATCACATACTGGCTCAAACAACATCAAGATCACATTTATGATCTGTGAATTCTTGTTTGATCATTGTTTTATGATTCAGAAGTTCTGTTGACTCACACTCTTCCCAGGATCACCTTTATCACCAGATTGTTTGCATGATATTTAATTGCGATGGGTTTATTTCTTTATCTATTTCTTTTTAAAAGGCAAATTCTTCACAACAACTCAAAAAGATCAAATAAAAAAAAAAAATCCATCTATTGGGTTCTGATTTTGCATCCTTTATGCCTTTGGCAGAAGTATAAAGATACTCCCTTAAAGCCTATCTCCAGCACAAATTTCTGATTATAAAACCTGCATTAGTCTTTTTCACAAAGTTTACCATCAAAAAAGATCACGCTTATCCACATTACTGCATCTGGCATCCCATAGTCCACACCACAGTACGTTAAGCTCCACATTCTGACAACTGCTCCTAAATGCTCAGTGTTTCAATCACAGCCACTGTGGGAGCCCTTTTATAAGAGAGGAAATGTAAATACTACGTAAAAAGATCAAAAGATGAATCAGCAACTTATCTAAATCGCAGTAGCCCCAGATAAAGTCTGCCCCGTTGCCATAAATAGATTACCACAAGTAATGCATGGAAAATGTCGATTGTGGATGGAATCTCCCATCCTACTGAAAATTCGATATGTACCAAACTCAAAGATTTTTTTGATGGTTAAAAGCTTTGCGTATATAGCTACGAGTGCAAGGAAACCCCTGTAAGGTATTTAGACAGGAACAAAAGAAAATCCAGGCACGCTGTTGCCTACCTCCTCTACCATTTTGCAAATTTTGTTACCTCTACATACGTTATTTCACCTCCAACACGTATGAAACAAACAGATTTAATCCTAAAGGCATTTTCAGCTTGAATTTCCTACATAAGGATCGTAAATCTAGACTGGGAAGCCTGAAATCGTTAAAGTCACAGATTTATAAGATCATATTCAATTAGGTTAAAAAAGTGCAATTTCTGTCATCATGTCATAAAAAGATGTGTTTTTCTCTCAGATCTACTATAAAGAAAAGCTCCCTGTATTGTTACAGATAGAGGCTGTTTTCAATCAGTTACAAGGAGCAATCCAATTACTGGATGGTTTAGTGCAGTAACTGACTCCAGACTAATTTAATTTCTTTAGGTCTCTAAAGATCAATTGATCTGATTTGTTTCCCTCCCCAAAGGCTGTTTAGGAAAAAGCAGGCTTAAATACCTGGAAATGAAATACAAAGCTCTGTACACTTTCACACTATTTAGGTCATTCGGAAAAGCTGGAACTCGCGATAAATGAGTGCTCTCTTGGCCCGAACATCACAGGATGCTTTACAGGAGACCATCAGGATCACCACACAAGCACCGCAGATTATGCATGCACATGCTGTGTGCTTGGGAAGCGGTGCCTGGAAGGTATTTTCACAGCTTCTACATAACTACTCAATTTTCCAGAGCTGTGCAAATGTGCATTTGGCCTGCATAGGCTTTTCCCTGGCAAATAAATACTACACAGGCAGAGATCTTACAGAAATAATGAAGTTTCTAACCAGACCAAGCAAGAGTCGTGCTGTACCACCTACGTAGAATCATAGAATGGTTGGGGTTGGAAGGGACCTTAAAGGTCATCTTGTTCCAACTTGTAATGCATGTCACCATGGACATCAAGCACAGAAGTCTTCCTGTTGTCCTGTCTCACTTTGCTATTTCTTTGGCTTTCAATCAGATTTATTTAAGCAATTTCGCTGGTGCTAAAGTGAAATCTGCAGAACTGGTGGGTACTTAGAGAATTACATTCTCATCTGCCTGAATATTTTAATGCCGGAACTGAATAAACCCCTTGGTGTTGCTGGACCCTATTAGATAACTTTGGAAATTCCCCTAACAACCTCTTACCAGCCCTCTTGTGTGCTACACTTTTCCTATCTCCTTACTTGATGTGTCGTGCAGCAGGGTTTGGTTTTTTTTAAATACTGTTTGTTCCTTAATCAGGGCTACGCTTTCCAATGTAAGTCAAAGTAAGACTTTCACCAAACCTGAGCTCTCAAATCCAGGGTTTTAATGTCATTTCAATACTTTTCCCATTCTGTTTCTTGCATTTATTGTTGGGTTCACATTTGGCTGCCTTATCTTTCACAGCAGCGTTCATGCCTGGGCTCGGCTGCCTGTCTCAGGCTCTATTCTTACACTTATCAATAAACAAAAGGGCACTGCGGTTTATGCTCAGCATTTCTGACTCCATGCCATGTGCTGTTATAATAAGATGTCCTCTGGAAAAATTCTCTTCCTATCCAGCACCACGATAGTCGGTTCATCTGCACAGAGGTAACTCAGTTTTTCTCTGAGCTTATCTGTTCAGGCCCTCCCAGCCCTTGGGAAGCTGTGTCATTACATGTCGCCTGTCTGTAAAACAAGGAATCTGAAAGGTGGAAAAATCAAAGCCACTTCTCTTCCTACAGGTCCTTTCTTGACTGTTTATTGCATACAGCCCTGTGCTTTGGATGTTGTTTACCTTGGTAGTCTGTCAATACAGTGGGCTGGGCTATTTTAGTTAAATCTGCTTTGTTGGTGGGGTTTTTTTTGCCATTTACAACAAAGACTTCCACTTAGGAAGCAATTTTTAGCAACTTTCCAAGTGGGTACCACAGTCAACAAGCTTGATTTCCTCAAATTACTGTTCTTTTACCCAGTTACTCAACAGGTCACTAATGACCCAGTCGCCAGTACGATATAAAATATACCACTGTTTCCCATCCATGGACCTGCTTAGGTTGATGTACTTCTGAAGTGCTGTTAAGATTTTCTCTAGCTGTACAGATATGACTTCACTGAGCAGTTTGTCCCCTACAGGCACCTGTGAAAGGTGATTCACAAATACATCTGGATATCCCCACATAGGAGTCCAGAGGGTTTTGGCCTCTCCAAGCTTTCTTGATCATGTGCTCACAGGAAAACTTGGATGTGCTGCAACAGTCTCCATCGATTTCTCTTCCAGCCTAAAGGACGCAGGCAGCTTAATGTGCTTCATTTGCCAAACTATCTGACACAGTATCATAAAAACGAGCTACCAAGAGATTGAGGTTTCTTTCCTACTCTGCTGTGGGTTAATGCTTCTGTCCATATGGCGGCAGTTGCTTATGATGAGCTGCACACACACACAAAGCTCAACAGCGCCCAGATAAAGCTTTCCTCTGGTGCAGCCTGCAATAGCAGTTTGGTGGAACAAAAATGGCATCTTTGTCGTCAGAGTGGGAGTTATGGGATTCGCCCTGATGGCAATAATTGCTGACTTCAGTGTCTGGGACTGCTGAAGTGTATTTTGGGAAGCTCCCCTCTCTCTTTTCCACTGTGTGGAGCAGCGGGGAGCTATAAAGATGTTTTTCACAGGACCACTGCCCTTGTTTCCCACTGACCCAATTCACAGCCCTCAATGGGATTAAATGGCACGATAAGAAAAAAGCTTTTCATTCTGAAGTTGTAAAACTGACCCTCTCCTCATTCCAAGAAGCCCCCTCAGGAAGATGAATATATCAGCCCCAACTGGAACAGATGTCAAAACTCAAACCAGCTCTTTCTTCATAAAGTTTGTAAGTATTTTTAAAGGAGGTGGAGGAGGCTTACTATATGCAACAAGATAACGTTAAAATGCACAGCTTCTCAGGAGTTGAAAGGATGCTTTTCCTACAAACTCTCTCTTCTCTTTATCTTATCTGCATGGAAAGTAAACAGAAAGTCCCCATTACCTCTCGATATCAGTGAGTCTGGAAGAGTCCCGGAATCCTTTAGCAAAAGGGTTGCTGTCAATTTTCAACTTGGTTATCTGGAAACACAGAAAAGAGCGACGCAACATGAATATAGTGTTAAGGTATTGCAGCGTACAAAGTGTTAACCAATCCATCCTCCTGACTGCACGGCTAATTTTATCCACGCTCCTTGTGTGTGTACGTGCGTGCTACTCTGGAGATGCTGCAAAGCTGGGGCGGCAAACCAGGCTGTGTTACACACATGGCAATGGAGAGACCGAAGGGCACAGTGAGCTCAGCCTTCACATTACCCAGAGCAGGAGGAACCCACCCACGTACAGAATTACTGCTTCCAAATACTTTAACGGCATGAATCAGGTTGTATTTTCCACGAGCAATGCACAGCACCCTGCTAACATCCGAGTCTTGTTGGTGGAGCTGCACATCCACTAATATGAGTCCAAACTAGGAGCCACTGCCTGCAGAATGTTCTCAGCCAGACCTACCAGCCGTCACATAGGGGCTGTTTAACTGGTTTTGCATGGAAAGGGGCTGAGGAAGAGAGAAAAAGTGTAGGGAGGACTCAGATTTAAAGCAACAGAGCCTGGGTTAAAGGAGTGAGCCCATTAAAACCACCAGAGTCCTGGAAAACCAGAGATCTTGCAACCAGAACTCTCCTCCCTTCTTCAAATGCAGCTACAAAGCTGCCCAGTTCATCCTGGCAGCCCTTCCATTCTGCCAGAATAACCCACCGATCAGAAGTCCTTCTGCCCCAAAGCATCAGGGCTCCCCTTAACTTTGCAGTGAAACTTTTCAGGTGTAGGTGGTGGCTTCCACTGTGGATTTTGGGGGACAGGAAAAACAATACACCATCAGCCTTGTGACATTTTCTAGCTGTCCGAGCAAATGAGATTGGGTCAATAAAACCTGAGAAACCATCATGATATTCTGATTTTTCAGCCATACTTATTTCAATAATTAAAACTAAAACAGCGAGTGGGAGTTAGAGCTTGATGAGGGACAACACGGGACTTGTCCTGCAAAGCTGCTAATGCCACCAACTCCAGCTGAAGCCCATGAAACAGTTCTCAGCACTTCATACTGAGCGACTATGTCAGCCTGGTTTTCCTCAAGCAAAGCCTGTATTGAAGGGGCCACAACCTCATTTTTAATAGCTGGCCCTCGAGACCCAGAAAGAAAAGGCATCTTTTCCAAATCCTCAGACAACCAAATGCTCTCATCAAACAAAGGTATTTCAAAATGAGGTGGCTTCTCCTCCAAAATTAGAAAGAAAAAACCCAAGAGGACAACTGAACTTAACTTTTCCTTCTGAGAAAGAGGTCTCCTGGGAAGGAAACACAGAGAGGGAAGGACATGCTTACAAAACCTGAGTATTTAATTATTGCTCTGCCATATATGACTGATGAGCTGAGAGGCTGCTCCTGTGGCTGCTGTCCTGGGAAAATCCCTGTGGCCCTGGGCTGCTGCCATCCCTGCCCAGCGTTCTGGGTCCACACAAGGACAAGCTCTCTAGGGAAGGTCCTTGCTTTGAGGCACTACACAGGAGATGCTGCAGCTCACCCTTTGTTCCTGTGGGCTGGTCAAACAGCGTGGGACCTCAGTGCTGGCTGAGATATGGAGGCTGTCCCATCATGCAGGTACAACTGGTGGAAACTGCCCCAAACACTGGCCTCGTCACAGAATCTTGCACAGCTCAGCAAGTTAGTTACGGTCTCCTTCTGCTCCCAAGATATCCATAATCCCTTGACTCACAGCGATGTTGCAAAGAGTGGCTGGTTAGTGCCTCGCGTACAGCGAACAATTTTATGGCAGCATCCCGAAAACTACCTTGAAGACAGACAAGCTCTAACTAGTTCCATTGACTTAGATCACCAACACACCGAGCCAACTGCACTGTAGAATAATAAGGACGTCTATTCATCTCTTGAGCGTATTTTCACCAATCAAACTTCCATTTTCCTAATATTAAAGATTTGGTATGACATCACAAGAGAAACTTTTTCTATCCACCGAAGCCAGATGAGACTCGCAATCATTTATGGCCGTATTTTTCCTGAGAGACTGTCTCACAAACAATCAGAGAACATCTGCTAGAAAGCATTTTAAAATGAAATCTGACCTACAATTCAACTCTGTGGCAGTGGTTTGACTGTTTAAATAAATGCATGCCCTTTAAATCTTAAATTATGAGATAGTTTGTTGAAAGTGTAATGTATTTAGCTTTTATCTAATAACCTCCAGAAATGTAATCAATCCCTCCTTAAAACAGTTCTGAAAGAAATGGCAAAAATGAAAAAAGGCTCCATTTTCATTAGTCATAAATAAAATGACAAGCATCCACCTCCAAGGGTTCCGGAGATGTTCCATTGAGAAATTTACCAGGACTCAATGTATGTGCTTTGGGAAGGTTAGTTTAGAAACATCTCTGGTGTCAATATCGTCAGCAAACACAAATCCATCCTACAGAAATAAATTCCAGGTTCAGCCGGTTTTGTGCCTGTTACTATTTTGCTGGTTTCTACAGAAAGTTCTATGGAAAAATCTAACCGCCTGTCCAAACATTATATCCTGGAGACTGCCAAGCGCTGAACGCATTTTATGCAGCATTCAAATACAAACCAGAGTTTAAAATCGATACATTCTGATATTAAAGCCTTAAAGTGGGACCTTGGGGTCTGTGACAAGGACGGACCTAATACTACCACTGTTATCTTCAGAGCTTCTTTGGCCCCCTGTGGAGTGGTTTCATTTGATTCATAGCATTTAGAAATTAATTACTTTGGGTTCATATTAAGAAATATAGGCTCCTTTAAATAATCCAGCAGGTACCTTGACTCTGCAATGCTGCCTGCCCACATCTTTGGACAGTACTTATATTTTTCTTAACTTGAGGGAATTAGAGAAGGGAAAAGAGATCTTTTTCTGAGGTGCCTTTGCCATTAAGCCCTTAAAGCACACTCTGAGTCACACTGAAGCCAACAATATATTTCCACCGACTTAAATATTAAAGCCCTATCCACTGTCAAGCAGAGCCTCTGCTCTCCGATTGTTTATATACTTCCTAAAATTACTCATTAGCAATCCATTGTTATGATCTCCTCCATTTTGTATATATTATTCACTGGCATGCAAATTGAAATTCAAACATCTGGATGTAATCTGGGCAGCCTCTGAAAAGCCTATCTCTGAGTGATTTCCCTTACGTTTGAGCCTTACAGCTTAATTAGGCGACTTTTTAAGCCCCTGAAATCATCATGTGCAAACCAGAATATCTCTCAGCTAATAGCTTGTGGCATAAAAGATCACTGCAAATAAAAACAGTTCTTAACGAGCTATAATTAGAAAAGGACTAAATGATAATATGCAAACGGTTTTGTATAGACAGAAAGGAAGACAAATAAAAGCTTCTTTCATGTCATCTTTACTGTCATGAATAATCCTCTTTGAAGTTAGTAGTACTACCCCTATACATGAGAATTACTCCTGAATGTGAATTAGATTGGTCTAATTCGGACATTGGCATGGAAAGGTAGGTTATGATAGAAAGTTTCCTAGTTTAGATTGGGGAAAAGGGAGTTTTCAGCAAGATGGGATTTAGTTAAATCCGTGGAAATTAGCAACGGTACTCACCAATTGATTCTGGTAGGCGGTAACAGCGGTAAAAACTGTCTCTGGAAAGATAAATGTCCTGAACTCTTCTGATTTCAGATTGAGCAAAGAAGCCGTGTGATCCTTCTTCTTAATAATGTGGACCCTTGGCTGGTACTTGTGCATGGAGTTCAAAATGATCTGCAAGGAGGAGTGACAAGGCACTGTCCTGAGAGGAAGGTTAACAGGACTCCTGAAGTCTTCAAAACCATAGGAAAAAAAAAAATAATCTAACACTCAAGGGGAGATACCCGAAATCTAACCAGCCAGGGCCTGATTTTCAGAGCAAACTCTCCAGCTCCCTTGGGCAGTTCCAGAAAACGAAGGTGGAAAAGCAGGAATCCCAGGAGCTAGTTCCCTCTCACTCCTACGCCACTAGTGAGCGCACAGTTTTTGAAGCATAAATACCTGTTCCTACAGGTGAGATGCTTTACATACAGGATTTGCAACTGCTGGTGTGTGCCCCAGTTTGCAGGTGTCAGCTGCAAGTGTAGAGGTGTAACACTTGGAAGCTCGTGGCTGAGAAACCATGCTTGCAAAAATGTGCAGGTGCAGAATGAAAACAGCCCAAGCACCCCTCAAACAAACAAACAAACAAATAAACAACAACAACAAAAAAAACCCAACTGCCAAAAAGCCACCAGCAGCAGCAGCACAAACTGGCTGACCAAAAATAAAACTCCCCAGATCCTTTTACTGTGGCAAAGCTTTAAAGCAAACTACTTCATAGATGCTCTTCAGATGACTGAAAATGAGCGCAAGGAGGGAAACCAGCACAGAACCCCAAAATGACCAGGTCGTACCATTTCATCCTCGTTAATAATTGTTTACGAGCTCCCAGAACAATTCTAAACCTAGCGTACCAACTAACCAATTTCAATGTTCACTGGAGTCCAACCGAGAGTCCCTCTTGCTTCAGTTACCACTGGCTGGAGGCCTGTTTGGCTGCCTCTAACCACAGTATTACAATATAAGAATTAAATACAGAGCTCGGCTCGCACCAGTCCTTGTTTTGGATATAATCACAGTCACAAGACGGAATTGGCAGTGGTGTGGGTGGTTCTATTTTGCAGGGGCCATAACAACGTTGCAGTCGGCTCTGTACATCTGGAATAGCTAATGTGCATTCCTTGGGAAGTGTTAACTTCAGCTAAAACACAGCAGAAGCGGTGCAGGATTCCATGCTAACTCAGTCAATGAGGAAGGTTGCACATTGCATTGGAGGGGAGAGCTTAGAGACAGCTTTGTCATGGCTAGAATTTCCATCAGTGGTTTCTTTGCTGCTCCTTCGGGGCCAAATATCTCCAAGACCTGCACTGTGACTTTGCAGGCGGTAAACAGCGACAAGAAAGTCATTATAGGGATGCAGAACCGTCATCCTGAAAGTGTGGCATGCCCGCTTTTAGCGGCTCAGGTCCTTTCTCAAGTCACTTCACCATTTAAATAGGCACACACAGAGCAACCATTTTTGTAAAATTTTGTCTTACCACCCTATTACTTGGGCTGCTCTAAGCAGCCGGAAAAGATGTTTTAAAGGGCAGTGTGTGGATGGCGATGAGCTTACAGAGGGGTGTACACAGAGCTCGGCGATTCCCATTGCCTTTCATGGCCATGATATCCACACCCAAGGCATTACATCTGAGCAGCAGCCGAGCGGAAGGAGGAAAAAGCTGTGACAGAGCAGCTCCCACACATGCCCTTTCCTTTCACTCCTCTGTGAATGCAAATGGTGATAAAGAAACTCCATTTCTCAAATAAGACCACGTAATCCTTTATGAAAGTTTTCCAAAACTTTGCACATGGATAACATCCCCTGCCACAATGCTCTACCCTGTGCAGAGCATCCCGCCAGAAGCGAGTTGGGTCATTCCTTCCAAAACAAGTACCAAATGTAGCCAGGAGGTGACCAAAGACCCATGACCAAAGTTAAGATCATTTATATATGAAAAATATTTCATATTTCCTTTTTGTGGCAGTCTGTGCATGTAGTGCTCCATCTGCATCCCTTCACAGACTGATATTAAAATCAGCAGGACTCTGCGCAAAGACACCCCTTAATATCCGTGCACCTTCTTCTGTTAGGACCATCAAAACAGCCTAAAGGAGTTAGATACAGAGGGTGCATCTCACTGAGTAGCCCCCAAGGGTGGTCTCAGAGTCCAAGCAGTCCCCTCCACACATGGTGTAGCTATCAGAAAATCCCTGATCGCAGATACCCGTGCTTGGTGGGCCCCAGGAGAATCATCAGGTGCATATCTATTAATGGCAGCCCCTCGGCACACGCTTACTGGCAGCACAGCCCGGTCACGGGCGCCCGGCCATCCCAGCTGCCTTCATGCTGACAGCCTGCAGCAGGGGAGATGACCAGGATCTGTCCTTACAGGATCCTGTTTGCTGTAAGGTCAGGCAGGTTTGTAGGCATCTGGCTCCCACTGGCTACAGACCAGTCACCAGAGGCAATCTGGATGCCAGCTGCAAAATCCCCGAGGTGGCTTTGAGTTCAGGAGCTATGCTGTGAACGCAGCTTCCATATTTACCAAAAAGGAGTGTTACCAGGCAAAGGTTGCTTTCTAAAAGCCTGGAGGTTCCTAACTTCTGCCAGGTTGACTCTTAAAAAACCCCTAGGCGTAAGTCCTGGCTGTTCTGAAAGCCCTGCTTCCACAGCTACTTGTTGGCCCTGCTCATGCCTCTGTGCCTGCTTTTGCAAACATTCATGTGTTTGAGTTTTGCTATCATAAATGCCAGAAAAGCAGTTACAATAATGTATACACTCATGGCTCACCTCGCCAGAAACCAGAAACGATACCACCCCAGCTAAGTGCAAACAGAAGCCCTAAAAGAAGCGGTTTGCGTGAAAAACGGCACCAGGAATCTGGAAAGAAAATCACGTTCCTCAATGTTCCGCAACCAGAAAAATGGGAATTACTCGCTCGGCTGTAAAAATCCAGAGGCAGGAGCCATTTCCTTCCTCTGGTAAGGATATCTGAAAGTGTTTCCATGGAGCAAGCTGTATGTCATGCACACAGAGATAAAACTTCTGCCTGATGCTGGGGGAGAATATGTACATAGCTATGGGGTTATGCATGCTGCTGAAGATACACAAGCAGAGATGCTTGCCAATTCCAAAAGTCTCAGAATAAGAGAAAACAAACAAATGCTAGAGCAGACAAATGCCTCTCTTCAGATTCCTTTTTCAGGAAATGAACCACCCTACAAATAAACCACCTCAATTACCTTAATGACCAAAACTGTCTTCTGGAGGATGGAGAAAGCAAGCAACTAGAAAAAAAAACTGTAATCAGGTTGGATCCAGCTTCTCTACCTATTACTAGTATTTAAAGGTGTCTTTCAGGTCATTGAAACAGCCTCAGGAACCAACATGCCTTCTCAAACATAATTAAGATTTTAGCAGGTCACTTATAAAATTCTCATCCATGAAGAAGAGGTCTTTCAAACCAAAGGGAGAGTATTTAAATTCTCCCCTTCACTTAATACACAGAAGCTCAGAAATGCCATTGGCCATAGCACAGTGAGCCCTGCTTAAATGCTGCAGAGAATGAATTTCACCCTTAATTCTACTGAGCATCCAGTGGTGGTATTTACATAACTTCAGTCAGGCAGCACACAAAACCTGACACCCTAATTTGGAGCAAAAAAAACACAAAATATTAAAAAGGGAGTGCTCTGCGAAGACGTGGCACCTGTCAGGGAAATCTCAACACGGGATCAAGCCTTCGGGGCTTATTCTTCACTGAACATGCAAAACTTCCCATCCGCTTCAGCTGCCCGAAGCCTTCACCTGAAGAATGGGATCCACCTCTCCTCCTCCTCCTGCGAAAGTTAATCAGGAGGCTGCATCTCAAATGCTACGGATCATTTTCTCCCATTGCCCGTATTTGAGATGATTACATCTTCTTGCTCTGTCACATGTCTCTGTTCCCGACAGCTTCTCAGACCTACTTCTTTATACTCATCTGGGCTTCTGGGAACTGCACCGCTCCTAACTAGTTTGCAATATACTGCTGCGAGCCCTTTATTAGAGGCACACATGGCCCCTGTTATGATGAAAAATGCTTCTTTTTAAATGCGCACGTATACTGCTCTATCATCACTCGGTGATAGAGCCCACAAATCTTCAGCTTTGCCCTTCTGCAGATTATGAAATGAAAGAGAGGGGGGAAAAAAATAATACATTCTCCACTGGTCAGGAAGGGAACAACGGTGGGAACTGGCTTTAAGAAAAATACACCCACAGATGGATCTTTACGAAAGAACAACAGAGAGGCATCTATCTGGGCTTTCTTCTGTTTTGTTTTGGGGTTTTTCTTGAACTACTTCTGTTATTGTTGTCTCCAGGATGTATTTTAAATGGTCGTGGCTGTCGTTCAGTTCTTAGGTCTTGAAATGAGTGAAAATTCTCTTTCTGATGAGAAGCGTTTGCACAGAACATAGCTCAGAGAAATAGCCACTGTCTCACACAGTCCGAAAAGGCAGCGAATTCCACACCAGGGGAGGGGTTTCTGATACCGCCTGTGCCACTATTATTCAGCTTTACAGGTTACTTACCCCTACACATGCTTCAGAGTTCAAAATCACTCCTCTCTTCCCTACACCTCATTTACTAATGCTGCCTTTACGCTCGTTCTTCACTGCTCTGTTCTTAGCCAACAGCCCTTTCAAACCATCCCCCTGCTCCTTCAACCTTCTCCTGAGGAACCGCTGAGCCTGGAGGCAACACTTTTAGCTCTTCCTTTGGAATTTGGAGGCTCTACCAAACCGCTCCTGCACTTTACAGGCACTTTTGTGGAGGGGAAAGGACAGACAATGCTTCTTCTTACCACCTGCCATTAGACAGTCAGGTAGCTAAAGGAGTTGTCCTTGCTCATGGAGCACAGCAGGAGCCCGTGGCCAGCAGCTCTGCATCCAAGTCACCAGCTTCCAGCCTCCAGGCTTGTGACAACAAACCGGTACCAATCAGAGCAAGGACCTGTTTCCTTTAGAGGCCCAAGCCCACCCTGTGGCACCTTGACTTGCAGGTAGCCTACAGTTATTTCCAGGGCAACTGAAGGACACTTATTTTTAGAATTCCACAGCCCTCGTTTTGGTGGCAGCCCTTCCCCATCACAATCTCTCTCCCGCAAGCTTAATCCCATGGCACAAGTGCACGGTTCTTTATCCTTTCCCCCCAGGAGGGATGGCTACTCACGTGGCCGTGCTGATCCAGCTCGTTGTTGGTAAGCTTGACTTTTTCGAAGGACACCATCTGCTTCAGCAGTTGCTCTCCTGTGAATGGAGAGTCTGGGTGCACGTACAACCTAAAAAAAAACACAGGGAAAAAGGCCTGCTCATTAAAAAAATATCCCACATCTTGGCTTGAGCATGGGCACCCCCTCCATTGGAAATTAGAACTCCTGTAATATCTTGCTTTGGGAATATGCAGTTCTTCCACAGACATGGATTTCCTGAGAGCTTAGGGTAACCCAGAACTGCTACTCAAACAAGACACAATCTCCCCCCAAATTAATGAACGCTTGAAATACGACCGTTAATGAAAGAGAGTGAAGCAGATGACTCGTTTAATTCACTGGTACATAGTGAAGAATCCCATGGCCGGGCTACTCTCTAACCATACCTATTATTTTATCTAGTTATCTAAAATGGAGACATTAACTAACATTCCCTGTTGTGTCTTTTCCCAAATGAAAAATTGATCATGTCTTTCCCCACAGCTGTACTAACAAGCACTTAAAATAACAATGACTACAGCGCTGAGAGAAAAAAAACACCGTGTCCTTAGAGAGATAATGGGGGAATGTAGATAAAAATGCATTTTTCTTTATATGTAACATTAAGCCGTGATAATGATTTTAACCTGCACTCGATCACACATTAGCTGCGGTGACGTCTGTTTATAAGAGGCGGAAGGCTGCAGTCCAGCACAGTGGTCTGACACGAAAAATTAATTGCGGCTCTCTAATTAACAATCCACCACTCGGGAAATTAAGCAGAAGAAAAGGAAGCACAGAAGACATGTAGATACAATGATATATACATTATGACTAGACAAATTACAACTGCCAGGCTATTTAAAAATGATTTTATAGGGATAATACGTTGCTGAAAATTATTTAACTCAAATGTTCTTTTGTGACAGTGAATTAAGAGCTGAACTAGACCTTCAGCTAGTGCAAAACAGATCTATTCTTCTTCTTCCTCTGCTGGTTATCGCTTGCTGGGGGCCTGACTCTCCTTTTGGGTGATGTCCTTGGCCATGCAGATGGATTTCTTCCATTAGGCGGGTGGGGCAGCGCTGAGATGCCGGGTTAGAAAGATAAACATTTGTTGCTGTTGTTGAGCTACGATTTTGGTTAGGCAAGAGGAGGACAGAAAAACCACTAAACGATGGGGCGTAACTCTCTGATAGGCTACGCTGATCCCTAATCAAGGAATGCCCGTGCTTAAAGACTCTGGGGAGCACAGCTCTGTTGCTCAAAGAGGAAGGAGATTCGATCCTGTGCTCTCCATTTTTGCCAGCAGAATCCCCAAGACGCGGTGAAACTCAAGTTTACTGGCACAGCTCGCTTTAGATGTGCGGGATGTTTTCCTTGCGCTGCTCCCAAGCACGGCTTGGCTGGTAAAGCTCTGTCCATGGCAGGGATGCTGAGCCGGTGTTCCTGTTGCAATAAAATATTCCTAACACACAAGCATCCTCGCAGCTATCGACTCTGCTTATTAAACTGCCAGGCTCCTGAAAAATTATGATGTGTCTGAAAACCCAAGACCTGGCTATGTCAAAAGAATTTCACCTCTTGCAAAAATTAACTTTGCCTTCCTGTAAAAAACTGTGAAAAATCTCAGTCTTTAGAGCCCTGAATTAGAGAAGGCAAAACAAAAACAGTCCCAAACATGTCCTGAAACTTTGTCGTACTTTTTTTTTTTTCTGAGCCTGACCCCTAATTTTGAATGGCTGGCTAGCTAATAATGTTTGCTGTGATCACGGAGCGTCAGGCTCAGCAAGTTTTGGCTAAATGGAACCAAAAAGCCAAACTATTTCAAATACATGCTGGGGAACGAGTAAAGATCTTCACGTGCCTAAAAGCTGAGCACAACTGTTTTACACCGTGGGTGTTTAATGCTTGGCACAGCTTCCAAACTATGAGGTGTTTGCATGTTGGCAAAGCACTAGCAGGAAGGTCACTGAAGGATGGGCACCCAAATATCAGTTACATAAATGTATTTACAGAGGTTTGATTTGCTACACACCGTCGCTCCCACCCCAACACATGGTTCCACCTGGTGAACTATACCTAGCCACACGCTTCTCCTACAGCCTGAGCTTGCCCACCTTGGAGAAGAGGGCTGAAAACCGGATGTGTCAGTCTCTGAAGTAGAAGCCATCGAAAGGATCATGAACGCACACAAGAACATAAGGCACACGAGGCTACACCAGACGTCCACGCTGGCTCTGCTGCCTGAGGCTGGCCAGACACGAGGGGCTGCTCGCTTCAATTCACGAAGGCTTTAGGAGCCATATTTGGATGTGAATTTTCTCCACTGTATATATAATGTTTCATGATATGGGCAAGGTTCAGGCGCTGCTTCCATCTTGCATATTCTGGAATGCAACAGCATTCTCCTCTTTAGTTTTAAACAGTGGGTCTGGTCCTACAAGCCCTGTGCGTGTTGCTTTTAATTACCTTAATGCCTCAAATAATTCAAAAAATACAATACCTTTTAAAGGCTTCCTACCTAGAGCTCTCTATAAGTGTGTAAACAGCAGAACTTCATTAAACAAATTATTGTAGCCAAATACAGTAAAAAAAAAAAAAATTAAAAAGACTTTTGAGTGAAAGAAAGGAGGGGAAAAAGAAAGAAGAGCAAATAAAGGTACATGCTGTAACTTATTAAACTGATGTTTCACACAGTCTTAGCAATTTGGAAGAACAAACATTAAATATCACATAGGAATTCTGTCCCCAGACAGCACTTTAGAAGACTTAAAAATACTTTTCAGAGAGTCTCTTCTATTTAACTGTTCGTTGCAACATAAACTTATCTCAAACCTTGACAGCAGGAAGACAGGGATAAAACTGTTTTTTTTATAGAAAGTTCCCTGAAGGGCTAATCTTTCAAACAGAATCAGAGAATACTTATTAATTTGGAAAAAAAGAAAAAGCTGTCTTAGCACTGAAAGTTGTTGGGTTTTTTTGTTTTTAATAATGGATAGAGCAAAACATCTAACGGGTTCAATCCTGCAGAGTCTTACCCCCATGCACAACGT
Organism: Eurystomus gularis; assembly: GCA_013400335.1. Lineage (NCBI taxonomy): Eukaryota > Metazoa > Chordata > Aves > Coraciiformes > Coraciidae > Eurystomus > Eurystomus gularis. The sequence continues at coordinate 53,000 of VZZY01000238.1, forward strand.
GACTCCTGAATAATTCCCCCGATGCCCCTGTGCAGACACAGGCAGTGATGGGCACGGGGAGCCAGCACCTCGGTACTGCGCCCAGATGCTAAGCACAGACACCCCTCGAGTAAGGGGAGTTAAAACTTTGTTTGGAGAACAAGAAATCGTAACTTTGTTAAGGGCTCCTGTGACAGAAGCAGGAACAAACCCATTTCAAGATGGGAGGAGTACTACTTCTAATCTGTTGGAGCAAGACTCCCACCTCCAAAGGTGTATTAACTCTCCAGAAAAATCACTTGTACTGCAGACATCAGCACGTTGAACCTCTTGACGGCCTTCCCCCCCCCCCAAACAAGAGCAGAAGGAGAAAGTGCACAGATGTATACATAAGTGCCATTCGTACAAAGAAAAAAGGAACCCGTGCCTGTGCTATGATCAACGGTCTTTCGGTTAAGCATCCTCAAAATGAAATGGGAAAGGAATACCTTTACACAGAGGGGCAAAACAGCCTGAAGAGAGCCTGAAAATGCAAAAGCACAGATTCACATTGGCACATGGGGCACTGACCCAATGGGGACCTTAAAGAGCTACCACAGCAGGATGGTCATTAACAGGAAACTCCAAGCAGGTTTGACCCCAGCTCTCAAACACTTAGGAGGGCAGTTGCAAATTATTCCAAGGATCAAGCTCTTGTTTTATATTCTCGTATTTTCTCACCGAGCTAGTCTGTGCCGGAGAGAGTGTGAATTAGCAACCTATTTAAAGGTAGCCCAAAAGGCGCTTGAACAGAAAAATAAGAAGGCAAGAACCCTGCCTTTAAAACTATTTCTGTCCTTCCCTTATTTCTGCTTTTGATGCTGACTCCTTTGGAGCAGGAGCCGCGTTTTTCCTTTGGGTTTTGATCGGTGCCCATTACAATACGTCAAATGAAGCCCTCAGACGTTAACCACATTGCAAGAAGGAGTTTTTGGCCACGAAAACAAAGCCGACATAACTCCTAGGTTGCTGTCTTTAATCACAGCTTCTCTGCATGCGCTTTTTGTTTGTTTACTTCCCCGAGCCGCCTTCCAGAGATCAGCAGTCAGCAAGATCTCAGCTGAACTATTCCTACAAGGAAAGCTTGCAGGATTCGGTCCCTATACTCATAGGCACATTAAAAAAAAAAAAAAGCACTCCCATTTCTCGTGTCTCGCTTCCAATTTCTGTGTCATAAGCAAGTTCCTAACCCCGGGCTAAGCCACCTGGAGCAGATCTGTGTTGCCTGCACAGAGCCCTCCACGCAAAGTTGCTTTGAAGCCAGGGAGGCATCCGCGTTATTTCCATATCTCCGGCTCTGACTCAGCAAAGCCGTTCGACATGTGCTGCCTTCAGCCTCACTGGGCTTGGGGACTGAAGGACGTTCTGAACACGGGGGCTCTGCTGAGGTGCCCTCCCACCCCACAGCCGGGCGCTGCACCCTCAGTTTCCCCGTGCTGAGAGGGGCCAGTCATTGATTACGTTGCCAGAAGGATTTTAGAAGTCAGTGCTCTACAGCGTTTCGGTTTTTGTTGAGAAAAAGGGGGAGAATTTACTTGATTTTTTTTTTTTCCTAACAGCTCTGAAAAATGTCACGATTTCTTAACGAAACAATATAACTCTTCTGTGCTGCAGAACTGATCTGTACTTTGCCTGCCGTCTAAGAGACGACTAAAAGCAAGAATAAAATTATCTATTAGCAAATGCCGGACATGTTAGCAAGAAAGAATATAATTTCAAGCATAAACAGCACTGACCTGTAACGTACGGTTTCTACTTGGATTGCTTTAAATTATGAGGTGAAATAGCTTGGGGGGGGGGACACTAACCCAAGAGAATTCAATATTTTTTTTAAAGCTTTCTTATCTGAATTGAAGTAAACCTCATTTATATATTTTATATATATATGTGTGTGTGTGTGTGTGTGTATAAAAGAGCCTTTAGGAAAATCCTGCATGCCTTGGAGCATTCAGGATAAATCAAACCTCTAGCAGAGATTTGAGGCCCGATCCTGCATCACAGAAATTACTCAGAGTTTTGTGAAATCTCCGAGCACCGTTTGCAAACGGCACGGAAAGATTACTAGCAGGTTATTTGTTGAAGGAAGGAAAAGAAAAAAAAGAAAATTAAGGAAAAAAATCAGCAGTAAAATCTACAAACCTTGCAGGGAGCGGTGGGTCAGCTTTTCCAGCCACTAACCAGGAAGACCTGTGGTAGGCATATCGATATCTTTTATTATCCACAGGAACTATATCCATTAACACAATGTACTTGGCTTCAGGATCCACTCCCGAGAAGGAAACCCTGATCGTAGGAAACATTCTCCTGAAACAAAGGCAAATCAGGAAATAAATATGCGGATGGAGACCAGAGAGGAGCGAGCTCCTGAAAATCTGCTAAAATTAAGAATTGCTTTCATTTCTTTTTTTTTTCTCCACGTGTTTTAAATACATCTATCGATTCTGCTTCAGCACGATACAAGTTAAAGCCCGTGTATCTTTAATATGCACAAGAAGTGCAGCTTGAAATCCAAACTTTTCTTTTTTTAAGCAAAGGAAAAAAAGGTTTAAAGTAAAAAAAAAAAAAAGTAAAGGAGAAAGGCACTTTTGCCTGTTGTTTAAAATTACACAACGATTTCAGAAAACAGCTGTGCCTCAGGTACATAAGTCCTTAGAAACGTGGACTTTTTTTTCTTGGGATCCATACTAGTGTTAGGGAAATGGTGTAGAAATTATTTCCCTGAATATTCTCACATATTTTAGATGCATGTTCTTTTAAGCCTGCTCATATTTCTGAGAGGAATTTTCAGAAGGAAACTTTCCTTTCTTCACTAAAATTTTGGTAACGCAACTTTAAAATGGAAGGGCTTGCTGTAGCCTCGAAATAAAGTTAAAATGACTTCAAACCCTTTAAAATTTTGAACTTCAATTTGCAGATCTCATACGGAATTTTTAATTTTATATTTTTTTAAACACATGCTGGCCGAGCTCGTCAGAAAAAAAAAATATCAGGGAACTACAGCTAGGAAAAAAAAAAAAAAATTACCAGGGAACTACATTAATAACAAATAACTTTGGGGATTACAAAACCCGACAAGACATTTGGCTCCTCCAGGCTGCATCTGAGCGACCCAGACCCCAGAAGAAGCGGCTTGGGCTGGGGCGACGAGAAGGTCTGGGATTCTTTTGCACATTTTTGCAACCGAAGGGAAAGAAAAACAAACCAGACCAAGCCCTGGCCGAATTTATTTCTCTCCAGACCCCCGCATTTTGCTGCCTTTTCTCCCAGCCCCGCTGCAGGAGCTTTGAGCCACAGCCCAAATGAAGAGAAACAAACATTTCTGCCCGGCCACCCTCCTCCTCCTCCCCTTAGCCCATCCGTGCTGCTCTCCCAACGTAAAAACTGCGGAATTTTGGTGGTTTTGCCTTTTCCACCCCCTCCAAAGCCACTTTTAGGAAGGTGCCCGGGAGGACCTTCCCAGCCTTACCTCCCGGATTTGGTGATGATCATCTCGGTACCCAGCTCGTGGAACTTGTCCCAGAGCTCTTTGGTCTCCAGGCTGCAGGAGATTTTGGCCATCTCCTCGCTGGGGATGATGGGGGTGGTGGGGATGAGGGGCTCGGTGCAGAGGGACGAAGGGCTGCTGCTAAAATCCCCGTGAGGGTCCAGGCTGGATAAATCACTCAAAGGCTGGGCGCAAGAGGATTTCTCAACGAATTGTTCTGCAGGG
>VZZY01000238.1:60968-243596 GCA_013400335.1 Eurystomus gularis
TTTGACTTTACTTTATTTTACTTTATCTTATTTTACTTCATTTTACTTTATCTTATTTTACTTCATTTTATTTTACTTTATTTTATTTTATTTTACTTTATTTTATTTTATTTTAAACGCGGTCCGCCCACGTTCGTCCTCGCGCAGCTAAGCCGGGCAATTTTTCGCTCTATCCCACGAGAATCTTTATTTTCCGAAGTTTTCCCCTCGCTCCGCCTCCCATAAGGAAATGAGCCGTGTCTAGACATCCAGAACAACCCCCCCTCCGCCCCTTCCCTCCCTTCCCTGTGGGCACCGAAGGGGGCTCGGCTCCTTCCCCCGCCGGGAACGAGCCGGGGAGGGGGACACGGGGATCCGCTGACCCGAGTGGGGATGGGGAGAGAGCCCGGCTCCCCGGGACTGCTCTGCTGCCCACGCCATGGCCCTCGCCAGGGATGGGAAGGGGCTTTCCAAGACGGGGCGGGGATGTCCGGGACACACATCACCCCCCCCAGCGCTCTCTGCTTCCCCAGCCGGGGGGGTGCAAGCAATAACCCCCTGCGGTGCCTTCCCGGGGGATGCCTGTCCCCGCTGAACCCACCCCGCTCCCGAGAGGACCGTTGCCACTTGCCTCGTATGAACCCGCTTAAATTAAACCCTTCGTTGCTCCTTTATCCGTACGTAAAGAACGCGCCGGGTACGCCGCAGAGTTTGTTCTCCTACCTAGCAAATCCATGCGTTTTGTCGCCAGTGCCAGCCTGCTGTGGCAGAAGCGTTTCATTAGGCTTCCTGATGCTTTCAAAGTGGTTTGTTTTTTGTTTTAAAAAAATGTTTTATTTTATTTTTCCCCACCCTCTGCGTAAAAAAGCTCCTTCGCTGTGCTCTGCTCTGGCAAAAGCCAGCGTGCGGGTAGGAACCAGGCTTGTTGCGCTGGTCCAGGTACCACCTTTCACTAGGGCTAAACCTCAGCTTCACCCCCCCCATCCCTCCCAAACACCTCCCTGAAAAGCAAAGGCGAGCAGCAGATCCCCTGAAACCGCTTCAGCGCCGCTTCTTCCCGGCCCTTATCCCACCCGGCCAAAAGCTACGACGGGAACGAGAGGAGAGGGACAGAAAAGCCTCTGCGAAACCCGGCGTCCTGCCGAGGAGGATGGGTGGCTTCAGGTGCGCCTTCGGCTCGGGTGACACCAGCTCCGACCCTGCGCGCTTTTTTTTGCGCGGCCGCGCAGCAGGATGCGCGGCAAGGGGCGCGGACCGGCCGGGGGAGTGGGGGGAACCACGGTTTCCCGCAGTGACGGAAGGGGCCACCGCTATTTGGTCTGGGTTGGTTTTTCTCTCGCAAAAGCCCCCCACGCCGCCGGGAGGAAGCTGCGCGCATCCCCGCGGAGGTAGCCCGGGCTGCTGTTTGCCCACGGAGCGCCGAGCTGAGCCCACACCCTCTCCTCTCCCGGCGGGATAACCTCGCCTTTGGATCCCATCCCTCCTCCTCCGTTCTTACCCCGTCTCCCTTCCGAAGCTCTCGCCTATGCAGAGGGCAAGACCCCCCCACTCATCTCCCCTCTTTAATTAGAGGGGACCCTACGTGTGCGCGGTACCCTTTCCTTTCCTTCCCTTCCCACCGTTTCCTCGCCCGGTGCCGGTGCCCGAGCACAGCCCGCACCGCCCGCTTTGGGCTGGAACACCCCGGGAGGAGTTGAAATATTTTTTTTTCTTATTTGTTTGTTTTGGTTTTGGTTTTTTTCCTCCCCTTTGCAGACGCAGACAGCTTGTCCTGGGTAACGGATCGTGTTTATTCGCTCGGTCCCGTCGTGGGAGCGCATCTTTACAAAGCGATGCCTGCGGGGCTCCCCGGCTCTGCTCCTTCGCAACCTTACGCGATTATCGGCTCTGCTTTCAGGCTTTTTTTTCTTTCTTTTTTTCCCCTTCCTCCCCTCCACCGCCGCACACAATTACATCGCGCTCTCCGCCGGATCCATCCTCTCTTTGCGCTCCCCGGTTTCGGAGCAACCCCGTTTTCCAGCGCTACTTCTGCGGCTGGAGCATCTTCCCCCTCATCCTTTTTCCCTTCCCGAAAAGAGCCGAGTTAGTAAGGCAAGAAACCCCGGGTACCCGAGATCCCATTTCCCAACAAAACCAGCTCAATGTCACCTACACCGCCAAGGTGGCTTCTTGGGAGCAAAATGCGAGGCATTTTAAACCCATTAGGCATCTCCCAGATGCAAATCCAATGGTGGAGAGAGAAAGGCTCTATTAAGACCCGAGGGCTGGCAATTAGATTATAGTCCAATTGCCAGTGGATAATGTGCTAAAAGCTTTCCCACTTAGTGTAACTCCTCGCTGAAAATTATTCACACTTTGCAGGCTGCTGCACTCCTGGACGGGGAAGCGGCTTTGTCCAGGGACACAGCTCAGCACGGACAGACGGACACAGAGCCAGGAGGACCTTTGAGCACGTCCATCCTGATCCCGAGCCTATAAAGGGGAGTTGGCTCCTGGTGCAAAGCTTAGGAGTGCACACAGACATGCGAGTACAGAGGGATCCATAGGTGGAACAGCACCCATCCGAACGTGGGAGTCTATCTATGCACACATATACATGGTATGGATCCACTATGATATAGACGGGATATGATCAGACTTTAACACTCCTCTCATGTGCAGAAAATCCGCTGTATTTTTCATATAAACCTCAAGTTTAGCCTTAATAGAAGCGACCACATTTTTACTTTAAAAAGTGCAAGTTTGGTTTTTCCACTGTGTTTGGTTTTTTAAAAGAAATGTAATTTACTTTCTTTTCAATTTAAAACCATTGCTAAAAGCTGGCTAAATCTTCACTAAGGGTTTGTACTCCTAACGCTCTGCAGCTAGCATCGGAAGCACCACCAAGCCACGCAAGACTCCAGACGCGATCATTTAAATTCAAATATCGCAAAATCTCTTTAGGTTTTAAGATTAGTCATCGAGAAAGCCGCAATGAAGGCACGAAACGTTTTTTTTCTGCCCATCCATGCCGTGCCTGTCCCTGTTGCGGGGAGGGAGGCTCCCCCCACCCGTGGGAAGATGCTGGTTCCCCTACCTTGGGTACGAGGAGCCTCTGTTCCTCCAGCAGGGACAGGCAAGGGGTGGTCCACAGAGGCTGGTCAGCATCTCATCCCACCCCAGTGGGTGAGGAGGGTCATCCCTGGACCAGAGAGGAGGTCCAGGGCAAGGTTGGGGTCCTCATGGTGAGAGGCAGCAGGAGGGCCTTTCTGCCTCCATACAGTGAGGGACCTCTGCCTCTTCACAGAAGAAGTCATAAGCTTTTTATTTTTAAGCCTGGTTGTATTTTTTTTTTTAAATAACACAATAGTTTGTCTTGCTCAGCTTTCCCAACATCATTTAATCGATATCTGAAGCCAAACAAGTCATCCCCACCAGCACCCGGAACAGCCCAGACCAATGCAAGACACCACGTGCCCGCAGTGACCAAGCACCCACTCTGAATTTGGGGTTTAAAACAACAGTCACCAGTGTTACGAAAAAGCCACAAGATTTTTAACGCTCTATTTTCATACATCCGTTTCATGCTCAATTTCAAAGCAAGGTCCTTAAGAGCCCTTCCACCTTGTTTTGCAGTTAGAGGAAATATGTGTTGAATTAACCGGCAGAAGGAGGCAGAAAGACTGGTGCGTTGGAGGGATGGATAGGTTCCCAAAAAGCTCCTTCACAGGCCTTAAAAAAAAAAAAAGAAGAAAAAAAAAAACAGAGAATACAAAATTTTCTATTTAAAGTCCAGCTACTTCATCAGACTGCATTTTAACGGCTTGCAAAAAAGTCTCTTTGCCGGGTGTCTTTACAGAAAAAAAAAAAACAAAACAAAACATTTTTAATGTCTTTACACACAAGGCATTTCAGAGCCCTCTTCAAAATTTTATCCATTGTAAAACACGACTTGCTCACTTAGCGGATGGGAACAATAGATTCAACATGAAAAGTATCTGTGTGCAGGAATACGTATCTATGCACATATGCCCGCAGTACCACACATTTAAACTTGCCCAGCGGTGCTTTTCTTAGGTGCCTTCCATGAATCAATACAAGCAACCCACAATCTGCCACAGCGCAAGATTTACCGTAAGCTGAAACCACTGCTTTGAACCAAAATTTTAGTGGAAAATAAGACTTCTGTACTTCAGTGCTTGTTTTAGAGACGTAAAAACGGATGTCAGGGATGTGGAAGCTGTTTGCTGGAACATCTGAGAAAAAAAAAAAAATCTCTTCTAGTTCATTACTACTTTTGAAGTCTTCCTGAAATTATCGTGTCCTGACAGGCATGTGTATGTCTGTCTGGCCATCCTAGAGATAGGACCTAGCTCATTCTTGACTTCCAACTTGAAGATGGAAGTCAAGATGTGGTTCCCGGCAGACTGCAAGGTTGCGATGACTCCCTCTTTTCTTCATTAGGTGTGGTGGTCCTTCCAAAATTGGGGGCTTGCAGTTTCCAGAAGAGCTGTCCCTGCAATAGTTTGTTGGCCAAAACAAGTCTCTGGCTACTGAGTGATGTGATTGAGCAGCAGGACTGCTCTGAAAAAGTTATTGAGATCCTGAAACAATATTATTAGGGGTTTTTTTTGGTATCAGCAAGAGATATTTTAAGTTAATCTGTTTTAATTTATTTTTCTTCCAGGCCTTCTTGACTTTTTCCATGCTTCATATTTAAATTTGCCATAAAATATTTTAATAAAGTTAAACTTTTGAGTTTTATTAAACAATTGGAATTTAAATAAGTCTTTGGTTTGCTATCTAAATATTTTTGAAAATGGCGTATTTTAAAGCTCTTAAACAATTCATTGCCAATTAAAAGTATTTCCAACAAATTCAGTGAAGTAAAAAATCTCAGGGAACATTTTTTGGTTTTAAAAAAACAAAACAAAACAAAAAACAGACTTTACACAGTACTCAATCTTAAGATGATCACATGCACATGAGGAAAAAGGGCAATTTTTTCCCTAAACTTTTGCAGGCCTTGGATTGGTAGGAGGATTTCAGTGTTGCCTGTAACGGTGATGTGAAAATAGGAATAGCGGGAAGTGTAGGGAAGGATAGAAACCTCAAGAACTAAGAAAAAACATTTTCTGGCAAATGCTAATTTTTTTTTCTTTCTTTCTTTTAAATAGAGTCTCTCGTTTTGGGTCTCCGGTTTGACAAGTCTTGGGTGTCATTTACTTCATCTAGATTTATAGTTCTTTGACACTTCTTTTGTTGTGTCCAAAGTTCTGTCCCAAAATACCCAAAGCTAGGAACCTAAAATTAGAGGCTGCCGTTGAAAGTGCTGAGCTCTGCATGTTTTCCCTCTCCGAACATCCAGCAGCAGGAACACGCCCAAAGACAACGAGGAGAAAAGGATTTTAAAAAGACTATCAGCCATTTTCCAAAAACTTCAGTAGCGGATGCTTCTCCATTTTTGCTGAGTAACACATCTATATTTTGTGTCTCAGTCTCTCCTAGTAGATGCCAATGAAAACGGTAATTTAAAAACCAAAGAATAGAAAGAAAAGAAAAGTTAGAAAGCAAGGAGATACAAGGTGCATGTTGAACAAAGATGGTTTCATTTCTGGCCTAGTGGGAAGAAGCTCTTCCAGATCACACGGAGCAGCTTGTGATAAAGCACGTTAGATGGTCTAGGACATCTCGCTGTCCCTGAGAAACGGCTCCAGCAGCCTTCTGCTGCCTGCAGCCTTCCAGCTACCAGCGCAGCGACCCGAGGGCCGTGCTGCCAGACCCGTCCGACACCGCAGACGCGGCTGCCAGATATTTCTGGCTTATTTCCACCCCTGTAAGGATGGAGGGAGAAGCCTTCCCACACCGTGGCGTGGCGACAGGCGCTTTTGCTTATTTTAACCGTATTGGGGGTGTTCTGGCATGAAAAGGATTTTTTTTATTATTATTTTTAAGCCTGCAATTTCAAAACTATTCAGGATTAGGGCTTAGAAAACATTTCAGTCCCCGGAACACGCTGCTGGTTTATCTGGCGATGGTTAAGTGTATGGAGGGAAACTAAAGCTTATCTGACATAACACGGTCGGAAATAACATTGGGGGAAAGCAATTCACAACTCGGTGTGATTCTCAGCGTATGCTTTGCTGGAGGGCTGGCACTGAGAGGATTTTCATTTCAGTGGCGTGAAGACAACTGTACGAGGCAAGGGCTTCCTGCCCTGCCCGCATGGGTTTGCAGAAGTGGCCAGCTTGCTTCCATCAGGTCTATCAAAGCGAGGAAACCAATCAACCTGGAATTCACACCATAAAACGTGGCTGAAAGCCAGGTAGGTTGCCATCAGCTTTCAGGCAAGTATAGAGGTGAAAATCTGGCCCCTTTAAAGTTAGCAGTTCATTTGGTGGGGATCAGAGAAGAACGAACCAACACTTCAGTTCAACCCTACCAAGCCTCTCAGGGAGTTTTAGGCTGGTTTTAGAGCTCGGCTTGTTGACTGTAGGACAGTGTTCATGGTTAATCTTCAAGCTTTTAGCAGTAATGATTGTCGTAATGAAAATACAAATCAGTTAGGCTCATGGGTGACATGGAAATTAAGATTTCCCTATTACAGACACGAGATTATAATGTCTTATATTTAGTATAAATAAAGGTATAGTATCTGCTACAAGAGATTATAATGGTTTATATTGAATATAAATGAATGTATGGTATTTGCTAATGAAGAACATTGATAATCTTGTTGTGCTCAAATTTGTTAGTTTAAAAAATGGCTAAATGAGAGTAAATAAAGTGTGAGCCTCAAGCATTCTTGCAGGATACAAAGCTGGGCTGGGTTTGAGCCACCAGGAAAGTTTACAACAATTTGACACAACTATGACTGCAAATGTAACTCAGTGGAGCGATACCTCGCTGTACATGCTGAGTAAATAACCAATAAATATTATAGATACAATTTATAAATGCATATAAGTCATTTAAATTAGATACCTCAGGGATAAAGCCAACAGGAAGTAAAAAGGTGTGAAAACACCTCCCAGAAGACACAACACTTACTACCCATCATGCACCTTTTTCTTTTCTATGGCAGAGAAAATTTCTAGGCTGTTATTTTGATGATTCTTTGTTAGACAAGGATTGAACTACATCTGCAGTCCAGTTTGGCTCTGCATTAGGAAGTTAAACGGGAGCTATTTAAAGACCACCAGGCAGAAGGGATTTCTCTTGTGCAAGATGACCATCATGGAAGAAGACAGCACATCCAACCTTCCACCCAGCGCTGGCCTGACCCTGCCTCCAACGAGGCTGGGAGGGCTTTGGAGCTAGAAATGGCTTTTCTCTGAGTCTATAGTTACCCCGTATAGCTGAATCCCACCACAGTGTAGTTGATGATTACTAGCAAGTGCAACCCTGAGTTATGCTAGTAGTTAATTAGCTCCCTTGTCTTCACCTCTACCCACTGCTGAGGTTTGGGCTAAGCCTAGCCCAGTTAAACTGGGGACTTACTTTGCCTCCATGGTAGCTTTTTAAATTTAAGGTTAAACACTTTCTCTTTTTCTCTTTAACAGACCTTTTGTTGATGAAGGGGTTGATAAAAACCAGCCTGAAGCCACAGGCTGTGATGCCATCTGTATGTGGAATCAAAGTGAAAAAAATATTTTCAATTAATGAAAGATTTATTATTTGACATGTTTTTCCATCCATGAAAATCATTATTTAAAATGTTAGAATAATACATTTCAAGTTAAAACCGTATTTTATATTGTCACTTTTCAGTAAGGTAAGGATTTGCCCAAGAGCTTGGGTCTCACAGACGTTGAAATGAGTTCTCTTTAAAAGTCCATGGCACAGCCCCTTTTTTGTATACTTCACTATGTTCCTCTTTCTTTTACAGAAACTCTTGAGCAAGTATGGAGAACAGAACGTTGTCGTGCATCTCTCAGTTTCAAAGACAGCTGCCAAAGTACAGTACGAGAAATAGTGTATTAATTTTTTTTCTCCCAGGCATTGAGGGCCGGCACTAAGGCAAACCTTGTCTCCCAGGTTTGAAACACTTTGGTGCAAGTGATCCCGTGGAAAGTGATATTTATCTTTATATAGTGCACAAAATACTAAAAGTGTTCGCTGTGGTTAGAGGGGATATCCTAAAAAGGCCAAGAATAAATGAGAATCTAAACCAAAACTCCCTTTAGCCTATCAGAATAAATTATATGGATTTACTAAGCGGATAGCAACACCTGAGGCTGGCACTATAAGAGAAAGATAAAGGCATACAGCAGGCTGTAGCAGAAGTGAGAGGGGGAGAAAGCCTGGACAAAATTTTGTGAGCACTTTGAAACAGGTATTTTCCATCAAAAAGGGAAAGCCAAGGTTAATTCTGGCAAAATAGACACATCTGTCACTTGGTAATGGGAAGGAAATTAAAAGGGTTGAGAGAGAGAAACTTTGGTGCTGAGTCCCAGAGTTGGAAATACTTAGTGAAGAAGAAAAAAAAGAGTGGCTTAAGCACAGCTAAACTGTCACAGCCATAGCAATAGCTTTGTACCTCAGATGATGCCTCCACCCTGCCTTGGAAGCATCACATCTGCTCTTGATCAATATGAAATGGTAACTAGGATGTAAGACTGGAATTTACTAGACTTGGACTAGCCCAGAATCACCGCTGCTCTATGTTCCTGCACTTTGCTTTGCCCAGAACCCACGCGCAATGATAGCAACCTGCTGTGTAAGAAGCTTTGGAGTCCACGGATTAAAAGCGTCGTACCAAGAGCTGGTATAAGTATTGCTTATAAAACAGAGCATTTGGAAGGCAGCTTGATTTGTAGACTCTGCCTGAGCTTTCACAAAGGAGAAGAGAGAGTCTATCCTTAAATCTGGCATTGATGGTGGCACCATCGGATTCAATTAGGTCAGATTTCCGGGAGCTTTAAGTATTTTGGTTATCAAAGCAACCGATATTTGAACTCCTCCTTTCCCGAGTTCAGTTTCAGACATTTGTGAGCCTTTTGCACCGAGGTGTTCCGAAGGATTGGGAAGAGCACTTTTATGTTTAACATACGCTCATGTTTTCAGCAAGAGAAGCTGTACAAAATCTGTCACTTAATATTTGCAACCTGCAGGGTATCCTTTCCTTCAGTTTGACAGGGGAGATCATGCCCACAAATAAACATTCCCAATAGTATATTTGGGCTCTTACCACTTGGCATCTGTCAAACAACTTGCCATCAGCTTTCTAAAATTGACAGTTTCAGTAGATTTCTGCTAAACGCTGAAAAATAGTTTCGCTGACCTCTTCTCTATTGAAGATCCAGGCAGCAGCTGAGGCAGCTGTCCAGTTTGCAGTATGATAGAAGAGAAGAGGAATTAACCCAACAGCAATTGAATTTGGAAATGTCTTTAGAGAAGCCACCGACTGCTGCAGGAAAGGGAGTATTACTTAGTTCTGCTGTCAGTAAAATGGATGACATGTGCTAATCTACAGTGACTGATGCCTCTCTAATGTGTGACCCGAGCATGGGAAGGCTGAATGGGTACAGACTGCAGACACAAGCACAACACAATGGTCACCATTATTTTGCTGATCTTCTCCACGAAAACCCGAGTACTTACACTTTTAAATAACACATTAACTGTGGTATTTCTTGCCTGTCTCTAGACCATGCTCTTTTGCCTGAAAATCCGTGTCTGTTGTGCTTTCAGTGGTGATGACGGTGGAACTACAGGAGCAGCAGGACTTGTCTCACTGACAGTGGTGTGGGTGGTGGTGGGGGGCTGGAGAAGCAGACACTTCATGGAAAGTGGTATTTCTAATGCATCCTCGTCACTTATCCTGTTTTTCTTTTGACACAAGCCTGCATTCTTACAGCTGAAGGCTGGAGAACCAACTGTCATGGGAACAAAAGAGCTTTTAAGAAAAATCAAGAACCAAAAAGAACCAGCTTCTGAGTGCATCTGAAGCGCGTAAGTGAGACCTGCACGGGCTACGGGGTTAGAAAAGTGAGGTTGTGCACAGAGAGAAAGAAAGGAAGGGTTGGCCCTTTTGAAAGCCATCTTTTCTCTTTCCTGTCATTCTTTTAAAAAAAGAAAAGAATTCGCAGTTTCTTCAAGCACTGCCTAGGTCACCTGAATGCTATCTCACATCATCACTGGCAGCCTACAGTTCTTGACATCTGTAACTCACTTTGGTTCTCATTTTACTTTTAAATTTTCCTTAGAGAAAAGCAATTTCTGCTTTGAAATGCCAGCTTCCTCTCAAAGCACATAAGCTTTGAGGGAAAGCTGAAACATCACCACATTTAGCCCCAGATCCAAAGGCGTTAGAAAACCAGCAATCATTTGGCAACGTTCTTCCTGCAGCGCGTCACCGTTTTATATTCTTAAGCTGCTGTTTAGCTGGAGCTTTACTCACACGCAGAGTTACCGGTGACCTGAGCTCAGCTATCCCCAGGAAACACGCCATACATGATCTAGCAAAAACGGGGTCACTTCAGCGGTTAGCCATACTCCTGAACCGAGTTCTTGGTATCTTAAAATAACCTCTCCTCAAAGCCGTAAATGAAGGGGGAAGGATTGCAACTAACACTTGCAGTCAAACTAGGAGTGAATTATACTAATAGTCTATCCATAACACGGTCACATTTTCTTCATTGACTCATAAAACTGACACCAGAAGCTCTGGTTCCTCACTAGACTCTTCACCTAGGTCCTTAAAACATGCCCATCACTTTTATCCCTGAACCTCTGCTTATTAACAGGTGGTGGGGACATGAAACCTACTTCTCATTATCTATCTCCAGGGAAGAAGAGGCAGGCCTGACCAAAACACTGGTACTTTGAATCTCCTGGGGAGGAAGGAAGGGACTTGAGAGGCATAACAGAGCTGATGAAACTTGAGGACACTGGTGCAGGCTTTTCCTGTGAAAGGAAAGACTTCATAGCTGGCTCTGCATATGGAACCCAGATTTTACAAAAGCTGGGTTCCCTTCTTCAGAAGAGACACAGAAACCAGATTTACTCTCTGTTCAGCAGACTTTATATTCATGTGCCACAATGATACCAAGTAGCTTTAGACCGGTCTAGGTGTGGTCCTCTTTGAAGGCTTATGGTGAAGCTCCTAACAATCTTGTTTAGCTATCCAAGTGCCAAAGACTGGAAGAGGTTTAAACTCCTCTGTATGAGATAATAGTACCTGCAGCACAACTAAAGTTAATTTTACCGCCTCCAGTATAATTTGAATTTACCTTTTTTTCTTTCAACAGAAATTAATGACAAATGAAACAATTGTGTAATCAAAGCAAGGAAGAACATGTCATATGGCACAAAACTGCATTGGGAAACCAGACTTGCTTCCTTGGGCTTGAGGAACAAGCCTACTAACGCATCTACCCCATAGCAGGATTCCCGAGGACCAGGCTGTTCCTCTGTGACACAGTGGAGTAGGCAGCACGTCCAAACTGAGGTACAAATTCTCAAGAGAAATTGAGATGAATTGAAAGGGACATAAAAAAAAGAAACACTTTGCATGAAGTAGCAGAATCTGTGAAGGCTGGTCACCCGTTAATTTATGCCTTGTGATAAAGTTTGCAATGTCAGTAATTATCTAAGAAGAAAGATGAGCGAGTCACGTTGTAATTCTTTCATCAACGGAGGCATAAAGAGAATCTCTGCCTCCTGTATTTGTCTATATTCACAAAACTGCATATTTAATTTAAGTGAAGTTGAAACCGGCCAAGTAGTTCAAAAATTTTGCTGGAGGAGGGGTGGGACAGACAGACGGACAGAATAGTTTCAGCCTTGTTTCCTTAAGGAAGCCGGTTTTACGAAACAGGCAACAAGCATAGTTTCCCTCGTGGTAATATCACAACAAGGAAGCGTATCTGTTTTGTGTTATATAAACAAAGACAGAGCTTCGGGGTCAAAAAAAAACCACCCTGGAAGAGACATTGAGTTGTCTTGCAAACTGCCCATGTGTTCTGTGTTGAAGATGAAGGTCCTGCAGGTGACTCAATACATTAGCCCTCTCTCAATTAAAAGAGATACTGAAAGCAAATTGCATAGTGCCCACTTCAGGTGAGGGTAGGAAGAATCAACAAAGCAAAAGACCACTCAAGCAGGCTGAGTAGAGAAATCCTGGCTGCTATGTCCCCGTTGTGTTATATCCTACACTTCTGGGGAGGAAAACAGGCAGCATTAATAAAGGTAATATCACAGTGCTTCAGGAACTTTCCCTTCTTTTTGCAGCTTGGCCAGCATCTGGTTAAAAAAGAAAAAACAAAACAAAACAAAAAAAACCCCAGAGATAATGAAATACTGTAGAAGTGGGAATATTTTGCCCTTGGCAGCAGTGAAGAAACCCATATAACTTATCTAATATGTCAGCAGATTGTTAGCAGCAGACGTGACCCCAGTTGGGTGGGTACTGCATCTATGCAGAAGTATAATGGTACGGAGAGGAACATAATGAGAACCAGGCTGAGCTGCAGCATGGCTCACATGGAGAAAGGCTTTCTTCGCAGTCACTGTGATGTGTCAAGGAAGTGGAGCCTTTTGTGAGTCAGCAGCATCGCTAGCGTTCCCTCAGAGGGACACTGCTGAAATGGCTAACAGACCTGAACCAGAGCTCTAAGGGATGAAAAAGACACTATTATATCATCTGAAACCTTCCCATGCGAATGATGGGAAGGCTCGACTCACTCTCTGGTTTCAAATGGAGCTTTAGAGCATTTGGGAACTGAATCTGCTGTTTCTTTTCCTCCTCACATGAGTCCTCAGAGCTTTGTGGAGCAGCAAATGCTGTAACACACTCAGTAAGGAAAGTGAGCAGAAAAGTAACAACTGTTTTGGATAACTAGTCTGTTAATTAAAGCACTGCTTGCAGGGCTGGGGGAACTGCAGGAAAAGCACCAGGGAACCAGTTACCAGTTCATCATCACACAACACGCATCTTTGACATGTAACATCACTGTCCCACTGTTCTCTTCCCTCCACTCGATTCTTGTCCGTGGCTAAGTATATGAAGGACTTGACACCATGGGCATTTCTCTACTCTAATAGCAGAAGTTTTTGCAGTGTTCATTAGTGCTGGTTCATTAGTGGGCACTGTGCCCGATCCTGTGCAGTCCATTGCACTGCTGAAGCCCCAGTCAGTAGAAGCAGCATGAAGAAAAGATGATCAGAGCTATAAGCGGAACAGACATTGGGTACCAGCTTCAACCAGCACAGGAAGACAACAGAGTGCCATGTAAAACTAAGATTTCAAGGCAGGGTATGCACAATCCTTCTTTTAATGGCTCGTTAATGCAGGTTCACAGAGAGACGATGCTGGTATTAGCCAGCTCACGCCACTGAACTCTACTGGAAGCAAACGCAAGCTTTATGGTTGGGCAAGAGCATTAGGCAAGTATTCGTATAACAAGGGTAGCAGTGTAGATACCATTCGTGACCCCTGACTATTCCTCTGAGGAAAAGTCACAGAGCATGTTATCCTCTCACTACTTGTACAGATATTGGGGTTTTTAAAAAATAGTTATGTTCTTCCTGTGCAAGTGACAGAAACATGTATCACCAGGACTAGCAAACACAAAAGCTGATGGTGTTTTGCTGAGCATATGCAAACACTGAAGAGTATTGTACCGTGTAGAACATAGCCATGCAGGAGTAGGATGGGATGCCCAAGACGTCCGTGGGAGAACTTTGTGTTTCCAGCATCCCCAGAACACAGTGAAATTCAGCTGAGCTTGGGTGGTCATTGAAACCTGCAGAATACTTGTAGCTGTCAATTCTCTTTCTTGGAGCTGAGGAGAGATTTGTAGAGCAGTGTTTTGTTTGTTTGTTAAAAGCAGCTGCCCGTGCTTTCCAGGTAAGCTGCAAAAGCCAGAGGACAAGGCTGACAGCCTGTGAGAACACACCATGCCAAGGACAAGAGAAGACAACAAAAAGCAACTCCAGCAAAACAGCAACGTTATCCCGCAGCACTCTTCAGAGAAAGTGTGCCACCAAGTGTCAATTCAAACACCAGCCGCTGAGAGAACCAAGCATCTGATTTCAGTTAATTAATACACAGAAGATCTGCATGAAGAAAGCAGAGAGCACCCAGCTGAATACTACAGAGATGCAGCTTCACTGGCAAGCATGAGGCATCACTTCTGTACCATTCAATACATCAGAGGAGTCCTTCCTATTTTTCCCCCCTCCTCTGGTACACGAGGAAACAAAGAGCTCAGATGCAGAGTCTCAGTTCTTGGGCATTTCTGTGTAGTCACAGCCGTGCTCCTCACCAGCCCAGCACTACATCCAACTGAAAACATCTGTGCTCTTTTCTTGGTATATAAACAAAGCAGCCACCTGAATACAGATGCTTGGGCTGGTACTGGTGTTCTCCTGCCACGCCAGGTATCCAGATCTCAAGATGTTGCTGTCAATCTCCTGTCAGAAACAGCCAGCCTGAGGTACCTTCCAGGAGCAAAGCTTCTCTGAGGGTTGTCTGGCAGCCCCTACAGAAGGAACAGATTCTGTCTGATGGGACAGTCATGTCAGTGAAACCAAGGCATAAAGCGCTTTGGCCACAGATAGAAAAGAAGGAAAAAAAGAAAAAGAAAAGAAATAAAAGCCCAGTCTAGGCTATGATCTATACGGAAACCAGTGCTGCAAGACTTGTTGCAACACATCACCATCATGAAGACCCAGCAGATGCACTGATAAAACCGTGGCAGTGGTGGGATTTTTTTTGGTGTTTTGTTTTTTCTTTACTGACTATATGCATTCAGCCCCTGTGCAGATGTTTCTTTACCTCTATGCAAAAGCTCGCTATGTCTGAGTAGTTTATTCCCTTTTCCTTCCAGAAATAAGCCACACCAGTATAAAACATACCTTATGTTCAAGAACAAAATGAAAATTCAGAATTGCTAGCATGCCATGTATATCCTGCAGCCCACATCAGAAAAGTTCCGGGACACGTTTAAAGGAGCTTCCCCCCCCCCCCCCCCCATCTGATCTGCTTCACTTCCACAGTAAATTCAACAAAATCAGATTAAGGACTTTTAAACTCTGAATTAGGAGTTTGACTCAGGAATTTAAATGGAGTTTAACTAATCATAAAATATACACTTTCCGTTCATTTGGCTGTTTTTTTTCCTGTGTGTCCCCGTATAAACAAGCTGTTAGGCTGCATGAGCTTTGGTCTTCATTCACAGAATGAATGCAACAGGATCTTTGTTTCAGCTCAAGCTGTCAGCCACTATCTGGGAATTACAGCAAAATTAAAAGCAATCATGAATTTTCACCGCTACTTGTTTTGTCTTGCTGATTGTAGTGGATAAATGCATGTTTTGGTTCATAAAGGAAAAAAAAAAAAGAAAAGAAGAAGAAAAAAGGTAAGTCAGACACATGGAGTCTCTCAACCAGTACAATTCTCTGAGATTAGGAGACTGTCATTTAGCTTTCATCTCTAATTTTTCCCTTTGCTCATTTTTCCATCTAAACAAGAAACATTATTAAATCGAGAAGATTAGCAGCAAGATCAACACTTTGTTGGTTTTTTTTTCCCTCCCTCCTTTTTCATCTTTTTTTCTGCATTTTACAAGGAAAGAAACATCCAGCAATCACTTGTCAAGCCCAGGGTGGATGGCAAGCAAGCCACAACCACAGACACGGCTGCGCAACGAAGCCTCCTGTTGCTTAAACAAGTGACTGCGCCAGGGCTACCTGTTCTCAACCTAATTTCGGTATTATGTTAGGGAGAGAAGTCTCTTTGTATCAGATCTGACAGGCATGTGTTCCCGAGGAAGTGGAGGGGAAGCCCTCCGTTCATATGACTAATTAGACAGGCTTCACGCTGGGTTGCTCTTTTTTGATGCTGAGCCCCGCACTAATTGTCAGGTTGTTCCTTGGGAAAGCAAGGTTGAGTTCAAATGCTGCAGCGCCTTGTTCCCCGTTAGCTTTCCTGACCTTAAACTGATGCGAATTGACAGGCAACAGACTGGGAAAGAGAGCGAGAGACCGTGGTTCATTCCACTTGCGGAGAGCACATTTTGGAGTCGCCGGGGGAAAAAGAAAAAAAAAAAAAAAAAAGAAGCAGGAGCACAATTAACAGGGGGATGGATAAAATGAATGGTTGCACCCCTGAAAGCAACGGTGTGAAGAGTTTGAGGAGGAAAAGGCAGCGTGATTGAGAAGCAGTCGCTTCTAGCTGAGATTCTACAGCTCCCTTAGGAAAGTGTAAATGGTTTAATTTTTAACCAGCTCTCTGATTGGGTTTTTTGCTCTGCTTTTCTTCTGGTTAGATCTGCAACAATTTAAGACCAAACCACCACAGCTGAGCCAGGCTCACTTCCCACCAGCTGCTTTTTTCCTTTTTTTTTGCACTGAGGCTGTTTTAGCTCTGGTCAGGCTTTCATGGTAGGAGGGGAGGGGAAAAGAAAGGGGGAGCGTTTAATCAAATCTGACATTCAGGAGCTCAATCCTGCAAGGTACTGAGCTCATTGACCTCAGTCCAGCAAAACAATATACACAGGACTTCAAAGGGGATACTCACATGCTTAAAGTTAAGCAGATGTCTAAGTGGTGTATTGGATTTGGGCCAGAGAAAGCAGGGCTTTCCAAAAAGCTAAGGAGCTCCGGCGTGCTCAGGTCTGCATGCTGCTACCTTTATGGGCTCAGCTCTCCTTGCAGCTCCAGAGCAGGTGCTACAGCCATAGCAAGGTCTGAGATGAAAGGGGCCCAAGGGCTTGGCCACAAAGGCAGGAGAAAACTGGCAGTTTTTCTGGGCAGTAGTCCCCATCCCGTTCCTTGCAAAATAAATGCTCTCTTATGCTCTTTCTCTTTTCGCATGAAGTGAGGTGGCCAAATGCTCCATTCCCCTCTAAAGTTCTAACATTCTAATTTACAATCAAGGCATGACAAGTCTGTGAAAGAAGGAAGAAAGATTTTTATTTTGTTGGTTGAGCTTTTTCCCCTCTTTTCTTTCTGATGCTTTTAATTTTAGTAAAAGAGCTCAGGAGTGCAAAGCCAGAGCTTCCTGCTTCCAGAGGAAGGCAGCTTGGAAATCACTGGGTGATTGAGCATCCTCAGAATCTGACTGGAAAAAATTGGTGTTCTGCAGCTTTAACACTGTGCATAGACATCCGAGGGAAACAGAAGAGTTTTCAGCCAAGTAAGGACTCTCTTGATCTCATTTCAGACACAGTCTCAGAGGACTTCAACTATCCAACGCATCTTGGAGGTAAAGAGCAAACAAGACCTGACTCTGATGTTATCAGCAAGGAAGGAAACCCTAAGCAGTGATTTCTACTGGAAATCTTTGTCAGATCTCTACTGGAAAATAGTGATTATCAGCTGCTCAGCTTCTTTTGTCCAACACCCTTCAATTAAATACGTTCTACATAGGTACATATGCAGACACCTCTCTATCTTCCAGTTCTTAATTTGCTGCTCAGTAGAATGTGGACAACTGGAAAAACTTACTTCTGAACACGGCACAATATTTCCCTCCACCTTGTACAAGCAGGTGGGAGGGATACAGATAGAATGTTTCAACCTCCAAATAAATTAATTCTGCAGAAGTTCAACTGGCTGGACAAGAATGAAGCAATTATTGAAATTCCAGCTTTTGAAAATGCCTTTGGGATATGCTAAGAACACATAGCAATCAGTATGATATTCTAAGCATCAGCATTCTGATAAAAGTCACTACTAAATTACAAAGGGTTTAGGGCTTTCCACAGCAAAACCCTTGGGGGTTCCGGGTAATGGCAGACTAATGGCTACAAGCATATATGTTAAGGGCTGCCATATAATAGACCATGCAATCTTTCACTTGCTACCATCTCTAGCTCTGCTGTGGGTGATTGTCTTGTCTGGAACAAAAAGGAATAGCACAAGCTAAAGTCCACCTCAGGCACCTTTCACTCAAGAAACCAGAAGTAACAAAACATCCCTGCGTTCAGGTTGTGACAGCACAGGGTTTCTGTTCGAGCACATCAGCAGCAAACCAGCTGCTTTCACAGACTGCATCTGCCATAGGCCATATTTTCATTCAAATGGTGGGCTTTCAACCTTCCATGGTCTCAACTTTGTCTAAATAGTGGAGTATTATCTCATCAACACCTTCCTCCACGCTCACATCAGCACAGACTTGCAAGAGGCTTTCCTGCAGAACTTTATCAATAAGGGCATTAACAATATATTTCAGAAAACTCCTTAAAAAAAAAAAGTAACAGGCATGTAAGAGAGGTCACAAAGTGCCACACCTGGTGTACCCACTCCCTCTGAGCAGACAGTCTTTCAAAACCAAAGCATGTAGGTCCTCTGTTCAGCCATGGCATCTGTCCCTGCATGTCCTCAAGAAGCACTTGCTAACAAAGGAGGGGACTTGCAGAATGCTAGAATCCACTGTCCTACACCAAGTCTGCATTCAGATTGAAGACCTCATTCCAAATTCTGCCATAGCGAGCCCTGATGGAGCCTTGAGTCAGATGTTCTGTCTTGGCCCTTCAGCTTTTCCTTTTAAATTCAGGATAACTTTTGCATCCTATTCCCATCTGTTTGGATAACGTTCCAACGGCATGTCCTGAGTAGTACAGCTAACTTGAGTGCAGCCACAACTGTGTGGTTCTAAAAGCTCCTTTTGCATCAAGTGACCAGGAGCACACATGCAAACAAACAGAGCACTGGGTGCTGGTATCCTCCTGCCCTGGGGTTCCTACATCCAGAATAACAACTCTCCATGTACTAGAATTCAAGGTAACAGTTCTAACATAACCACCAGTGTATGGATGGCATGGTATCTTCCACCCATTCCCCTTTTCTCCCCTCTTTCAAACGCATGAAGAAAACCAAGGCGAGGAGAAATAAAGCACAATTATGACACAGCTTTGAGAAGAACAGTTTGGGTCCCATCATTAGGGCTACACCAGAACACACACAACAGTCAAGGTTTCTTGGATATTGTTGTGTAAGGAATCCATTTCAGCATCATGCATGTGCTACGTAGACCATCTAAAATACCAAAGAACAGCAGGATATCTTTGCCACAGTCCAAGGTCACTTGCAAATGTCTATTGAAATGAGTCTCATGAAAACAGCACTCTTGATATCACAGAGGTCATTGGCTCCAGTGCTTGGTTGGTCGACATAATAATTATTCCACAATAACAAGCTCAGCCACAACAATGGGGACAGAGCATCAGGGCAGTAGAGTCTCCAACCTGCAATTTTCAACTCCAGCCTCCCTGTTCAGAGCGGAAAGAGCAGTGTGTGTGGCATGCCCTCCGACCGATGGACAAGGTCACTGAAAGCAGAAGCGTAGCACTTAGCGAAATAAAAGTTTAGACTAAACAGTGGGTGATATTGTTAGGACTTGAGCATGTGAAGGAAGCTGTCATCACCAAATCGCATTCTACCAGATGTTCATGAGTACACGCACCCAAACTCGCAATCTCATGCCTATTAAGAAGAAATTCATGCCATTTTCCTTTGTTCAGTAGAGAAGGGTCCTATTTGGACTAGGTTTACAGGAATATTTCAACATATAACAGCTCCCATTGTAGACAGCTGGGAGCAAATACTTGAAAACCTAGTCATCAGATATAACCACTGTGGGAGAGAGAGGGAGAGACCAGGAGAGCTCCCCAAACACAGTGCTACCAACAGTTCTATTCAAAGGCTGCCACAATAGGAATGAGTGAGGTGAGGAAAGGGAGTTGAGAGGATTGGGGGGACTTCGAGGTAGACTGTGATGAAAGGTCATAGTTCTGAGAGAAGGAACAGAAAATTCCAGGTAGGAACAGTTTGAGAAGGGGGAAGGACCTTGAAGAATGGGAATGACATGCTGGAAAAGCATCAGAGAACTCAGAAGCACTCAGGTACTTGAACTCTAGGACAGGAGGGTTGAGAAGTGCAAGATTTTGAGTTCCCATCACCCAGTCTCTCACACTAAATCAGGAGGAGATGGGATTATCTTTAGCTAGAGATAAACTGCCCCTCATTAGGAGTCCAGGACACACAGAACTCCATTTTTTCTTGCACTGCACTACCAGGACATCCTCTAACAAGCTAGAAGTATCCTACCCTTTCCAACCTCTCTTGGCCATAGGGTAGGTCTGTCAGAATTTCCTAAGAGCACAATATGAAAGAAACCTGAAACTGCTGTCTTGTAAAAAAAGCTTCTTCCCATTATCCAATAAATTCTAACATGTCATCATTTACTAGTCTAACTCAGACAACGCATGAGTTTCACTTACAGCAAGCCAACAGTCTGAAAAAACCCCAAATCAATAACCATTCACCCCTTGGCCCCAGCTGATGTTAACTAATACTCCAAGAAAACCGACATGTTGTGGTGTTCACAACAAACACCCCCACCCCCAGCAAAGTGAAATCTGGGTTGCAAGTGGATTTCATAGAATCACAGAATGGTTTGGATTGGAAGGGACCTTAAAGAACATCTAGTTCCAGCCATCCCGCCACGGGCAGAGACACATTCCAGTAGACCAGGTTGCTCACAGCACCATCCAACCTGGTCTTGAACACATCCAGTGATGGATCATCCACAACTTCCCTGGGCAACCTGTTCCAGTGACTCATTGCCTTCACAGTGAAAAACTTCTTCCGTGTTTCTAATCTAAATCTCCCCTCTTTCAGTTTGAAGCCATTACCCCTCATCCTATTACTACAATCCCTACATACTTCAAGCCCTTTCCACACTTAGATCCTTTCAAAATGGTGTAAAGGCAGTGAGTAGACTATTGGTATGTGAATCTCTACAAATAACATTTCCTAATACTTTTAACAAAAGGATTTTAATGAAAGTTTGGCTGTTTCATATGAAGGAATAATTAATTAATCCTGAAAACAGTGTTGGCTATCATTAAAATTTATTTTGGAGTACTTTTGGGGATTCCATTTAGCTTTCTGTTTCTTTCCTTTGGTCCCCACCCTCCACCAGCAGAAACAACTGCTGGGACATTGGAAGAGCCAATCCCCACTTTTATATGCTTACAGCCCTTAAGACCTTCTGAACATCTCCCCATACAAAAAAGTGAAGCAGTTCAAAGTACAAAACCACTTATTCATAAAGCTCATTTCTGCCATCCTTATGTTGTAAAGAATTGTGTAAATTGAGTGCAAGGAACCACTTTCTTTTAAACAGGTGCAGAAAAGGGTTTTCAAGCAAGTGCCAATTAATGTTCTTTTTCACCTGCTCCCATCCCTGGCAGTCTCAAAGAAGGTGTAAGGCAGAAGAGCACAACAGCAACAGAAAACTGAGTAAAATAATAACAATGTTATTGGGGATAAGCCAGACACTTTGAAGAACTGAAAAACTCTGTGGTTACAGTTTGACTTTAAGCACATATAAAGACAAGTAAAACCAAGTCCTATAAAATTACTCATTGGAGATGCACCCCAAAAATTTCCTTCAATAAAAGCAGAAATTTTAAATCATATTAAAGAGTAACTGTGCCTAAAAATTATGAATGTCACAGCAAAACCAAGAGGGTGATGGTATTCGCTTCTGACAAAACAATCCCAGAGGCACCTGATGAAATTATCCTGCAGCAACCTTAAAAGTAAAGTACTTTTCCATACAAATAGTTAAATTCTGGGACTTACTGCTACAGAAGGCTGCAAAGGTCACGAGTATAAAAAGAGGTTCAGAGAAGAACTGGGCAAATCTGTAGAGGATAAATCTACCAGTGCATATTTGAAAAACAACAGTCCTTAAATCACTGATGCTTGTAAGTTGGGAAAACATGCCAGAAAAAAAGAACCTTCTCTATTTGTCCAGAACAGCTAACACGAGTATTGGCCTGTATGGACGTTCTGGTCTGGTTCATCACAGCAGTACTTATGCGAGTCAAAAAAAAGATAAATATTTTACAGCCCTTATTCACCAGCATATTTTTCCATTTCTTTATCCCCACCTAGCTGTTTAAACACAATGCTATAAAAGCCTGTTAGTAGCGTCCTACTGCCTATATTAATAATTACTTAGTGCATGAAATACAGTTACAAAACTGATCATAAGCAAAGCCATCATCTTTAAAGTTAGGCACATAGTGTAATTCTATAGTGTATTGGTTCAGCCACAGTCCTTTAGAGTCTATTTGTCACTGTCTCTTTTAATACTCTAGTTTGAAAACAATTTAATCCTAATAGTAGTTCTATGGTATAAATGTTTTTAAATTAAAACCTAGCAACTGAAAAAAAGAAAAAAATATTAGACCAAAATCAGAGAGTGATCTCTTTTTAAGGCTATCTTCAGCAGAATTTATTTCACCCCAAAACATACCCTAAAAAAAAATATACAGAGGAGGAATGTGGGAGCAGAGTAGGTTGGATGAGACCAACACTCTGACTAGAAAATTATTTTATAGTTGTAATGCAATTAAAGTTCTAACTCTGAGGTCCAGAAAACTTATTATTTTTCTAGTTAATGACAATTCTGTCCTAAACCTCCATGTACCACGCAGTTTATTTTAATTAACGGGAGACTATATTAAAACACGCAGCATCAACTTGAGTTTTAACCAATGTTTCTCAGCAGCACTGGACAGCCTGTTAACCACAGCTGTAGGAACTCTAACATCACTGCTTGCAAGCACCTCATACAACAAAAGACAATTTTAGAAAGGGAGAACCAATGTAACACCAGCTTGAAAAAACAACATAGCAAGGAAAGGTTACCTGCACAGAACTGTCCTTAGAGATGCTCTAGGTTGTGGTAGCACCTGTATGTTGGTGCCTGTTGCAGACAAGAAGCATCGATGTAGAAGGAGGTGACTGCTTGCAGAAAAGTTAGATGTTTCACCAACCCTTCCTTTCCTGTTACTCCAGGAATCTCCTCACTTCTCCCTTCACAAGTGCAAGCTCCAACAAGCAAAAACAGGTTTTTCCATGGCCCTTCTGTCTTTGGTATCACCAACCCCACAGACAACACAAATGTTTCTAAGTCCAAGGATCTCCAGATGAACAGGAGCAAAACAGTCTACTCACTAACCAGGAAATGGTCACATCACTCCACTGCTTTACTCCTCCCTGTTGATTTTAGCAAGGTCAACACCTGCTCTAGAGTACCTAGAAGGAAACAGGAGCACCTGTGAGCCCTGAGTAGGTTCCTCCCCCCATATGCCCTCCTGTGCAGGGAGGTGTGCCTTTGTATGCAGGTGTGGTAGCTCCATACCTGATGGAGGGATGCTAGGTACTGGTTTTAAGCTCTATGTAGATGCTACTTGTGAATGGTGGCAGACAGCTTCACCATATTCACTTATTCAGAAGAGCTGAAGCAGTACTGCAGCTGTTCTTCTGTACCTTCATTGGTGATAGAGAAAAAAAAATCCCTTTTCCACCTAGAATTGGGCTACTCAGATGGCAATGTGTGGTCTAGATTGAGACCACACAGTGGTATTTGCTTGCTGGAATCCTCACCAGTGGTGTCCACGTCTTGGTAGAAGTGGAGACTATGTTTCTCACAGCTTTCCTGATGTCTTAGGGGGCTGCTGTGAAGCCATCACACACAACAGCCAGTGGCCTAGGAGCTGGGTATTCCTTCTGGCTGAGCACGGCTCAGTAAAACTGCCCAGGAGACTTCAATAAATGTTAATTTAGTAGCTGTGCCCTCAAGCTTTACGTTTCAGGAGTTAAACATCCCCAGAGATAAGAAGCTATTTAGTAATCACCACAAACAACGAGTTTATATAACCCAATATGCTACATGACACCTTCTTAGCAACCAGTTTGGCATCAGCTGTTCTCACTTCATTAAATTAAAGCTTTTTAAAGGCCTGTGTAGGGCTAAGAAAGGTATTTCTCCTTCTTTCCACCCTGTGCTTCCTCAGATTTCTTTTTTTTTTTGGTGTGTTTTAACAAAAAGTCTCCACCAACAACATCGGTGAATTTTTGAAATGAAAAAAAAACACAAAAAACTCTTGTTCGAGAAATGAGAAGCCCACAAAACCGAACTAACCAAAACACTGCACAGCAGGATCCAGTACTTGGAAAAGACAATTTCAAAGCAGATACTTTTTTTTTTTTGCAGGAGTTGGTTTTAGCACGCTACCAAGCTCCAGAGCAGCCCATGGAGCAGCATGTTGTTTAATTAAAATTTGACTAGTGTTTGGGGTGGGACCTGTTCATTAGAAGATTAGGCACATCCCTCTTAGTGGGGACAATATCCACCCTTCTCCACCATGGCATCACTTGCTGCCCATTTTCTTTAAGATAGCCAGCTACAGAAATAAGAGGTTTTAGAGAAAAACAAAATCAAGGCCTTAATGAACTGACAATGATTTCTTCCTTTATGGTAAACAAGTTGTTCTGCTCTCTCAGAGAGGGATCCAAAACCTGCTGAAGGTTACAGAGCCTCCCTATTGATTTAAATGGGCTTTGGATCTTCTCTAATTCCCTCCTCACAGTTTTATCTTATTTCTGAGAGGCCAGATGCTGGGTCCGTATCTGCTCAAATCTATATTTTGCTAATGGAGCTCAGGTTTCCGTAGAAAGAAATGTAGCCGAGTTCCCCTAATACCCATTGCTGGGTGACTCTAAAGGAGAGGCTTAGTCCATCCTGCAAGTGGAGAGATAAGAATCATATTCTAAACCAACCTACTTTAAATGAAATTAAATAGCTGTCAGTGTTAATTGAGGACACTTGTCTGTGGAACCAAAAACTCTGACTTTATTTCTTCCTTCTAAAAGAGCTGCACTTATTTCACCTCTCCAAACGGTGAGATAGGGATGACCTCCCTGGGAACTGAGGAGACAGATGCTTGTGCAAACTGCTTTTAGGGAGAGAGGGGATCTTCTCTAAATTTCTGTGTAATTATGTTTCACTCACCCTTAGATAAAATGACAAATAACATATACTTGGACCTTTTAATAATAACTATCGGCTGTCTGTGAGTGATGAAGTATCTTACCGGTGCAATGTCATACCCAAATGAAAAAAAAAAGATAATTATAGATAGTGCATGCAAAACAAAGCAAAACAAAACAAAACAAACAAAAAAAAGCTGCAGCTGAGTCCCGTATGCCACAAAGGATCTCATGCACGTGACATGGCAATAGTCCGGGCTGAAGCAGGGTCACAGAGCAGAAAAAGGGCTGTTCTGTGGTTTTATCTATAGGTGGTATTATAGACCACTGTATTCTTTGATGTCCTTTCTTTAAAACGTCATAGAGATTAATAGAGAAATAAAACCAAATGAAATAAATATGAAAAAAAAAAAGTTTAATTTTGCAGGTCATTCGTATTTTCCTTCAAAATACGTGTCCTTTTAAAAAAAAACTAACGACCTTTAGTGTTGCTGCCTTTATTTCCAGAAGGTTGTCCCTTGGTTAACACAACATCCTTTGCCAGTCTTGCATATTCAGTGTCTGAAATGTACTAATTTGGCAATCTTTGTAGGAGGTGATATTATCCTTTATCAGACCAACAAATATAAGTGGAAGAAATTACAAGGTTTTGTGTTAATTTGCTCAGATAAGCCACATGGTATCATCTCTCCTTATTAGAACCAATGAACATGTGAGCATCTCTAGCATTTCATAAAACAATTTTTCCTTTAGCCATGTTAAATTCATTCCTAAATTGCCTCCTTTGAATATGCACACCAGTAAAACTCCATCACTCAACCCTTTGCAAGAAGCTGTCCAGAAAGCGCTTAATGTGGCAGGAGAGAATTAACTCCAAGAAACAGACACAAGTGTAAAATCTTTTTGCCCTCAGTCTCTGTGATCAAAGCTGCAGAGCCTAACTGCTGAGATACTACATGCAAATTGTGCCATCTGCTCTCCTGAAGTCTGCAAAAATCATCCCCAGCATAATGATTTCCTCTTAGTTTGGAGCTTATCCCTTTCTGCTTGAGCTGGCTACTGAAATAGAATCATAGAAACATTTTGGTTGGAAAAGACCTGCAAGATCATCAAGTCCAACTGTTAGCCAAGCACTGCTAGGTTCACCACTAAAGCACATCCCTCAGCACCACATCTACATGGCTTTTAAATCCCTCCATGAATGGAGACTCCACCACTTCCCTAGGCATCCTGGTCCAGAGCTCCACAATCCTTTCAGTGAATAAATATTTCCTAATATCCAATCTAAACCTGTCCTGGCACAACTTGAGGCTGTTTCTTCTTGTCCTATTACTTGTTCCTTGGGAGAAGAGACTGACCCCCACCTCGCTCCAACCTTCCTTTCAGAGAGTTGTAGAGAGTGAGAAGGTCTCCCCTGAGCCTCCTTTTCTCCAGGCTAAATAACCCCAGGTCCTTCAGCTGCTCCTCACAAGACTTGTGGTCTTGACCCTTCACCAGATTTGTTGCTCTTCCTTGGACATGCTCCAGCCCCTCAATGTCCTTCTTGTAGTGAGGGGGGCAAAACTGACCCCAGGATTCAAGATGTGGCCTCACCAGTGCTGCGTACAGGGGGACAATCCCTGTCCTAGTCCTACTGGCCACACTATTTCTGATACAAGCCAGGATGGTGTCGGGCTTCTTGGCAAAAGCACCCTTCTGTATGCATTGCTCTCTAGCTGGCAGAGCCAACTGTGAAGCAGTGGTCCAAATCCTGCAACTGTAGTGCTAGGAAAGTTCAGAAGTTTTTATATAGCTATTAATTAAAATAACACCTTCTCTAGCTGCTACACCATGTCCCTTTAAACATATCAAAACAGATCAAGGGTCAAAGGTTTATAAGATGATCAAAGCTGAGCGGTCAAGTTGTCTACAACTAGACAGAGGCATGAATTAACCTAGGTACAAGTAAAGTGAAAAATTCAGTGAGAGGAAAAAAACCTGAATGATCTCATTCCATTGTATTTAAAGGAGTCAAACTCAGTTTGTCCACCGATACTTTGGGGAGCAGGGGAACTGCATTTTGTTTTCACACATGGAATGAAACGCAGAATGCTCTCCATAAAGGATGAATACTCAGAGGAGTTTTTCATGTTCCAGTGTGGTCTCTGCTTTTTCTCTTTGCTTTTCCCACCTCTTCTCGCCCACCCCCAGTGCTTTTATTTGGAAAGACACAGTGTGAATAAATAAGACCACCAATAAGAATGTGAAGTATTAGCGGAGGAATCTCGTCATATTTCTTTACCGTGGCTGCATATAGAACTTGATTAAAAACGAATACACAGCACATTACACATTAGACTTTATTAACACCCTCCTCCCACTTTTTGTTTCTCCATTTGATTTTCTCAATTCCAAGCTTTTATCACCAGAGTGGTTTGATAAAAGTCTGGCTTAGTTGTGTGACACTGCAAAAAGGATTGTACTCTCAAGAACATTCTCACCATTTCTGAAATACCCAATTTTTGTCTCACTTGTACTGAAGAATACTTGCCCCTTGGGGTGTTTTCTACTCCACTTGAGTGCTGTGGTTTTTACATTTATACATTTATTCCAAGTATGTCATTAAGTTAATATTTAATGGATGGCATTTTCCCCCACCTGACTGGATTAAGGTTAGATGAAGTCCTGGCCGAGGCCCAGCAATCAACGTTGAAGTTGTTCATATTGATTGGTATCACTGAAGAACATGAATACCTGAAAGATTTATAATACTGAGAGCACTCTCCAGGGTTTAGGACTGCAAACACCTGTCCACAACTTTAAAGGATGAGTGTAGCTACGCTATGGCTCTGAGTGGAAAGCTCCATCCTGGGCTTCTGCCCCTGAGAAACTTCCAAAGGCCTCCTCTTTCCCCCTGAGCTGCACTGAGGCTCAAGCTCCCACCTACTGGAGCTGTCACTGGTACATCCATGCTTGGTCTAACATACCCCTGTCCCCAACCCCTGGATTAGAAGTTCTGGCTTGGCTATGGACCTGCCTCATCACAATGGACTCATCTAGCAACTTGGGCTCTCAGCTCAGCCTGGTGACCATCCCCACACTTGCTCCACTTGTTGCACTCAGATACCATGGGACAGACCCCAAAAGGCTCATTTATTAAGGGTTTAGAGGCACTTTTAGAATAAGAAATGAGCCACAGCACTCATCCTGTGTTTTGTGAAAAGGACCTCTGCAAGTATGAATCTTTAGCCCATCTGGAGATCCAAATTCTGATAAGCAAAGAAGAGCATGGAAATATTTCAAGACTTGGCTGTATTGTAAAAAATTTTCAGTTTGGCTTCATCTAGAACCTTCAGCTGGAAGACTTGAGGTGCAGGGGTGAATCCTCTTTCCTTCCCAGAATATTTGGAGCTTACAAATTTCTATCAGCTGAGAAACAAATGCTAAGCAAGACACTGGTGGGGAGAAGTCTTTGCCAGGAAACATGCTTGTGCCACAAAAGGCAATGTTTTCATGAAAAAGAAGGTATTTATAAAAACACATGATTATTTTGTGGCAAGTGAGCACTAGTTTCAAAACCTGCAAGTGGGATTCCTTTAAACTTTCCTATTCTTTGTTTTTCTTTTCATTTCTTCTGTCACTGGTAGATAAACCATTTGCAGCTAGTTACAACTTCCACACAGACTAAAGAGACTGATTTAGTTCGGAAGATGAAAAGAGCCCATTTGGACCCAAGAGGACCATTTTGATAAAAGCTCAGGCAAGTGCTGAAACTGGTGACTGCAATGGCAGCAGGAATTGGCTGTCAGGGAGAAAACCACCATTTTACCTCTTTCCATGAAGACCTCATGGGGTTTTGGAGAGCACACTCCCAATGGGGTGCCCCTTTCCCTTTTCCTGCTCTCTTCCTTCTCTTTTCCCCTCCACCACAGCACGATGAGATTCTGACAGGGGTATCTCTGTGACGTGGCTCCCATTCTTGCTGGGTATGAGAAGCAGTCAAAGGGGACCAGGGGAGCAAAAAGTCCATGCTTGGCATGGGCCAAGTTAGCTCAGGCTGCTGCCTGTTGATGGCTCCAGCCTGATGTCCAGAGCTGGTTTTGGAGAAAGGAGAGGGAGAGCAATGTGGAAAAACCAGGAGACACAGACATGAGCAACCTGCATGTTCTACCAGCACTGAATTTTGTGGGGTTTTGAACCCAAAGTGCTTTACAGCACTGCTCCATTAAGAGCAGCAGGATGAGGAGACTTCATCAAAGCCACAAAACAAATCCCGGCTTAAGCCATCAGGTTTCACATGGGAAAAAAAAAAAAAAGAAAACAGAAGCCAAAAACGCTCAATAAAACCACAGAGACAATAAATCAGCACAGCTTCATGCAGAAAAGCTACCTTTGAAACATCCTCTGACAAACGTGCTGAGAGCTTCAGGTCCCTAATGAAACCTGAAACCCCTGGGCTTGCGTTTTGGCTGTTAACTTGGCACCAGTAAGGGCAAAAAAGAATCCCCTTAAAACCTCTCTGCTGCTTCTCCCTTCCCAAAGCATTCCTGCTTTCTGGCACTTCGAGTAGAAGAACCCTGCAGATTCAGGAGGAACTGGTGGGGGAGAGATGCTGCCCATGTTTCTGAGTGCTTTTGGGTCAGGCTTTGGTGCTCTGTGCCCAAGAGATGACACCCAACCCTAGAAACAAGAGGAATGGTAACCTCAGCCACCCAATCTTTCTCAGCATGCAGAGACAAGGCGCAGGGAGTGTTTCCTCCCCACAGCTCCTCAGGCAGTGACACAGGGATTTCCTCTTCAAACACCTTCAACCCCATTTCTACTTCTTTTCCAGCAACTTATTATTATTCTTACAGTGGAGAGTTTAGCGAGCCAAGAGAAAGCACCAAACCCGCTACTTTCCTAGGGACAGTGGGTAAAGGGCAAGGGTGCCCTGAAATTAGCAGATAAGAGCAGACCTTAACTGAAGCTTTTATCGGTTGTTTGTGTTCACCGAGGCCAGATGATTTTCAAGGAGCCGCTTAGAGATTTAAAGCGCTGATGTGACAGGAACTCTTTGATTTTAATGTTCCTGCCCTCTTCTTGCAGCCAGTGTTTATGTAAACTTGAGAAAAACTGCCACTACTGTTCACCTCCCTCATTTTTCAACCTTAATGGTAATTACATTCCACGCATGACAGGAGACTCAGCATTGCCTTCAAGACCGGGGCTGTAACGCTGCCTTTGACATGCCATTACTATGCATTAAGTCACGGTTTCAGAGGCGGGGGGGGAGGAATAACGTGTTGCAAAAGCATGGGCTTAACGAGCGCTGCAAAAAACCCCGTATTATTGATGTATGTAAGAGGTTTCAATAAAACGCCGCAGCTTGAGATTGCCAGGGGCATCTAACGGATGGAGGCAATGACAATCCTATCGGAATTTAATCGAAGCAAGGCTTCCAGTTTCTTGGACTCTTTTGAAATCCCAGCCTCTACTCTTCCCATTTAAAGGGCTGTAGATTTTCTTTCCAATCTTCTGGAAGGTGCAAGGCAGTTCCTCAAGGTGTGTAAGGGGGTTATGAGCTGGCAGGGGTGTGAAATGTGGGTTTGAGTCTATAGGTACACTCAATAGCTCTTCCCAACCAAGCACCTCTTGTTTCTAAACCTTTCCTTCTGTATAACTGCCTCGAGTTTTACACCTAATCCTTTCATGTCAAAGCTTCTTTCAGTACTATTTTTTTCATGTCAGACCTTCTTTTTGAGGGACAAAATTTCTATTTGTCTCTGCAAGATCCCCAGCATACCTTTCTTTGCTCTCAGCTCTCCTCTCTTAGCTGATAAACATCCTCTTTTCTCTGTGCCTTGCAAAAATCCCATGCTACCAGATATTATCACAGAATCGTTTAGGTTGGAAAAGACCTTCAAGATCATCGTGTCCAACCATTAACCTAACTCTACCAAGTCCGCTGCTAAACCATGTCCCTAAGCACCACATCTACACAACTTTTAAGCACATCCAGGGATAGGGACTCCACCACTGCCCTGGGCAGCCTGTTCCAGGCCTTGCCAACCCTTTCAGTGAAGAAAATCTTCCTAACGTATTTGTTACACCCGCCTAGTCCTTCTTGAATTACAGACCTCAACAAAGGTTGCCTTTTGCTTCCTGTAACAAGAAAAGATGGTTATTTTAATGTGATGCTTACTTAGCAGATAATTCCCTCCCTCTCCTTCATTTCATCTGCACAAGGCTTGTTCCAGATATAATCCAGTCGGTTGATAGTGTGGAGGGAGGAAAAATAAGTAATGGTTGCCCATTTTCTCCTCCAGCTACAACACTGTTTGCCCTAACACCTGACTGATGGACATGTATATCCCATGTTTGAGAAAACAGAGCAAGCTGCATCATTAACAAACTCTCACAAGGTACAGCTTACGACTGGTTTCTGCACGACACAACAATGTACGCAAGCATCATCTGGGACATCTCATAGCTGTCAACAACGTCATGGTTGTACATGCAACAAGCAGCAGAGCACAGAGAAGACATTTTGGTCTAGAAGCAAAGTTCATCTGAAAGCTCCCAAATATCATTACCCATCTGAGCCACGCTCCTCTCAGGCACAGGCTAAACTACATGGACCACAGTGAGTGATTTCAAGCAAGTCTTGACATAAAAGCATCTTTCACTCAGAGTTTCAACCCTGAAACAAAGCCAACTGCTCTGGGCAAGGATTATTTCTGTAGCACTCCAGTTTCAGCCTTGGCTCCAAGACCCTGGAGAGGAAAAACGTGATTTTACCTTGTGCAGCAGCCAGGTTATTTCCCCACCAACTCTCCTGCCAGGAGCCCCTCCAGGACAACCCCTGTCTGCTTCCACAGCCCCAGGCATCGCACATCACCTCTTCCCCTCCCAGTCCCTACCCTTGCCTTGCTCAGCAGACTGGAGCTGAGGCCAGGCCAGGCTGGTGGTCGCAGCACAGAGGTCTGCTCTTAGTTAATCTTCTGCTGGGCTGATTTATCTACTTGCAAGGTTGCAGCTGTTGGCAAAGTATTGTGGCGAGGGACTGGGGGGATCATGCCAGCCCACCATGCCGGGGAGTCTGCCCACATCTCATGGGAGCAGCAAGATGCCACCACTTCTCCAACATGCAGGTAGCTTCAAGATTACTGTAGTTTTAAAACTACCTCTGTTGAACAAGCAACTTTTTCTCTCCATCCTGGAAAGCAAAAAGTATGTGTGTGTGTGTACCAGGCCAAAAGCTGCATCTGTCACTCTGCAAATGCAGATTCCCAGGAGAGGGGAACTACAAAAAAGAAATTAATTCACCTGTATGTTTAATCTGCCCTATGTGGAGAGGAAACAACTCGGCAGTATCCTCCTCCTAATGGAAATGGACCGTACACCAATCATATTAGTTTTCATTCTTTAAATTACAGATTAGATTTTAACATTCCACATTGCTTCCAAAGACCTTTTTAAAGGGCTTTTTTTTCAGGGTTTTATCTCATGGCCCTTATAGAACTTGTTTTAGATGACACAGTAAAAAAAAAAAAAAAGAAGAAGAAGAAAAAAAACCTTAGACCCCAATCGATTGCTCTGGTAATGGAAATGGAAACCCTGCTTGTCCTTATTATCATGAGCCTTATTACCCTTGTCATCACCACCACCATTATGCCACGAGGCTTTTATTCTCCAGGCTTTGTGAGGAGGTTCAGTGGCAGAAGGGGCAAGCACCCAACCCTCTCCCTGCTCGGAGCTGCAGAGCCACACTCCCATCTGTCAGTGGTTCCCTTAAGTGGTGCTTTATCTTCTCCGCCTAAAGACTTACACTTTATTGTATCTGTCTCATGGTAGTGCCCTGAGTTCTCTGCTAAAATCAAGGATCCCCTCCAACTACAGCCTGTGCAGGCTTACATAAAAAGTAGCCCTTGCCTCATAGCTTGTGATTTAAACCATCAGGGTTTTCCAGGCTGGATCCCCAGTCTCTTGTGAGGCAGTCTTGGGATGCTGGCCCATGAAGCAGGGAATACCCACTTGGAATACTCACTGGAACCCACTTTCCACTTGGAATACCCACCATCCAATTCAGAAAATATGGTTCCCCCACAGCGATACACCGAAGACCACATTTCCTATAGATGCAGAGGCTCAAATTCCATTATCCAGCCTGGATGCAAGTCCAGGTCAGCTCTAGCAATGTTAACAGAAGTTACCAGATTTTTAGGAGAATTAGTAAGAGCAGGGTATAGCCCACAGCAAATACTTTTTAAAAACGCCACATTAGTGACTTTTCTGCAGGCACACAAGAAAACAGGTAAAGGAAATGCAGAGGGGCAGGTCAGTAAGCTAATTTCAGTAGAATTATACTGCCGTGATTGGGTACTTCTGTAGGCACAATTAAGCTGTAATAACTACACATTTTTCTTCTGACATACAACAAACTAGAATTGGAAAGACTATGCAGGAAGTATAAGGCATGACTGTGGCAATAGGATTAGACCAAAACATTTCCCTTCATCCAGAAATCTTGGCAGTGTGAACAGTTCCCTTAAGTTCTCAAAATGACCTTTTCCTCTACAGATCTGTACACTGAATAGAGAAAAATACCTCAAAAAGCGTATTTCAATTCTGCTGATACTAAAATGCTGCAGGACACAAAGTCGCCAAGGGGCCCCCACATCTCCTGAAGGTGCTGGAATGGGGTCACACAAAACATGCCGCTTTCATAATATCTCCCCAAAACACCCAAGGCCTAGATCTCCCTGTGGTATCCATCCTTGGGAGCCACCAGTGCACAGGGAAAAGGGCACTACTACTTTTTGTGGGAAAGCACTGGGCTGCTGCTGGCAAGAACTGCTGTCTTCTCCAGGATTGGAGCACTGGGGTCAGGCAGGGCACTGCAGTCACCTGGCCACCATCACTTTGGGACCAGAGCTGGCACCTCTGTGTCACATCGTGTTGTGCCAAAGGGACTTGCATGACCTCAAGGATGCTGTGTTGCAAAGCATAATGTGCTTGAAGGGTTTTGGAGAGAAGGCTGTAGAAGCCAAGAAAGCTGAACCTAGACTTGAGCTCTACTTTTTTGTCCTGGGCTCCAGATTCTTACTTCATCTTCAGCTGGCAGCCAGACCATCTAGAAACTCTCACATCTCTCTTCCTCCCTTCTTTGCCTTGTGCACCACTCTCAGTCTAATTAGCTGTTCCTATTATTGCTACCTTTCTCCCATGATTGCCTTGTTCACTCCTAACAATGAGGAATGGGACTCCCTGGCAGTTATCAGCTAATTGGGGCTGAATAAGGTCACTGGCTAGGCATTATCCTGACCAAACCACAATGCGCATTGACATTCAGTGCAAACATTATCCTCTGCGTGAAATATCCCAGCTTTAACCAGAAGCACACCTTCAAAATTTGGCTGAAGCTGCTCTACAAAAGCTCTGCTGTGGTTCTGTCTGATCCCTGGGGATGAGCTGCAAGAAAGAGCTCACAGAAGCAAATGGTGTTCTACACACCGTGTAAGAAAATTTTCTGGCAGCCTTATTCACCCAGGCATCCAGTGGAGAGACTGTGGTTGAAAGTACGATCATCACTAGGCACAGTAATCGCAGAGATGAACTTCTGCATTCAGTGAATCTCCCATGGCCACACATCACCCGCATGGTTCCAGAGAGTCTTGCTGCATGTTGGGAGTTGACGTTTCTTTTTCCACAGTCTGTTTGACCAGGTCACAAAACCTTGCTTTCAAACATTCATTCGATTCCTGAGCAGCTGTCCTCTTTAACCCTTTTAGCAACCTGCTAATGGTTTGTTTACACCCCCAAAGTTTTGTTGATTGGAGTATTTGAGATGTGTCTACTAATCATCCCAATGCCCATATTCATTTGCCTGTTCATGTATCACCATACCTTTGTCATTTGTGATTAATTTTGTAAATCTTTAAATAATTCAATCAGAAAACTAAAATAATACCATGTGACTAAGGTGCCAGTCAGACAGCGTGCTCAAGTCACAAAGTGGCTAAGAGGTTTGATGGAGATTTGAAGGCATGAAGTCTGATGTAAGAAGAAAACATCTTTGTAATTCCTTGAATATCACTTCCTCTGTTGTTGGGAAGCAAGACCCACAGTATGGGCAGGTGTCTGCTATGGTTGTGTTCTCTGGGAGGCAATCTGGGAGCTCTGTATGGATTGCTTTGAGGATGGATGAAGCATTATCCAGTTTGAGGTGGGCAGGGAGGAGTCTTTCACTTTGCAGACCCACAGTGTCACTCCTAGGACAGCTGCAGCAGTGGCTCCAACAGTCTAGAAAGGACATCTCTTAACCTCAGGGGTGGCCAGTCACCTAGGAGCCAAAACTGTGTCCTGTTCATTAAAGACCAGGATTTAGCCTTTGATGAAATGGTAAATTCTGTCAACGACGTAGAAACAAGAGCTGGGATTGCCTTTGTCTTTTGGGATTAAAGACAGTTTTCTCCTCATGGCACCATTTTAATTGAATGAGGATGTTGGATTCTCAGGGCTGATACCTTCATACACCCAAGGAAGTCTGTAGTTTTCCTGGCCAGTACTACTTGCTGTAGGTGAAAAATGAGGACTATGTGAGTAAAAAGCCTCGTTGAGCTGGGGAGGGAGTGTTAGAAGGTTATACCTGTGGCTCAGGCTGGTTGTACAGTCAGCAAACAGCAGAGTGCAAGTAACAGAGGATGTTCCCTCCCTTCAGCGGCAGAGGAAAGGGGGTGGAAAAAGGGGGGGCCACTCTTCTCTGCCGGAAAATCTTCATGTGCTGATCGCTGACACTCAGATGTTAGATCTTCTGACAGAAAGCAAAGACTTAACCAATCAAGAAGATTAACAGTGATGAGGTTGAGGTTCAGCTCTAATACGAAGTGATTTAACACTTGGCTGTGCAAAACACTGAGCAAGAGAGTTTCCTTGTGCCTTCAGCCAAGCAGAAAATCTCTGCGAAATTATCTAAAATAACGGCATCCTTTATGAGCTGCCATCCCTGCACCACACGGTTTCAGCTGGCTGAGGCTATTTCCATGCAGTACCCTGCACTCGGTGCCCACGTGCAACCGTGGCAACACCTCAGAGATGGGGCTAACCACCTTTTGTACTCAGGAGGCCACTGTTTTGGCATCCACAAATCTCAACAGACTTAAATATTCCACGTCAAATTTCTAGTTCAGGATGATTTTTGAAGTTTCATTGAAAGTCACGTCGGAAGCCTGCTTCCATCGAGAGCCAGTTTCATTGAATGGGAGTTTAGAACTTCAGTGCTTTTTAGGCTGGGCTTTCAGCGACTTCAGGTTTGCTTCAATGTCATTTACAATTCTTACTCATTCAAAAATGAAGAGGATGGTGATCCCTGTCTGTCGGTTACCCTTTCACTAGCTTTCCTGCTTTCTCTCTTCCTGCTGCCTTTGCAAAATGTAAAGTGTTTGCTTTTGCATATAAAAGAAGTCGATTAAAAATACACCGCGTATCACTGAAATGCAAGAAGGGATACTTTGTCTTTCCATCTTTTCCCTTTAATTCCACAGACTGGGCAACAATTATTTTTTGATTGCATATGTTGCCTGATAGCTGCCAGAAGCAGAGGTTGACCTGGGTGGTAGAGCTCCATGCTATGGCCTGGTGGAACCAAAAAGCAAAGCTTTCAGCCATAAAAAAGGATTGGGCAGTACATTTGAAGATGTGTCAGTTTAATTAGCTAATCAATACCACACACAATTTAGGCTACATGGATACGTCCTGTTTTTATTCATTAGGAATAAATTTGGCTATAGAACCATTCCAGTTTCCCCTGGTAGTGCAGATGAGCCGCCTCATGCAGCTGTCATCCCTGTCCTGCCCTGTCTCAGGACAGACCAACCCATTTCTTGCAGGACTCTTATGAACTCTGGCCAATCATCTCTTATCAACAGAACATTAAGGATAATACATGACATCATGCAATAAAAAAAAAAATGGGCTGGCTCTTCCTATGCTACAAATATTTTGGGGAACAGAAATGACAAAACAATATAAAAACTATGTAGCTTCTAACAACTGAGGCACTATCTTCATTATTCGTTTTCCTCAACATACACTTTTAACAAAAACATCTGTCTCCTGTCTTTTCAGCTAGGCCCTGTTGGCCTCTCAATTTAAAAAAAAAAAAATAGTCAAAAGAAATTATTGCAGGAATGTATTGTATAGCAATGAGCAGAACAGATATGAGAACCCAGCAGAGACAGACATTATGTGCCCTGCTACTGCCAGCAAACGCTTTCTATAAACGCAATAACAAACCAAAATCAGCTCCTTCCGTCCTACCTGTTCTCAAGCTACGTCAATTTGCCACAGAAAGTTGTCCCATTTCCATTTATTTCTATTTTGGCCACACACAGTTGCTCCTCATCCACTGACACCACATTTGCCACCCCAGAAGGATGCATAAGCCACGCTGGGGTTTGAGTAGGGGCTGAGGATGCCCTGAGCCATCCTGCCATCCTTCCCCTGCCAGCAGCGGGCTCCGGACAAGACACGGGTGCGACGTGACATCCCATCAGCCTCATGGCTCCTGCTGGGATGCAGTAACACTGGTTAGGGCTCTCTGCCCAGGCACTCACAGCATCAGGAGGTGGCACATGAATCTGGGGATGGCTCGTGTCCCTTTAATGACTCCAATCAGAGCCACAGCCTGGTGTCGGTGTCCTCTACCCCCCAAAACCTGGCTGGGCTGCTAAGCGATGCCCCTGCTCCTATTCCCCAGCAGTCAGTGGGGATGGGAGATACTTGCCCCCATTTGGTACCCCTAGCAAATATCTTCCATGCAGCGCCGAGGCTGCGGTTTGGCTCGCAGTGCCAAAACACAGTTGTTGGCTACAGTCCCCAGATGTCTTTCTCTGTTTACTTTTCCTCCTATCAAGGCTTTTTTCTAACACCCACGGTATCAGGGTTTGGGGGCGGCAGGGAGATGTCCTGGGACTACCTCAGACATCCATTTTCCAGCAGAAGGGCTGGGACCTTTTGATGCCAGACAGCCCCGTAGGATGCAGAGGTGATTTTCTCTCTGAGTTTGCTCTCCCCATGTCTCCGGTCTGATATCTCAAACTCAGCACCAAACTCTTTCCCTGATAAATGTAACTAATGGCTTTTGGGATCTAGGAGGATGGTTTGGAAGGGACAGAGCATAGTGTCTCACCAGGTCAGGGACCACGGAGAGTTTTAGTGGTTTGGGGCTGGGTCTCCCCAGCTCTGCACCCTCCATGTGTGGCTTACACCCCTGTTGAAGCATCCTGTGAGCCTGAGCATACTGCCCTTTCTGAAGGAGGCCATGAGATAAGGGTGAAGAGGAGAGGGGGAAGAGGACATCCCCATCTGGTGGTGGGAGAAGAGATGGAGGGAGATAGCACCTTTGCTCAGGTGTGAGAAGATGATC
Source organism: Eurystomus gularis (assembly GCA_013400335.1). Lineage (NCBI taxonomy): Eukaryota > Metazoa > Chordata > Aves > Coraciiformes > Coraciidae > Eurystomus > Eurystomus gularis. Next base: position 99,115 of record VZZY01000238.1, read on the forward strand.
TCTTGTGATTCTTTTGCTCTTTCTTTGTAGCCCCAGAATTCCTTCAAATGAATTCAGTGAAAACCTTTCTACTCTAACAAGATCTACCAAGAAGTTCACTGGAAAACTACCTACTGACCCTTAGAACCCAAATGGGTCAGTGTGTCTGCACTGTGGCATCACAGTTGGGACTGGCAGGAATGACTGGAAATCATGTAGACATTTCTGAATTTACAGCCTCTTTCCAAATCACAGGTTCTTGGGAACAGAGCTCAGCAAGAAAAAGGGTACTAGAAGAAAAATATCTGGGTAAATGACAACAATTTTGAAATCAGTATTAGTTTCTAAGACTTCAGAAAGGAGAATATTAAAAATATGTGCTTTGTTCTGGCTCTTTGGGCTACCTTTGCTTAGGTTTAACTAAAACATCTGAAAACAACACGTCAGTTTGTTTCAGGTTGAACTCAAAATACTCTCTTCACTAGTTCAATCCAAAGCATCTTTCATTAGTTGTTCATTAGGCAGTAAACAAAGTAATTTTGTACTGATACAGTTTAACTCTTTTTTAAATCACAAAAAAAACCCCAAACCAAAATAATGATATGTTCTTGCTGCTCAATTTAAAGCTGTTATGGAAGGTCAATGAGCTTGGGCTTCCCCATCATGCCAGTATTCTTGCAAATCTAATGGAGATGACAATACTTCCTTACAGTTGCTGAGTTCCAAAATCCACAGTTATATTTCCAAATAAACCAGCTTCATTTGCAGAGGGTGTGTGTATCCCCTAAGTGGCTGCAAATCCTGCTGAACCTGCTGGGTTGCTGAAATACCTTGGAATCTTTGAAAAAAAAAAAGAAAAAAATAATCGAGTGTATTTAGGGTGTATGGATGGCTTCCAAGATGGCTTTAAAGACTGCCTTTGGGGCACCAAATTTCAAACTTCAATCCAACTTTAACATATTTGCTTACTTAAAGGGGTTGAAAGAAGGTCGGTTCAAAGCAAGTTGTCTTATTATGTTATCTCCCCTCATCCACCAAGTCAGAATGAAGGTTTTGGCTTATAAAAAGCTGCGCCTATTTTGATCAGCCACAGATCTTCCGTGGTCGGAAGCTGCCTCTATCATTTACTGTATAAACTGTGGATTGAGTTTGAAACTGAAACTCCTTGGCTAAAACCAGTTACAGATAGGACTCGGTGTACTGAGTGGAAGGTGTTACCATGTACGAGGTGAGCAACACTAAAGAGATTGATAATCATTTTGATGTCATGTTAAATTTATCTGGCAGATTATTCTAGTATTTCAGATCGTAAAGGTTTTGTTGGAAGAGTAGAACATCAACACAGCTAATTACAGTGTGAATATTCCAAAGACTCTAGTAAGACCTTCTGCATCCTCAAATTTTTCAACCCAGCGACAAGAACTAAACATATTTGCTCCTCGATAAACATACAGGCCATTTACAATTCCAAATATTTCCCTTGCCTTCTAGTATGACTGAAAAGATTATAATAGCAGATTTGATTTTTTCTTTAATCCCTTGGAGAAATTGAATCAGCTCCGACATCTCTGCCTTTTTTTCCAAAAAGTGAAATCTTTGAATCAATTTTTAATAAGATTGTAATTGACAAATCCATTGGAACATTAGTGAACATTTAAATACTAATTAGCTAAGCCACTGCTAATCTCTCCTCAGCAGAGCTCACAGACACAAATGTCAATTAAACCTGAGTTTGTCCCCAAGGACAGAAAGGTCAGAGGGTAGTGTTCAGTCAGCTGTGAGATTATGTTAACGCAGCGTTAGGAGTAATAATCTCTGCAAAAAAAAAAAAAGCTAAACTTTCTCCTTTTTTCTTCTTTTTTTTTTTGTTTAAATAATTATATGAACTACAGGGTGGAGAGAGGAGAAACAAGGGAAGAGTCACAAGAAGTGAATTGACAACTGTTGCCTCCTTAGCAGCAAACCAAACAACCATCAATCCATTGCCTATGGAGCTGGGAGACAGTTCATTCTCTGCTTACAGCTACATCATTGAGTATCTCGGGCAAACTCTGGTTTGTCTCCACCAGCTTTAGGGGTTTGTTTACTCCTGAAATGGCTGTGAAGTGTTTAAAATGGAAGGGCTTTTTTCCTCCTCTAACAGCCCCTCAGCCTTACCAAAAAAAGAGCACACACGATGGCCTCACGCTCCTCCATCCGTCCCACGAGCTGCAGACCCTTTGCTGGGACTAGCAAATATGAGACAGCAGAATAAGTGGTGTGTGCTCACCACGCTCTCCCAGTTTGCTTCCTTTTGCTTTTCAGAGTGCTTTATTCCCGCTCTGCACTTAGGAGGCAGGTGGTTTGGAGCACACAGACAACCCCATGAAAGTCAAGGGACTTCTCATGCACTTCGAATTACACAGCTCCTTAAGAGCTTCAGCAGGCCGAAGCTGTAACTCATGAGGATTGGCAGCACAGGGGTATGCTTGAGTATATGCTGCAATGTTCCTGCAGATCATTTATTTATGTTGCATTGATGGACTTCAGCACCTGTTAAAAGTTAAGTGCTTGCTTCCTCAACGAGGGACTCAAATACTTTTTTAGTTCTGTCTAGCATCCCTTCTTCCTCACACAATCTTCCAAGGAGAGGCTGCCCTGGAGAGTAGCTCCTGAGACACCGAGTCTCAGAAGTGCGGCTCCACCGATAATGCGAAATCAATCATTTCAGAGGAGGAGGGAAAGCACGCGAGAGAGGATTCCTGACACCAGCCATCGTTGTGAGAAGTGTGCAGATTAACAGCTCCCTCTTATCAGAAGATGGTTCTTGTGTCAGCCTGCTTTGTCAAAATATTGTATTTTATATAAAATTTGTGATAGGGCATATGCAGCCTCCAGCATGGTAAAGTTGGAGCCAATATAGGAGCACGTGGAAAGTGCAAATTGCTACAGGAAATGTTTTGAAAAGCCAAACACACTGAAGCTTGGTGAGGCCTGATGTGCAACATACAGACTTTCCCTGATCTTGGAAAGCTTTAGCATTAGAGCCTCTTAACTGTGCTAAAAAAAAAAAAAAGTCTTATAAACCATTCTCCCAAAAAAACAAGATTAAAAAATCCCCAACATATCTTAAAAGAAAAGACAAAAATCTGCTCATGTACCATGCTGGTTAGCAAGCTAAGTATAAGTTGATTTATTTAGGAGCTTGGGAGAAATCTCAGCAGAGAAAAATATTACAGCTTGCTGTCATAATTTCCTAAAGTTTAAGTGTTCATAGATTTGTAATGCTGCAAGCTAGGAGGGGCCTCTCTGTCATCCAGCCTGACCTGTTATATATCACAGGTCATTACATTTCACCACGTTACCTTTGCATTGAATCCAATAAATTGCGTTTGGCTCAAGACTATCTCCAGAAAGGCATCCGTCTGGATGTAAAGACTTGAGGAGCCAGAGAATCCACCCCTCTCCTCCCCCTGCCCCTGGTGTGTTCCAGTGATTAGGCTCACTCTAATAAAAACACGTGTTACCCTCTGCTTAATTTGTCCAGCTCCAGCTTCCAGCCACAGATTCAGGTTATGCTTCGCTTCACTGGACTGTAAAGCCCTTTGGTGCTCAGCCTTCTCTTCCTGTGAAGATGCCTCTCTGGAGGACCTTTGTGGAGGATAAACACGCATAAGAAGCTCCCTCTAAGTCATCTCTCTCCAGCCCTTGATTTTGTTTTACAGCTGTTTCTGTGCTCTCTGGGTATACACCTTACAAGCAGAACCTGCTGAACCTGCAGTATTTCAGTATCGTTCTCACCAGTCCCGACACAGATGAGCTCAGTAACATCTTTATTCGTGCAAGCGTTACTGGCAATGAGGACTGGAGTAGTACGCTGCAATCCCCTGCTTTCCTTCTGGTCCTAGATAACCAGTAGAGCTTGTTTTTTTTGAAAGTACAGCCTCCTTTCTTCTAGATGAGGTCTGTATTTTTTATTCTACAGGATACAAAGTGGTATTTTGACCGTACCACTTCATTTCACCGCGCTTGCCAAGTCATTCAGACCAGTTTATATTGCTGTTCAGTCATCCTGACTTTTACCATTTGGACAATCCTCGCCTTGTCTCCAGATTCTGATTTTACTTCAACTCACAACTAAAGATGTTGAACTGCCAGGTCAAATACAAACTGCCACTGAATCAAGCCAGAAAAATCCACATTCAATTTAAATACCTCATTTACATACGACTCCTTCAAGGTTTAGTCCACCTAATATATACTTTATTAACAATGCATAATGCTGATTTATTTCTGACAAATGGCATGGCAGAAGGTAGTGCGATAGATGCCTTACAAAATTGTATTACTTCTTTTAGCAATAAACTTTATCATTCAAGCAGAAGAAGACATCAGCTTTGATCTAAGAACAGATACTAATTCTGCTCCTGACCTTGAGTACTTCATTAACAGAATCTTGTAGAAACGAATTCGTTGTTTTGAGTGAGCCTGATCTTTAGTTAACTGGTGTAATTTATCCCACTTACTTTGTGGCTACTGCCTGTTTAATATGTAAATATTGGTAATTTTACAGTTTCCCAGGTCTTCTGTGGTCTAAAATTCAGACAGGATGAGCCTAATTTCACATATTTATGGTCTGAAGATATCTATTTTGCAACCGCTTTAGCATGCAAAGAACCACATTCATGTGACCTTGCTTAAGTAATTTATGAGTCTTTAAGCAAGAAAGGTCTTCAAACACTCTTTTAAAGCCACAGGACTGTGAAAGGAGTAAGTTGATGCTGCATGATTAGTACTGGTGTAGATGATCCTCACTGGAGACCACTCACATCCTTCAGTCATTTTACACAAGAAATGGCTGCTGAGTAAATGCGGCTTATGCCTGAAGATGCTGTTTGTGCTCTGGAGTCTGTAGGTCTAAAGAAACCCTAATAACTTTACCCCAAATTAATAAAACCCACCACGTAGTATCTCCAGGCCAGGAAGACACGAGCACATGCTGAAATGTTTATTTTGCCATCAGTTCTGATGCTGGCAGCCCCGAGTGGCAGCCCCTCAGTGGGCTTATCAGCTCTTCTCCCACTTGAATCCCACATGCTGGCAGGGAGCATGTCCATGTCCCCATCCCTCCCCATCCCGTACAGCTGCCTGTCACCCCATAGTATCTTGTTGGGTTCCAGGCCTTTTCCTTACAATTATCATGTTCCTCTTCCAGTCACTGCCAGACTGAGTCACAGTCGCCAAAACTGATAGGGTTGCAATTTTGACATGTCAAAATCATCACACAAGCAGAAATCTCCGTATCCCCAGTGGCTTCCCCTCCAGCATGGACAACATTGTCCAATAAAGTCTACATTTTCTCCAAAATTAAAATGATGCAGATGCGTTTTATACTGTGCAAGAAAGAACACAGCTGTAAGGGTTGCACGAACAGCCTGACTTCAGCTCTAATCTTCAGATAACTCCGACTACGTAATATGCTCAGCACCAGGGGGAATATCAAAGGGCTCTTCCAAATAATATTCTCACATAAAATCTCGCTAAATGGCGGACCAAATCCTCAGCTGGTCTGCATCAGTGAAGCCATGGAAGGTTATCTCACCAGGAATCTGGTTCAGCATCATGTACATGGAATTAATGTGGTTTTACTTGCCACTAAGAAGTAACAAAACAAAAATAAAGTCCACAGGGCTATAGCAAAGAGGTTGAGGATTTACTTGAAGCTTGTGTTGGTCTTTTACCTTGTGTAGAAACTGTGGCCTGAGATGATGGCCTCAGTGTGGAAATGTAGATCGATTAGATACCTAATCTGCAGCATGTCTTTCATCTTGGACTGGTTTCCAAACATCATTGTCACAGCTTGATTTCCATGATACCTCCCTGTGTACATGATCACCCTGTTTCCCAGAGGCCTGGGCTACAGTTTGACATGGATGGTTAAAAATGCAAATCAGGGCCATCACTTCAACATCAGGGCTGCAGCTGAAGCTCTTCTACATATCCTAGGCACATACATTTTTGGATACACAAACTTTCAGGGCTTTGTAGGACAGGATGACTCAGAGCACTCAGACTTCAAAGACTGGCACTTTCCCTGTCTTTGAGAAGTATGGAGGAGGGGGAAGCCCAAGGAAGTGGAAGCCCAAGGGCAAGCAGTCCCTGCTGGACCCCTTCATGAGCAGTAGGGATGGGTGAGCTAGACCACACTCCCTGGCATCAAACCCTATGCTACTCTACGACGGGGGCTCTTCCTCCCTCCATATTGCCCAGCACATTGTATATAACAGATGCTAGCATGGACACCACCAGACAAGTCTCTCCCCTCAGCAGTGAGCATCCTCATCATCAGCTGTGCTCTCCTTACAGTGTGCAATCAACGTGTATTTCATGACGCGACAGACTAGGTGCCCAAAACAGGGTATGGGTTTTGCTTATCTGGGCAGCGCCCATATGCCTTTAAAAAATGTAACTCAAGATACCTTCTAGATCCCAAATTTTTCATCCCTGACACTCAACAGTCCAGCAAAGCCCAGACAGCACCTTTATAGTTTTAATATTTGCCTGATATGCTAGGAATGCATCAGTTTGGAGGTTTGTGTGAATGCAACCAATTTTATAGCTGGAATTTGGACACTTGCCACCACTCTTGTCCTTCTGCTGTCCTTCCTTCCCCTCACTCCTGTTTGACCTTTGCTACTGCCCTATTTGAGCTTTTTGGTGATGAGCCCTGTGCACCCAGTGCATCCGCCCCATAGTCTCCAACACAAGCCAGAGGAACCTTCCTCCTTGACGGGGCAGCTCTTGGGCAGGCAGCTCCAGACCCTCCATCAGCTCCTCATGGCACCAGGGCCATGCGCTGCCTTTTCTCTGCAGAGGAGGTGAAGGACCACTGCTGTGGGACCCACAGAAACCTCTTTTGGCGCATTATTACCGCACAAGCAAGCTGCAGTCTGCAGCAGTTCCCACATCCTGAATAAAACTCCCTCCCTCCTCTGATTACTGCTAACTCATACTTTCCAGAGCTGATTTATCCCAGGCCTCATAAAAATGCTTCAGAGCAGCCAAAGCATGTTGCCTTCAGAGCACACCAGATTCCTTCCAGCACTAGGTATTTTAAAAAGATGTATCCTCAAGGAGGATGCTTCTCCCAGTCCAACTCCTACATACAAAGGCTTCACACCTACCTTAAATCACACAGTGTGTCAGCTGGGCTAAACTATCATCACTGCTATTATTATTAGCACTGGCAGGGTCAACACTCACTTATTCTGGTCCCTGCCTCTCTCTCTGAATGGGCAAAAAAGAGAGGAAGGGTGGGAGAAGGGAGGAAACAGCTGAGCTCCTCAGAGGGCCATGGCAGGAGAGCGAGAGCAGCTGGAGTAAAATGCTGGACTTCCCTAATCTCTGCCCAGCACTCTGTGCATTTGGTCCCTGACTTGCTCTGCATCTTCACAGTTGGGGTTGTTCAGCTTGGAGAAGGCTCCAGGAAAACCTCATTGCGACCTTCCAGTATCTGAAGGCGACCTACAAGAAAGCTGGGGATGGAATTTTTACAAGGGCTTGTAGTGACAGGAGGAGTGGTAATGGCTTCAAACTGGAAGAGGGGAGATTTAGATTAGAAATTAGGAAGAAGTTCTTCACTATGAGGGTGGTGAGACACTGGAACGGGTTGCCCAGGAAGGCTGTGGATGCTCCATCACTGGATGTGTTCAAGACGAGGTTGGACAGGGCTTTGTGCAATCTGGTCTAGTGGGAGTTGTCCCTGCCCACGGCAGGGTGGTTGAACTAGATGATCTTTAAGGTCCTTTCCAACCCTTTCTATGATTCACAGATGTCCTACTCTGCTTCTACGTTCCAGGAGTTATAGGTATTTAAACAAGGTGCAAGCGACTGTAGGTGGCTACAGTGTAGCTAGCCTAGCATTAGCCAAACTTATCTTTGACGAGTAGACACCTTCACCTCAGTGGGCCACCAGTGGAGAAGATCACCTGCCCATGTTCAGCTAGGACCTGGATTCACTACTCCTAAGGTTATGCCTCCAGCCCTGTGTTCTTCTTGAAAGCAATTATGCCAAAAAGTTGGGATCACCTGATCAACAAACTTTCACTCTGTCCATCACCAGACTATTTTTAGCTGCTGTCTAATGTAACACACTAAAAAACTTAACCATTGTCTTTCACTGGCACTACTCTACAAAAGGCAAAACGTACAGAGGTGGAAGTCTGCTAAGTCAGAGCCAAGGAGCAGTAGAACAACACCCTGCTGCACCCTGGGGAAAGGGTCTACTAAGACGCAGCAAGCCGAGCCTCACCTGGCTTCTCTGAATGCCCCCAAAACCTTCTCCTGTTATTTCAGAGACTCCACATTTCATCTGGAGAAACCAATGAGAGAAAACAAACAACCTTAAATGCTCCCACATGTAAACAGGCTCCCTTAACAATGAAAATGGAATATACCCAGCAGTTAAAGCCCTTGACTTTCTCCTAACTAGGCTGGTGGGAAAGCAGACAGGCAATGAAAGATGAGAAGAATACAGACCCTTGGTTTTCTTGTTTCCTACATCCCTGATCAGCACATCTCTTCTCCTCCAGCAGAGCCATATCACATGTGCCTGCATCCATCATGCAAAGGGCTGTGTAGAAACAGAGGAAACTCTCTGCATGATTAAAACCAGTGGGACTATTTAGTGGACTCTGGATAAAGCCTTGCTCTAAAGGGTTTCTATGCTGACAGATCTGTCTGGCTTCAGCAGTGCTTTTCTCCCCAAAACAGCAGATCCCCATCATTCCTGCCACCAGAGCAAACAGTCAGATGCCTGCAGTGAACATCTCTTCCTAGCCAAGAAACCATCCCACAGATTTAACATAATAAGTTATTGTCTTCTTAAAAAGCAGCAGGCACGCTGATCATCCCCATTAAGGAAGCAAGACAATTTTCTTCTCTGAAACTTCAGCCTTTATAACATAAATGCCGCAACCTCTCCAAAGGGAGCAGAGGAGTAGTTTAGTAGCCAGAGGACAAATTCACAGCTTCCCCATATGCTGTTGGCCAACTGGAGGGAAAAAAAATGAAGGGAAAGGGGGAATTTGCAGTGCTGAACTCCTCTTTTTCTTCTTTTCCTTTTGAGAGCATCACTCTTGCTGTGGGGCATTGGGTTGCTGGAGGGATGGTTTTCCTCCCAGCAGCCAAACTGAACACCAATCCATTCAGCTTGCTTTCCAGGCTCATGCTAAAACATCCTCAGCCAAGGCCCTTGGCCTTCAAAATCTGCTGCCCCTAAAAATCTGCCAGGGCCCTGCTTGGCAAGCTGCAATCTGTATTATAAGGCTTTTTGGCTTAAACTGCTTTTAAAATATGTTTTATTTTTGTTTTGTTGCCATGAGGGCAGGCAAGTGCTTGATTTGATGGGAGTCAGATATGTTTGGTTGTATTGAACAGTGACACTCTTCCCTGCATCTGCGAGAAGTACAGCTCTAAATAGATGCATTAACAAGTATCTCCAAAGCTACCTGGCAGCCCAGATTTTTTTCCCTACTTTCTTGGTTTACATGCATAGAGTAGACCACAGAGATACCAGCTGGGGCCGGGTAGAGGATGCATAGGAGAAAAATGAGCAGAGATGATAGGCTGGAGCTTTTCAAGACAGAGGAAAACCAGGGAGAGATGACTTGAAAACATCACCAGACAATTCCTCTAGCATTAAGGTTTGCTGAAGAATTGGACGTGGCCCTAATTAGGACCATGAGGTAGGTATGGTGTGTGCATTTCAGGGTGAGCAGCTCCTTGCCTCAGGAGAGGCTGAGAGCATAGGGGGTTTGTCAAGAGAGAGTTTCCCCAGTCCCAAGAGGATGAAGGGACCACATATTTTTAGGAAATGGTGCTTGCCAGTGGGCATCCACCAAGATTTTGGGTTACTGGGCACTCCAGCAGTGAGCCAGCTTTATAACCCTCAAGCATGGCCTGGGTCTTTCGCCCAGTGTTTTCCCAGAGGTTTCTGGTGAGACTCCAACCTAATAAGTATAATGGTGAAGAGGCTGAACCCCAAACTCCCACCACCATGTCATTCCAGCAGGTAATAGATGCTCTCGGGTAGTTTTTGTGGTCACCAAGGAAATGAATGTACTGTTGAAATGAAGGAGATAAGGACCAACTTTTGATCCTTGGGCAGCTAGAAGATTTATTTACGTTGATTATTTAACGTGGGATTAAAAGGGATTCCTTGTTCTACCCTCATTCAACTTGGGTTTTGCCTGTCACTGAGATATCATTGTGTGACTAATTTTGTCATCTGAAGGAATGAATGCATGCCAGGACACCAAGTCTTGCTCTGAATCAAATCTACGCATATAGAATGAAGTTGCTCAGTGTGACATGATTTTACATTAATGTGATACAAGGGCACCTGCACACCCTGAGAGTTAGAGAGATCTTGAGCTATTTTTTTTCCTTAAATCACATATTAAAAAGCCAACATGTGCATACAGCTATAGCTGTTATTCTGCTTCTTTATATAGCCAAAACAGCCAAACTGTTTCTGAAAGTCTAAAAAGATGACCTGTTAAAACTGACCACCTTAATTTGCAATATAAGCACATTATGTCTCTTTTGTACATGATACAGAAGGACACATCCATTCACTTCGGCTTAACCTTCCAGTTCCTTCCTTAATCTCCTTATTTCTCATGATTGCATTCCATTTAAAAAAAAAAAAAGATATATATATATACACATACCCCACTGTGTTAGCTTCTGTTACAGAGGGACCATAAAGACTTTTTACTAGAATTTCACCATCTTCCTAACAGCCAGGGTTTCTGGTGGACAGTAACAGTTTTGCAAAACCACCCTGAAGCACCCTAATGGTACAACTGCAGATACAGTGATTACATTGTGTTTCCTCCAGCCTCTTTACTACATCAGATAAATACATTGCCATTCGTATTTGAATCCCTTTTGGTGGTGGTTTTAAAACAAAAACCTCAAACCAGAAAAGGATCGACACACAATTTACTTACTTGAGCCATTCAACAATTGTTAGCATTGCAATACCAGTGCTAACCAGCAGTTCCGTGGCCTTTTTCTTCAGTGTCATTCTTAGTGCACAAAGACTATTGGATTTGAAACTAAACTTTGCCCACTACCATTTCCATCTCACATAGCCATAGAATCATAGAATGGTTTGGGTTAGAAGGGACCTTAAAGATCACCTAGCTCCAACTCCCCTGCCACAGGCAGGGACACCTTCCGCTAGACCAGGTTGCTCAAAGCTCCATCCAACCTGGTCTTGAACACATCCAGTGATGGAGCATCCACAGCTTCCCTGGGCAACCTGTGCTACTGTCTCATCACCCTCATAGTGAAGAACTTCTTCCTAATTTCTAACCTAAATCTCCCCTCTTCCAGTTTGAAGTCATTACCCCTCATCCTATCACTACAAGCACTTGTGAAAAGTCCATCCCCAACTTTCTTGTAGGTCCCCTTCAGATACTGGAAGGCCACAACGAAGTCTCCCTGGAGTTTTCTCTTCTCTCAGCTGAACAACCCCAAGTCTCTCAGCCTGATCTTCTCTTTCCTTTTTCCTTCTTTTTTTTTGTTCCTTGCATTAACAACTAATCACAGCCAGTATCTACAGTCTCTCAGGCACAGAAATGCTCATATTTTGGCACAAAGTCATGTACCTTGGATCTGAATCCATTAACACTTCAGAGGTCTGGTGCTTTGGGGTTGCAATTACAATTTAATATAGAAAATGCCCTTTGGGGAGCTTATGTCTTTTAGTGTGGCTTTGTTTACTTGTTTATTGAACAGAATTGGTTTAATTGTTGGCTATTCAGATTTATAAGTGACTGATCTAAATAAGTCCTTAGCCAAATGGCAGAGAGAAACCCTGCGGCTCTGGGCTTTGGTGAGATTAAATGTGTTAACTATGCTTTAAAGCATTCAATCAAAGTGTGTTCGTCAGACTCCCACAAGGACATCCAGCTCTCTTGCTCACCATGCTCCAGTCCGCTGCAGTTTTCTATGGGAGCGGTGGTTGTGTATATGTAGGATAAATTTAAATTGTCCACCAAGAGCACCTATGTAAGACTTTTGGATGAAGAGAACCTTGGTTTGAAAGTGGTAACTCCAAAGACCAGGCATATAAAGCACGGCCAAAGCAATAAAGCTGCTTTTTAGCTCACGTGAAGTTTCAGCATGACCAAATCAAGCCTTCTTTTACCGAATTACTCTCCAAAATATAAATCAGAGCCTCAGCAAGTGTGTTGCCTTTTTACTGTCTCTTTGCACCCCCCTGCAACCACATTTTAATCTGCTTTTTGCCAGCTTGCTGTACCACTGCTTTCCCCAACCTGGGCAGGCATGTTCCTCAGAAGAGCAGCTCTTCGCAGGGCCACTTTTATGCTTTTACAGAAATTGTAGCAGAAAAAAAATGTAGGCAGTAGCTCATCACACTTTCCCTGGCCCCACTTAAAATAAGCTAGATCTTTCAAACAGCTTCCAGGCATCAGTTTGTTTTAGAGTATTGTTTTCTTTCCCACAATGTGCACTCTCCCAATTCTATTCCTACTACTATTTTAGCGACAAGGTGAATTCTTGCAGCTTTGTACTAGGACCAGGGAACTAGAAGGAGAATTACCTTTAAGTGCCTCTAAAAACACGCTACGCAGACCTACTGCATTTACATCCACACGAAAGAGGAGCAGCATGCCTGGAATGGCAGGAAGAGCAAGGGAGAACCAGATGCATGGCATTAAATACCGATTGCACCAAAATATACGTGTGTGTGGGTGTGTATGAATCTGCCCAGCTAGAGCTTCTGTGGTATTTGAAAGGACAGTAAACCCTGAAGAGCCTGAATGTTCACAGAGGAGCTTATCAGTTGTTGATGAGGCCCTGTCCAGCCTTACAGACAGCCAGTTTCCTTCTGCACCAGGGCACCAGTTTGCTGTGGAGCCAGCAGAAAGGTGATAAGCTGCGGAGAAGATTTTTTAGGAGTCTTGCCTATCTTTCACACCAAGTGGCCAGAGCACATTTTCCACAGTTGCCACTTACAGATAGGCTGGCTGCTCTCGGATAAGGTCAAGAAAGAAATAGGAAAATGGGTTCCAGTTTGCTTCCTCTCACAGTCCCATAGGACTCTGAGCTGAGGCCAGACTTTTTTTCTCCCCCTCTCTTTTTAAATATATAAATCTCCCAGAGCTTATAACTGTGCCAGACAAGGTAGCTATGGAGTCAACTCAGAGCAAGAGACAGATTTCAGACTGGCTATCAGCAATTCCCTGTCTGCAACTGCCAAGCAGGAAAAGGCTGCAAGTTCTGCCAGCTGATAGCAAAAGCCTCGGTCAAACCGAGCTGCAAAACTTTTCCAACCCTCTCAGAGGAAAGAGGTTCTTGCAAAGTTTACTTTTTGCCAAATTGTGAGCAACTCTTTTTAGGTCGGGCACTAAGGTAAGGGTGATGCAGAGGAGGATGGTGTCACGGCTTCACCAGGATGCCCAGCTCTGGGACAGGGCAGCCTCACCCCTTGCTCCACAGGCTGCTTCTCTATATACCATGGGAAAGGCAAATACGCGGCGGCTGAGGTTAGCATTTGGGGGAGATAACATTAGGAAGCTCCATGGGGGGGGGCTTCAGCTGATGTCTGAGGTTGCTATATCTTCATCTTTGAATCTTGCTCTGAATGTTTGACCCCCTTGCAATGGCTAGAATCGTACCAGGGCATTATCCTGGTCACTGCTTTCCAAGGTTGCAAACTTACCCTTGCAGGTTAAAACATTTCACCTTCAACTTCTGATGATGACAAGAGTCATCTCCAGTTACTTGCATATATTTTTAACACCCGCCTTGGGATAATGCACATAACAATACACAATAACTATAAATCTGATGTCCTGTAGGACTACGATGGGGTTGCATCCAGTGGGCAGTTTTCTCTCACAGCAGAGAGAAATTCTGCCAACTGCAACGTTGCCTCAGCCCCTCTCAGCATCTAAGTGAGCCATCCTCCACCAAAGAGCCTCCCAACAGAAGAAAGAGATTTGAGCAAAAGGCTACGTGATGTTTCAAAGGCTTCGCTGAATCTCTGCTGCTCTAAGGCATAAATTTGAAATAATAGAGAGCCCTTCAAGCACTTCTCTGCCAGCCCTTTTGAGTACTGCCAGTATTTTGGGGTCAACGTGCTAACAAGGAAATGGCTGAAGGGGAAAAAAGGATTTCAAAAGTTTAATTCCCAGTTCAAACTATCTCTGGAGTTCAAGGCCTGAGTTTTCAAGCTGCCCTGTCTCTTACATGAAAGCATTGATATCTTCCACTTCTTGCCAGCACAAATCGAACACCTCTCAGCCGAGCTCCTCTTCCTGCAAGCTACCATGACAACTTTGTCCTGGTGATGCACAGAGGTTGACCCCAAAACGTGTTTGCCTTGGGCTCATGCAGTGCTAGGCATAAGGTGGTCTCAGTATGTCCCAGAAAATAGCTCTCCCACCTCTAGCTCGAAAAGGGAGAGGAAAAGGAGCATTTTTTTATCTTCACGTGGTCTCCACGCAGGCCTGGCAAGGTGCTGCCAGCATCCTCTGTGGCTGGCACACACCACAGCCCCAGCAGCTTCACCCTGTGGCATGCCAGAGGCCCTGCAGCCCCACACTGTTCCTTCACAAAGTGATAATGCTTCTAATTAGCACCAAGACCTTCCAAAGGTGGGGAGAGATGGGATGGGGGAACACAGAGGTGGCTCGGCTGGGGATGCCCCACTCCTAACGGCAGCAAGGCACTGGGACTGGAACGAGGAGAAGCTGGGAGATAAGAGAGGGCAAGAGGGGAATATTTTGCTGACAGAAAAGAAATATGCTTGGGACTAATGTCTAGTGCCAATGATATTTTAATCTCATTGGCATGGAGCTGCTCTTCCAGGCAGGCAGAATTAAATTGGTATGTTTGGTGCCTTCCCTTGGGTGGATGGGCAGAGGGAGGGAAATTCTCCCTGTGCCATGCAGCACCCCGGCCCAGGGGGGAAGAAAATATTCCCTGACCCAGCAATCGAGAATTCACTAAGGAAAAATAAACTCGAGGCCCAATTTTCCCTCAGGGCAAGTGTTATGTCGGTGTCACCAGTAACTGCAGTGAAGCGGCTCCTGACCCGTGTGGTGCAAAGAAGGGAAGAGCCAAGCCTGCAGACTCCCAGGCCCCCGATCCTATTTAGCAGTGGCAATTAATGAGGCACCACTATGGCTGAACTGGTCGCTGCAAGACCACCTCCATGACCCCTATGTCTGTCAGCAGCAACAGGAGCACTGACCTGGCCAAAACGTTCTTGGCGTTACCAAGAAAGCTCAGCACAGGGGTGTAAATCCATCGTTCAGAAGGGCCCAACACCAGAAGATAGTATTCCTGTTTTATGGTCTGCAACCAAAAGGCACCACGTGCAAGACAGAAGAGATTTTTTTTGTCCCTTTGCTCCTTCAGATACCACACAAAGCCACACACACGCACAAGAACATCTCTTGTAGAGCCATCCATGTCACAAGGACAGACATCATACCATCCCAGCCACAGCAGTGCTTTTCTACATCCTCATTTGCAAAACACTTGTTCCTTGCAACACCTTGATGTTGTCCTTGTGCAGCAATTCCCAGTGATGCAGAGATAAGAGATCAGCCACAGCTTCTCCTACAACAGACCTGCATACCCCTTCCCCAGCACAGAAACAAGGTCTCACAAGCCAGTTTTCCACTGGAGAGATTTGACTAACTCCTATCTTACAGCTGATAATGAAATAGCTAAAATTATAGGGTGTAGGAAAGAGGAATCTTTTGACCGAGCTCATAGCACTTTCTACAGTTCCTAATGTAATGATGGTAACTATCAAACAACATGATATTTGATGACTATTACATTTTAAAAAGTAGTTGTACAAGTTATTTAGGCAGGCCACTTGAGATAGCTGTCTGATTAGACCTGGGACTAATAAAGCATCTCAGTTCACCTAGGTTGATAAAAGCCATTCAGATCACATGGGTGAATCAGTGCCTGCTGCTGGCATCCAGTTCAGCATTTATACCTGACTGCAACATTCACCCATTCACCTAGCACAGCCAGATGAATTCTCATTATGGATGGAGAAGGAAGGAAAAATGTAATTTTGCTCCAGTTTAACTTCTGGAGCATCAGAGGGTGATCCAAAGCAAGAAAAAAAAAAAAAAAAGAAGTTAGGTCTGGAGACACGCTACTTTAATTTGTCAGTGTATCGCGTGCTACTACCGAGAGCTTTCACTGTAAAGAGCCACCAGTGTGGTCCAAAACAATAACAGGGTATTTGTCAGGCAGGAAGAAAATTTTCATTATGCCGAGGGACACCAAAAACTGGAGAACAGACAGTGGAAAAAACACATTACTGCAGCCTGGGAGCAGAGGTCTGCCAAACCAAGAGCGTGAAAAACAAAAGGGCTGTAACCTATACTGGATAGTATCAGGGAATACAGTAAAAAGGTTAAAAGAAATCATCCCCTGTTTATTGCCTGCCTTTGTTTAGGCTTACTAGCCTGAAGGCTCATTTTTCCCTCTTGACCACTAGTTTTGGGGATTATTTTTTTGTCATCGATTTGTACAAGATGTTGCTTTTCTTCAAAGAACTCACATAAACTTCAGTGAGGAATTAGGACGTTGGTCACTCCAGGAGAGGAAACGCCAAATGAGCACACAAACAGAGGGAGGAAAAAACCACATCCCAAACGAGAGCCGTCCAGCACCAGAGACATGCACAAGCTCCCTCGTAAAATGTGACAATCAATATAACAAAGAGAAATTAAATTCCTGCTAACTCTGATAGACATTGTGCATGCTGGGCCTGGATATTTCCTCCTCTTCCTCTCTGCCTTAAGAGAGGATGTTATTTGAGCCAAACATGAAGCCGAGTCTGTCAATAAAGATTTATTGGCCTGCTGACAAGGTCTACCAGTTGCTGGCAGCACCATCACGGTGGGGCTCAGAGAAGGCAGGAGCATAAGAGTTGCTCAAGAAAGCATCACTCAGACTGATGGGACCTCAACATCGCGTATGTTTGCCTAAACTACCAGCTAATTGAGGTGGGAAACGACTTCTCAAGATGAGACTTCTCAAGAGGCCCTGCTCCTGATCATAAATGACTCCCTTTGTATTGTGGTTTACAGAAGTATGTCAGCGTTCTCCATCAATCTGCCAGCAAGTCTTTTCTCTAACGTATTTCAGCCTGCCACTTGGCCTTTCACTGCGGATAGGTGCTGCCACGGCTGATATAACTCCCGCATGACATCAGGGAGCTGTGCTACCTCTTCCTGCTGCTGCTGACCTTCCCTCATCACAATAAAAATTAAGCAAGTCAGCAACTTAAAAAAAAAAATAAAATAAATGGTGTCCTGGAAGAGTTGTAGATGTGGGGTGGGATTGGAAGTGAGTATTTGTCAGGTGTCTTTTCGAATCCTCCCTAGAACTGAGAAAAAAAACAAAACAGCTTGAGGGAAGCAGAAAAAGGACCCAAGATGAGGAAAGCTGGGCTGAAAGTCATTCTCTTAAAACCCTTTTCTGCCTCTAGACCTTGCCATGCATCCTCTTTTCCTAGAGGACCTTCCTCTTTCTGGACCACCATGTCCTTCTGCTACCCCAGTAGCAATCCCTGTGGGCACTGGTGGTCTGCTGCGAGAAGACACATGGACTAGGGAGTCTAGAAGAGGGCATAGAGGGAGCAAGCAGAGACTAGAAATGTGGCTTTGAAGGGAAGGTCGAAAGAATCAAGATACCTGCTGTGTTGGTGTAAAGAGACATGGAGAAAGGATATTTAATTTTCCCATTGCCTATCAGAAATGACACAATATATTTTAAAAAAGGAGATGGTAACCAAGCCCATACATCACTCAGATGCCTAAATAACCTTGTGACTACAACATGTATTGGTTTCAGGTTGGGTTGTCAGATAAATGGCTCCTTGTGGATGTTCTGTATTGCTTCTTTGGGAAAGACCTTCCTTTTACTGTGTCTCTATACAGCACCTAATTCAGGAAGGCCCTGCTCCAAAATGAAAGTCTATAGTCAGTGACATAAAGCCCACTTCAGAAAAGCTAGACACTTTATATAGCTGGAATAATTAGCAGGGAATATTCTACACTTGCTTAATCTGTCATTTGGTCATCAAAAAGTTGAATATTAATTCAAGATCCAGAAGAAAATCAGCCTCAGAATCCGTATTTGTTTTTTTTCCATTACCCTGGAATTTAGGTGGCTGCCATTTGAACTTCACACATAGATACACACCAGATCATTAAGAGATAAAGACCAAGAAAGTCTCAGTTAATATGCAGAGTGGTAATAAGCCGAAATTTTTGCTATGTCTATTTTAATTGTTTTTTAAGTTCATAAAAAGAAATATTCCTCACTCCTAAATGTAGCTATATAGCTAAATATTTATCTTTTATCAGCTTCACCACTGCGAGGACGTGCATGCAAATTGAGTCTGCACAGAAGATACCTGCCACAGTGCTCCACATGCTAAGGTTCCTGTGAAGGAGGAGCACGCTGAGAAAGGTGAGCACACAAATGACACATGAAAACCAAATGGAAAGGTTTCTAAGCTGGGCATTTTGTAAGACATCTTCCCAGTGGGTCAATTAACAGGTTAGTTTCTCCAAACTTCTCAGAGTAATTTTATTCCTTCATACCTTGGGTGGGATGTTTTTTAAACACGAGTGCTCCTGAAGAGCTTGCTTTCTTGTAGGTGACAGAGCCAAAAGATGCATAAATGATCATCTTCAATCATCTTACAGCCTTGCTGATGTGCACCAACAGACAGAGAGAGGATTTCTCATTTAGGAGGAGGAAGCAACCAACTTAAATCAATTGCGGACCAGCCTGTGAATGCCTCCTTCTTTTCCTTTTTTTTTTGTTGCTTAAGATAGGATGGGTTAATTTCCCAGTTCTACACAATTTATCTGTGCTGAGCTGGAAGAGTGTTGAGTGGGAAAGGGTTTCATTGTCCACTAGGGCCTTATGGCTCTTCAACACCCACCACTTCTGCCTCATGTCAAAGAAAAGCAAATAGGTTTATTAAATAGCTGTCAGGCCGAATGAGGCTGTACAGAGAACAAACAGAAGGGAAATTGGATTAGAGGCAGAGTACATGCCACACTAAACAAGGGTACAGATTTACGGCTTGCTCTGCACAACTGGACAAAGGACTTTGAAGAGGAGTTTTGGGGAGAGGGGAGCTGAAGCCTGGAGAAGGGACAGGTGACCCGTGCAGCCCTGGCAGGGTGGCAGCCATCCTCCTCCATAGAGGTGAAGGCACCCCTCCTCATCCAAGCTCCTGGCCGGATTTCTCCAGCACATCCTTTCAGCATGTGAATAGAAAGCATAGCGGGCTGTCCCCTGCCCACCTCCCTCTGGGAAGATGCCTTCACCCTGACCTTCCCAGGCGTCAGTCCTACATCACACCATCTAGCCCAGCACAGGCAACAAGAGGGAAAAGGAGTCAGGGCAGAGCTACAGAGAATTCAACTTTTCCCGATAAAAGCTTTGGCTCACAGGCAGGCTCGGAGAGGCTGGGCTCTTTAGCAAGTGGCTGATAGTTATTCCCAGAGAGACCCCAGCCAAATTCTCACTGCGATGGAGGAAGTGCCAAAATATTTTCAAGTTGTATTTAGCTGGAAGAAAAGGGATGAAAAACGCAGATGTACTCACCAAAGGGACTGCAGGGGCGGGTAAGGGCAGAAGGACCGTTATGCACCAAGCGATGTAAGGAGCTACGTGTTTTGGGGCTGGAAAGCTGCAGATCTCAGCTAGTTACATGTGCAGTAACTGGAACTATTACCTGTGTTGCTATAGCAGCCTGAACTTTTCTTTTACTAAGGAAGCTATACAACATCACCCAGAACACAATAACTGAGTCCACCATGAGAAGAAGCAAGTCTTGAATGGTGACCCTTGCACCCACCTTCAAAACCTGTGGTTTTGTCTCCTGCAGCCACACTGGAAAGCAAAGAGTGAGATCCCAGGTGCTCCTACACACTCAGGTCCAAGACCAAGTACCTGTCTGGGCCTTTGCCTCAGCAACCCACATCCAAACCCCACCAGGCAGGTTGGGTTTTCTCTACACCTCCAACCCAGCACAGCAGCACTATCATCTCAAGATCACAGGATTTCAGGAGGACAGAACCCCTCTAATCACTGTCACAGCTTAATTCCTGTCTTTATAACAGTGCAGCTCAACGCTCTTCTTGGCTGTGCGTTGCCCTGCATGTTTGCATCAACAGAATGCTTATAAACCAACATTTCCTGTGGTTTGAATTAACTGGCACTGGGATTTCTCCTGACTTGCTAGCATCTGCTAGTAGAGCTTGTCCAACCCCCAGGAAAGGCAAGAAAACATGGGAGAGTGGCTGCACAGAGTGAATTTTTCTGTAACAAGTTGCCAGATTTTAATTTTATGTTTGAATTCATCACTTCTTAGCCAAAAGAATGTTCCTATTTCTTTGTGTCAGAGAAGTACAATAAAAGCATGAGCAGGTGCAACTCTGCACTTTCCTACAAATTTCCACGCCTTCACTCATTTAGCTTGAATTTGTGTCATACTTCGAGTTAAGCACAAAGTGGCTGTTGGGTTTTCTTCAGTGACTGACTGTATTGCACGCTGTGATAATGACCTCACGCCAAGAGATTTCAAGGATTTTGAGCTATTTATCTCACAACCAGTCATTCCAAAGTCTTCAGACTAGTGTGCATTTGGAGTTACTCTTGATGAAATACTATTAATTTTATTAAATTGCAGGAATTTTACTCAGAAGAGCAGTTGTGAAGATTGACAGTGGGCATGAAATACATTATCTATAATGGTGCAGACACCAGGACGCTGCAAAAAGAAGGGTCTTCACTCCTTGCACGTTCCTTGTGCCATATTCTCCAACCTAAGCTCATCTAACAAGGTCTCAAAGGTCTTGCATAATGAAATATGTTATATTAAATTAAACCTTTATATTTGTTATAACAACACATTAGGTGATCCATTTTCCATCACCTACATATAACACCCAAGATATAAACCTTGGCTTTCCTGTACACCAGCAAAAATCCTGAAGTCTACAAGATGAACCAGTGAAATTCTTTGAATAACTACTGTATTAGCATCTGTAAAGATGATGGTTGAGAGCATGAGGAAGAATTCAGGTATGTTCTGATATTTATTCAGGCATATTCTAGTAAACAGAACAAGACAGAGAAAATAAAGTTGGGGTTTGGGTTTTTTTTGAAGTGGGGAAAGTGCAATCAGGATAGCCTATGTCACACTGGTGCTAAGATCTCTGATATCTCAAGGTCTTAGCCTGATCTAAGGCTTAGCCAGCTGAGGCTGGATCAAGGCCTGTATTCCAGCTGGCCAAACATGAGCTAGTCTAGGTCCTCAGGCAAGCAAAACATGTTGTCCAGCAAATAATGTCAATATAAAGATACCAGGTTGCTTGAGGGATCCTGTCAATAAGAGCAGCAGTCTGGGTCTGAGTGGGACTACCCAAAAAAAGTTGGTGATGTTTTTCCCTTCGCCTGGAAGGAGGGAAACAACACCCCAGGCATCTGATCCTGCAGTTGGGCTTGGCAGCCTCCCTGCAAGGCCATGCCAGAGGAGATGACTGGAGTGAGACACACCATACCACCGGTCCCCAGGGCACTGCTGAAGCAGAGGGGGGACAGCGAGCTGTCATCTCTGGCATGTTATCTGCCCCTCCGAGTGACACACGCCTGTCATCAGTGGCCAGGCAGAGTGGTCGCAAGTGCTGACCCTCCTCATCTGAGGACTGCTTGTCCAAGGCACTGATCAGCTTCGACTCACCTTGGAGGCCAAAAATTAGTTGCTTGTGCTTCAGGCACCAGTTGGTGCCTCTCTGAGCTTAGTAAGTGTTGTCGTAAGACAAAACTTAGTGTTATGGTGGAAAGTGCTTTGCACAGCAGTCATGCAACAGCATGCAGTAAAGGATGGTGTGCTACAGTGGCAAGAGAGCCCAAGCAAAATGCATCCCAGGATGGCTCAGAGATCAAGAGCTAATTTCACTTACAAGAAGTCCTGTTTCTTTTGACTCAACACTGTGAAAACGCAAAGGCTTCCTCTCCTCCTCCCCACCACTTTATCAGGAGCCGATGCTATTGTTACCAGAGAGCAGCGGAAAGTTTCCCTGATGTACCACAGGAATGGGAAGCAAAAGGCTGGTTTCGAATGCATTTTCTGCAGGGATTCAGTCGGTCTGGTTTGGGACGCTGTGGCTGTGCTTAATTTTATGGCAGTATTACATGCTGATAGATCTTACTCTTTTTTTTTTTTATTTCGCTAACAGCAAGCATCAGTATCTCACTCATGAATTATCTAAAGAGTTTCAGCTCTCTCGATAATGAAACATAAATCAAGAGGACAAGTTGATTAGTAGCATGCTTGTAGACTATTGCACATACGCCAGCACTGGCAAGAGAGTGTTCAAGCCAAATGTTGCAGGCTTTAGCTTATTTGCTTGAAATAAAGCAGCTAGAACTACACGTGTGAAGTGTTAATGGTTTGTACCACAACAGTGCACACAGGTAGTAGCTATGAAGTAGGTCAAGACAGGGATAGAAGGCTGACTATGTTATTTGGGGTGAGAACAGCATGAATCTATTTTTATAACGAGAAAGATGTTGAAGAAGTGCTGACTGTTGGTAAGACTCTTCCCTCGTCATCAGTAGTGAGACTCATCTACTTTATTAAGAGCAGATTTAAGCCTACATAAGCTTTGACAGACAAATGGTTTGGTTAATAGCAGTCCCTACTGAAAATCCCACCCATTATGAATACACCAAGACTGAATTAGCGAGCAACACGGTAAAAATCACAATAAATCAAATAATGATGCAAACACAGCAATAAATCTAATGTTACACATCATTATGAGCTTTAAGTCTGGCATTAAGTAGAAAATGTATTTAATTGAGATCCCAGTAGAGCTTTCCTCAGAAGCCACAAAACTGATAGTATTAGTGTTACAAAACCAGGCTGCGCATAAGAGCCACCAGACCTTGCTTTTTCTATATGAACTGAAAAAAAAAAAATCAGCTGATAAATGTACCATTAAGTTGTTTTGTGGCTTTGCTTGACCAGAGACTTTGCCTTGAGCAAGTTTCCTGCGCAATCAGGCATGTGATAGGCCTGCAGACAAAAAATGTTGTGCTAGATATGGAAAGCAGATTTGACTGATTAAGATATACGACAATATAGAAGCAGCTACTAAAGTGTTTGGAATGTGGTAGAAGCAGCAGATTGATGAGCTTCCAAAACAAGCTGTAGATTATGTACAGTTTCTGGTAAAAGCATGGTAAAGAAAAAACAGCCAGACCCCAGAAGCCACTGAAAGCCTAAAGTGACCAACCAAGAACAACCCACGGATTGAGATAGTCAAGTTTCAATGATCTGTGAAATTACTGAAGCAATAAAATGGAAGCAAGTGAGGAACATGCACCACAAGTTAAAGTCTTAGAGAAAATCAAAGCCAGGTCTCCATTCACTGCAGTAGGAGGGGATCTGTAGAGCAAAGCAAGTGGTGGTGGAAACTCAGCTTCCACACAGCTCAGGGAATGCTTCAGCCTGGCTCTCGCCCGGTTCTCCTAGAATTAGCACCCATAAGCTGGAGTGCATCGGGGACACATCTTCTGCTTTCAGTCAATGCAGGAGAAAGTTTGCAACCTCTGGGACTGCACCGCAACACAAACCAAAAGATGCTAAGGGGAGATGTATGAGACATGGACTTCAGAAGTGCTCCTGCTCTACACTGACATGCTAACATAGGTGCAGCTTGGCTTATCTAAAAGTATACCAGCTTTGGAGAAATTTTCTCTTCAAACTTTGCAATGTGATGTTTTTCATTCTACAGTGGAGCTACTTTTAGGGAGTATATTGATTGCAGTGTTCTGCAGTAATTAGTACCAAAAAAAATTATCTCGATGTCAGACATCATGACACATGCTTTAACTGTTGGTCAGCCCTGAAGTGGTCACGAAGTTGGACTAGATGATCATTGTAGGCCCCTTCCAAATGAAAATGCTCATTCTATTCTAGACTTCACAACCATGCCCGAGTCTAAAAAGATGGAGAGAGCAGGTTTTATCATTATGTATCTCTCAAAAACACACTGAATCACTTGATTTCAGCATGTACGGGAGCTGGACTGGTGCAGAAGCAAGGCAAGACAAAGAAAGCTCCTGCAACAGTATGTTGACTATAGCATCATGGATGCATGTGTCTGAGATTCACCACCCAGAGAAGTTAGAGCACTCTTCCTACCAACATGCACGGGGAAGTTTGTTCTCATGCTAACCAGACTGCTCATTCTCATTTACCATTTTCATGGCATCTTTGAACTACCACATAAGGAAATAATCTACAACCAGCAGCAGGAAATATCTGTGATCACCTCCTGGTAAGAAAAATTGTTCCACTCTCCATCAACAGTTCCCCCTCTGCCTTTTTCTAAGGAGGGACTCTTGAGTAAGAAGATACCAAGATGCACTGGGCCAAATTTAGCCTTGCAACCCATGGATTCATACAATGGGTTTGTAGACAACCACAGAGCCTGTTGTTTAATACCAGCTTCTAGGTTTCAGCTAGATGCTATCAAAAAAGGCAGCTTGTCACACCATCTTCTCTAAGCAGCCAGACTGTGACCACACCAAAAAGACTCAACCCATAACCATGAATTTCTGAAAATGAGACCATGCAAGCTACACTTAGCTCTCTTAAAAGTCTTAGATCAATTTGCTCATTCAGTGGCATTGAAAAGATGTGATGCTGAGGGACACCACATGTCTGAGGATGTACTCCATCATGCAGACAAACACTATTTCCTTGTCATCCTTGAGGGTGGCCTATGGGTCATGGAGGGTGGATAGATCTTGATAGTGGATTGCTCTGAAGCCTCTTTCATAACACAGTGATGAAGGAAAGGTGGTTAACACCAAAGGAAGACTTTGTTTAGTAGCATGGTTCTTTTTTTGCATGGATCTCACTTCAACTTTCATACATAAAAAAAATAAACACATTTTAAAATAATCACCACCAGCTCACTGGCCAAAGTGAACCTTCCAAGTTAATTTAACATCATTCTGTTTGATTTGAAGCTTATCTATGATTTGATAAATCATGGCCTGTCATGCTTCAGGAGTGGTTACAAGAAAAAGAAGTCCTGAGTGACAATGTCCCCTGTCCTTCACCCTCTCACCTTCTGGACACTTTGGACCTTGAATTTTGATTTAAGTCCCTTCCCAGCTGGGATCAAAAAGGCAAAAGGTTTTTTTCAGATTTGATAGGCAAAGTCCCAGAAAAGTAGTACATTAAACACTAACCTGTAGCTCCAGAAAAAAACAGGACTGGTAGTTGTTTGCAAAAGCCTGAATTAGAGACTAGCGACTTGAGATAAGATAGGCAATCAGCTCTGACTCTGCCACCGCAGACTTCTGGTCTACTTGCAAGAGAAGACATGTCATCATTTCTCTTGACAGTCCCCAGAATTTCAGGGAGATTGCCCAGCAGTCACAGGAGAAAGGGGGGAATGAAAACAGGACTCTTAAGAAAGAATGAAGGACTTTAGGAGAGAGGGTCTTTGCTTTATTTTTAACAGAGAGTCTACCCCAGCTCTGAGTAAGGTTAGATATGGTTACATGTCATCTCCAGATCCTTGGGCATGGAGGCTGCGACATATTGATGTAACACAGATTTTGCTGTTGCAAGAGCATAAGGGTCACAGTGTCAGAAAAAACATGAATAAAAAGAAAGGTCAGTTTATATTTTATACTGTTCAGTAGTTACTTGAATAACATTTTTTTTAACTGGAATTTCTTTCTAATCTGCCTATGCTTCATGTGCAATTACACTGGCTATCTTACCACTGGAAACATTTTCCTAGACACTTTATGTAGAAAAAAGGTCACGTATTACATTAAATCCACAGCTTCTGCCAGAATAAAACAGATTGCACAGTAAATCTGTCAGCTGTACTTTCAACTTAGTATTCAAACACTGAAGCAGTAGGACTGAGGTGGTCAGAAGTGGTTTGCTAGGCATGCCTTTGAGGCTCACATTAACCTCTCTGATGGATCAGCAGAACCCTGGATAGCAAGTGCCAAATCTGAGCCACTAGCTCTGCAGCAGCTCCTGTAGCTGTGACAGGCTCTATTGCTGATGACTAACTGCAAGGAAGAGAGAAGCCAGCCCACGAATGGCTTTAAACTGAGGAGAAATTCACTTGATATTAGTTCCTTTCTGCAGCACAAATTCATATACAAGCAGGTATCATTAAAGCAATAATTCTTCCACTACAGTTTCTCAAGAGGCCACAAAAATACTTCATGCCCACATGAAGTTATTAGAGATGGAGGAAAAAACTATTATAGTTAACGATCTTTGAGCACAGAAGTTTCCCTTGCCCAGTTCTTGACTGGTTGAGATGGTCACTACTCTCAAAAACATGCATCTACTGTCAGGGGTATGCAGAGAAATACAATACTGCTCATCTATAGCCATAGCTGGATTGGTACCAAAACCAGCAGAAGTAAGTGGTTACGAATCACAAAAAGGTTTAGTGAAGATGGGAAAAGGCAGAAGGGCTGTTGGAGGGACTTTCCCCCATTACAGTGCACAGTCACAGAACCACAGCATGGTAGGGGTTGGAAGGGACCTCTGGAGATCATCTAGTCCAACCCCCTGCCAAAGCAAGTCCCAGTTACAGAGCACATGGGTCTCTACCTGGCTGTGTGGCTCTCCCATTTCCCAGAGTGACACTTGGAAGCTGGAGGCCACTACACTCTCATGAAGAGCACCACTGCTTTCTCTTCTCAGTCCTCATGCTACCAGGTGTATAGCTGACTTCTAAACCTCCCTGGCCAAAGTCTGAGTTGCTTCTACTACCTTAGGTCAGGGCTCCAGCCAAGTCATTCTTCAAACTCACTGCACCTGTCCCCAGGCTTCTTAGTACCTTACTCAGCAAACACTGAATGAATTGGAAATTTTTCACAGGAGGGTCCTCCCTTCCTCCTGTTTCTTTCCCAAATAAAACACCTCCTCCTGCTATATGCTCTTTTTAGTCCCGACACTCTTCAGAATAGAAGCATAGGAAGAGGGTTATTGCAGCAGAGCCTCTTCCTTCTTTCTAGAAATAAATAAAACAAAAAGTTCAAAAGTCTCTTGCTTTCGGTCACAACCTTCAGGCCAGCTTACCAGGAGGCATATGTATGTACATTTTTATTTTATACAGCCTTTCTTCTTCCTCCCCTCAAAGCAGTCCTCTGAAGACCACACAGTATGCAGCACTTGAAATTTTTTTTTCCTCTGGAGCTCATTCTAAGTGCTTCCACAGATATTTTTCTTGCTTTGTGTTGCATTTCCTCTGTAAGCCTTAAAAGACTTGGCAACACAACTTCCCTGGCTGGTATAAATACAGCCATAGATATTTTTAAATCACAAAAGCAAACCTTCCTACTCCCCCTCCCTCCTCCCCAAAACCCAGATCATGCAAGCATCTCTCTCCTCCTTCTGATGGAAGTAATTTCATTATTTTAAAAGCACTTATGCAACCAACAGAGGCAACACCATGTGCGTGCGCATACGCAAGCTTCCTCAGGAGTCAATCCCATTGTGTCCTCTCTCCACTTTCTCCTTTCTCCATCCTCCATCAATGTTAATTTTCTTTTACATTTTAACTAGGTGCAGGTTGATATCTACTATATCTATCTTAAACATGCGTTTCCAATATACAGCGTTCAACTCAAGCAAGGTGCTGCCTTTGGAGGAAAAGGCCCAGAGAATGCTCTTTAGATGACTTAAGTTGGGCTTCATTGAGGAAATTGTTTCCTTTTAACAGAGCAATGATGCCCCGACCACTGGATTGACTCTGCACACCCCCAGCCTCCAATGCATGCTTTGGGATCTTCATCTTTTGTGGGGGTTCCTCTTACTCTGTAGCAAATGAACTGCAGAGTCACACCTTCCCAGTGTTTGGTTGGTTTTTGGTTTGGGACTGGTTTTGAGTGGGGAGAATAGGAGGGTAGAGGGGTTTTGTGTGTTTGGTTCCCCCCACCCCCCTTTCTTTTTTTTTCCACTTATCTCTTTGATTAGAGGGCAGTTACACTTGCTTCTTCTCAGGTTTGAATTCAGCACTCCTCACATAACATCACTTCCTACTGAAGGCATAGAATCATCAAGGTTGGAAAACACCTCCAAGATCATCTATATTCTTGTCCATGAATTGCTTTTTCTCAAGCCTAGTTCTACTAATACACTGCCACCTAAAAGCAGTTATCCGCACTACATATGCCCTGAAAGCCAGCAGAATCAGCTGTTAGTGAGAATGTTGACATGACGTGAACACCCCCTCCCCAGTCACTGAGCCAGGGCAGTCTACCAGAGACTGAGATGGGACTGAGATAGTCATTCCAGATACAGTACTTCCATTTCAGGACTTGGGTATCTCAGACAATCCATTTTCCCTCTCATCCCCTGAAAAGTTAAGCGTGCTGAGGGTAGGTAGTTAAGGATGCTCTGGGGTTCTTTGGCCCTTCTCTGTGATTTCCATCAAGCAACAAACAATCCCAGCTTTGGGAAGGGAAATTTTTGTACAGCCTTTCTTGGGGTGTAAACAGTTTTACTTAAATATACAGGCTTAACAAAAATAGTGTGACAGGCAGAAAGGGAAACTGTGGTCTTCAGCTATCTTTGTTTGGTGGGCTATGGGGAGGCAGAATTCTGCTGTCCTCCTCCTCCTTTCTCCAGATGTCAACATACCCTAAAACACCTCACATCCCTGCAGAGCAGAAAGATCTTGGCACACAGAGACATCATTCAAAGAAGGCAAAGAAAGAGCTGTGCACTATGTGTTCACATCCAGCAATACTTGACAACCTTCAGGCTAAGAAATTATAGACGTAGCCTGAAAACACCAAAGGTAAAAAAAAAAAAAAGATTTTTTTTCAGGCTATTAAGAGTTTTTTGTAATTTATTTTTAACAAAGGAAAAAATGTTTCTACTATATTTTTTCCTCACGTGATTCCTACTCTCAGGTGTGCTTAGAAGCAGGTTGCTGGGAGGGGTCTGAATAAGCCCCTGACAACAAATCTCTCCTCCTGCTTTGCAGCCCTGCACTGCATGGAGCATGTGATGCCCACCAAGGGATCTCAGTGATGCTCGTCCAAGAGCAAGGGTCTTGTGCTAGTTGGTAGTTGCCGTCACCTTAAGAGTGAGAGAAGAGTCAGTGACACATGCTCATTCAGCACACACATTCTCCCTTCCCATCTCGTGCATTTTGATGTTCGTTAAGAGTTAGCAAGTCCTGTTGCAATCTGCTTTGCTGGCCTCAGATTTTCTTCTCAAAAGTACAGAATATTTTGGGTTGGAAGGGACCTTTAAAGGTGATGTACTTCAACTAGCCCTCTCCAGTACCGGTGCTAGTTGTCTACTTGTATCCTCAAGTATTTAAGCTTTCTCTCTTCCTCCAGACAGTTGTCACACATCCATCATCTGTGTTCTGTATTTTCAGACATATTCTGAGCTACCTTTAAGCACGTGTGAGTCTCCTAGGTTCCAGAGCAGTGGAGGAGGCAGGGAGCAGGAAGGGGCAGGATTCTCCAACATAAGGCTTTCAAATAGTTGTGGAAGGGTCAGCCTTAGGAGACCTAAACTCATTTGACTATAAGCAGAGCTGGCTCACAGCTATGGAGGGGAATCTCACACACTGGAGAGTGCTTTTGCTCCCCAAAATGCACGTGGATGCTTTGCTGTGGGAAGAGTCATGGCTCTTTGGGGACAATCTTTTTAGCAGGGCCTTTACACCAGGGCAGAGGTGATGGTTTTAAACTAAAAGAGTGGAAGATTTAGACTAGAGAGAAGGAAGAAATTTTTTTTACACTGAGGGTGGTGAGAGCCTGGCCCAGGTTGCCCAGAGAGGTGGTAGAAGCCCCACCCCTGGAACCATTTTGGGGCTGGGGCTCTGAGCAACCTACTCTAGCTGAAGCAGCCCCTGCTCACTACAGGGTGGTTGGACTAGATGACCTTTAAAGGTCCCTTCCAACTCAAACCAGTCTGTGATCCCAGAAGGCAAAGGAGACGGTCAGCTGTTTAAAAGTCTTGCCAGGTTTCTCCTAACTCTCATTATTCAGCATGATTTCAAACGAGACTATTCCATTTTCATGGGAAGTTACGGATTTTTTTTGTAAGACAGAAGAAAGTCTCTGTACACCTCTCCATGTTCACAATGAAACAAGGAAAGGTGGGGAGCACTTCTTACTTGGTCAAGGAAGAAAGAAAAGATACCCCAGAACAGTGATATCACTGCAGCCTTTAAGTATAATTTATTCCATTTCTTCACTTCAAGTTATTTTTACCTGACCCAAACAATGCTTTCTATTGTTAGAGGAGTGAATAGCATTCAGATTATCTTACAAATATTACAGAAAACCCCAACAGATTCTATGGCAACACCTTATTTTTCTTAACCCTTGCAGTTTCCAACACTATTTCTTTGCTTAAAGACAAGAACAAATAAATGAGCATATACTACAGGAAACAATTGTCAGTGGGACACAAACTCCATTGGGAAAAACATCAACAGAGATCTGTGATGGACCTGCAGAGGGACAAGCCTATAGTAGATATGAAAGAGGACAAACCTTTACCAAGACTCCCATAAAGGCAGCATGGATACTGTGCTACTCCATGGAGCAAAATCCTTTAAGGAAAATGAGCAAAACTGTGCTATTAGCTCATTTTCCAAAGGCAGGCTTGGCAAGAGAGGACTAGCTGTGGAATATACGTCAAGAAGAGTAAGAGCTGGGGAAGCAATGGCAAAACAAACATAAAGAACTGCCTCCAGATGTTCAGGCAGATCTTCTTTTCCTCTGACCAGAGTCATGGAGCAAAATCGCAGCTGCTCTTGTGCCTGCTCAAGATTTATATTAAAAATGAAAGCATCAGCATTTACCCGTCCTCCTTTGGGGTGTGCTAGAGTCACCCAGGCTCCAGCAGAACACAATCTGCACATGGAGGTTAACATGGTTGAATCAATCTGATCATGGATGAAAATTCAGCTGCTATCGATTCCCCGCTTACGCTGAGTGCCCTTCCCGGGTCAGAATGGAGACCCGGCCCATTGTTCAGTGAATACAGTATTCTGTTCACTACATCAATTACCCTGACCCCAGGGGGGTCCAAAAGCCTCCCTGCTCACCCATTTACAGTGACAGCTGTCATGCTAATGAATCCACATTGACATTATAATTAAACCATTACACAAAGTGAGGCCTCCTGCTCAGCTGTACAGCAAACACACAGAAGGCCACTTTGGAGATGTTGTCTATTTAAAACGTAGTATAGTAAGATGAGGTATCCCCCAAGTTTTAGAAGATGAAAAGTGCAGGCAGAAGATGCAAACTTGAAGAGGGATTAGGAAACAAGGAGAACCTTTGAAGAAGTGACTTAAGGTTTCCTCTTTAGGGTAGCTTTTGCTGAAGAGGTAGTTTCATGACAGATTAGCTGAGACAAGTCTTTTTGGAGTACATCTTAGAGATGGAGGAGCACTTCAGGACAACAAGCAGAGTCAGAAGTAAAAAAAATCCCCAAACTCTCTGCAGTCACCTCACCTGAGATCTCACACACCACAACCAATCCAAAGGGTGGGTGGGGGAACAAAACAAAATCAACCCAAGTATACGCCAGTTGACATATATCAATTGGCCAAGAGGAACTGGGGACAGCCAGGTACCACATTTGCGTCCTACTTAGCAGAAACCCTTTGCTCCACAGGGGCACTGCAACTGCACCCAAGCCATAATCCTCCCAAAGTTCCTGTACATCCATGCATCTTTTTCCAAGTTTGGCCATTACTGACCAACCTCAGAAAGCGGGGAGTTTGTGGTAGTAATGGATTGAGCGGGTAGAGATAGCTTCCTATCAGTCAAAGGGCTGTGGCTTTTTGCAGACCTGAATGTAGGAGGCTGGAGAAGGTTGAAAGGGAAAAATATTCATGTTTAAGAAGAAGAAAAAGAAAAAGCTATTTTGATCTATCCAGTGGGTACTAATCTTCCCAAATAATCTTTTACACCTACATTGCAACTTATTACACAAAACCTTAGTAGTAACTGAAAAATTTTCTTCTAAGGAAGTATGAATTATGTGGTGCAAGAGATAGTGCTCATCTAGATGGAGAGTGCAATCTACAGAAGGCAGTGTTATGAGGAGCATGGAAGTAGGCAGTTTGATAGCTTGAAGTCACAGAGTCTGGCCTCAACAGCACAAAAGGGTACTCTAACCATATTTAGTTTATCAGAAGTCTCTCATTTGAGTCTGGGCACCAGAGGATTTAAAAGCTTTTTTTTTTCCTCTCAATACAGTACATTCAAGTACAAGGATAAGCTCTGGGATGTTACTGCATGTTGCTGTTTGGGAGCAAATCTTATCTGAGTATTGAAAAGCACTCACTGCAATTCTGTATCTCAGGATTTCAAGTTTTTGCTATGTTTGATAAGTCTTTGGTAAGAAAGGACTGACTGAACTTACTTTGAGACCTTTGTGGGGTCTTCCTGAAATGATTTTTGAACTATTAGAAAAAAGGAGTAATCAATGAGTTTCTGAAACTATCTAGAGAATTGTGTCCATACTGGAGATGTTTAGCAGAATTCAGCTCTTTCATAACCCAGTGGTTCACAGCAGTAAATGATTAAGCTCTGAAGACTTGACTTCTCTGTCCTATCAGGTCATTAAAAGCTGCCCAAAATGGCCCTTAGTGGTTTCTACTACTGCTGAAGGTCATATGGCTTCTGCATATACCGTGTTAAAGATGTTTCCCCCAAAGCAAAACCTGTGGCAGAGCCATGGTTTTCCACACCATCTCGGGGAAAAAAAAAAAAACACCCCAAAAAACCAGAAAAGAAAAAAGCTGGGCTTTATATTTTCTATTACTCTGTCAGAATAAATTGAAAATTTAAAATAGAATTAAAATCTAACCAGAAGCCTTTACTTTTACTTAGAATATTCAGACGTCCTACAGCAGACGGAGATCATAGAATGCTTTCAGTTGGAAGGCACCTTTAAAGGCCATCTAGTCCAGCCCCCCTGCAGTGAGCAAGGACATCTGCAACTAGAGCAGGTTGCTCAGAATCCACGTGCAGAGAGTCCATTCAGTACGTAAGGTATATGCCCTGCTTTGCAGAAACCATCAGGAGAAGAACATTGCTAAATTCTTACAAATCACAGGGAAAGCTGAGGAAATTCACACTGGGAATATCATGTGGCATCGTGTAGTCTTCCATACAGATGATCAGAAGAGCTAAAAGTCTTAGATCCCCTATTATCATATTAAGCCTGTCCAATGCAAACATTTAGTACTGGAAGGGGATAAAACCCAGCAAAGTTATGGGCAACTGGGACTTGGACCTTGGTCAACAGTTTCAGCAATAGGTTACACTTCTGGTGCTACTTATAATACTGCTGCCGCAGGAGCAGAACAAGATCTTAGAATTATTTATTTTTTTTAAATCAGCATAGCTCCTTTGCCTTCCCTAGGGCTATGCAAGTCTACAGAAGCTGAAGACTGCCTATAATGTATGTTGTGTGATTCTGTTTTCCTAAACTGTACTTTGAATGATGGATGGGAGGCTGAGGCAGCTGATAACAATGCTAAATGGTGAGAGACCAAATATGCACCAGCAGCTCAGCCGAAACTGCGTAGCTGGCATAGAGCTGGGCTTGGGCTGAGAAACAGATGAAGTGTCCTGAGAGCATGTCCGCCTAGAGCCCTAGAAACAAGAGTTTTCTTTTGCAAAACATCTTTCTCTTCGGGGGTGGGGAGGAGGGAACGAGATGGACCTTTAAAAGCTAGGAACGTTGTGACTTTTAACCAAGGATACAATTAATACATCAATAACTGAAGTGATACTGAACAGATCAAAGGTACATGCAGTCAGCTCAGCCTGCTCCTCTGTGGAAGGGAAAGCTGCACGGATAGGAAGGGCATCTGCTTCCACACTTGGTGCTACCTTGTTACGCCCACGGCAGGTCCATCTATGTATTTCAGCAGGAATTTAGATATTTTTTAAAATATCTGACTTTTTTTGTAAAGGATTTCTTCCCTTCCATGCTCTGCATGCTGCACTTAAATGCAAAAAAAAGCTAAGGAGCCCGGTTAGGTCCAGCTTTACTCTTCTGAAGTCAGACTTGCTTTCTCAAGGCTTGAATCAGGTGTCCCAGAAGCTCCTTTCTAAAGATCTGTCTGCTGCTGCAACCGTTGCAGCCTGGTGCAGCAGCATTATTTCTCAGTGCTAACTCATTTCAATATATGCATTTCACTGGCATATCTACAGGAGCTGTGGCATCTATCCTCTGGTGGGACAATTTGCTAAAACCACCCCAAATCCACAGGTATGGACAGACCAGAACATTAATGTTTTCCCCACTTTGCATGTGGAAAAAACTCAAAAATATTTTTACCAAACCAAGTATTTACAAGTGCGGGAACACTGGCTAAAAAGAGTTTCCCTTTTTAGTATATTTAGTGTATACTTTCTGTATATTTAGTAAATGGCTATAGTAGGAGTGACAGTGACAAAGGCAACATAGAGTTTTACTGTGAGATGGGTTGATCTGAAAGACTAAGTTATATGGAGGGAAGAGTTAACAGGACTCCAGGATAAGATTCTCCAACCAATAAATCCAAACATAAGTTTGCAAGCTTGCTTTTCAGTTTTTAAGAACTAGCATCACTCAAACACAACATTTACTAATTCAGCATGTTTACACAACGCCCGAGGCCTCTGGACACTTTTGGGCCACAATCAACCACTGATATTTGGATTTCGGCATTCAGTCAACACAGAGGTGGAGAAGGGGGCAAAGAAGTCAGTATGTCAGAAAACTAATTTTTTGCATTTCAATATTCTTCCTCTGTCTGTGCCAGTCTTGAAGAGAGCTGCTTTTTGGTGCCCCGTCCCTCATTACAGATGGGTCCCAAAGATCCCCCCAGTGCAATCCCCACTGGCTGAAATTTTACAAGATCCCCACAGCTCTTCAATTACCTTCCTTGGCCTGTCAAGACTCCAGCATCTCAAATTCAGTTAGCTGGTGTTTGGACCTCCGCCAAGGGCCAGCCTTTGCTCCTAATGACAGCCAGCTGAGGGGACACTGAGAGGGGCTGAATTCAATTTGCAGGCCCTCTAATCTGATTAGAGGAGCAGGGTTTTTATTTTCTCCAAAGTTTGCAGTAGCCAGGATGAATGATGGCCAAAGGATGAGCTGTCAACATCAACAAAGGCTTGGAGACAAAAGGAAAAAAATGAGGGGGTATAATTTTTTTTTTTTTTTTTTAAGAAGAGAAATGAGTCTGCTCTGATTGACAGCACAGCGAGCTGTTGAGTGAATTGTTCAGGTGACAATGTTCTGTTTGCAGAGTGTCACTCTGTGTGGGCTGTTAAAGCAGGAATGGATCCAGCTACCAGGCAGTTG
Source organism: Eurystomus gularis (assembly GCA_013400335.1). Taxonomy (NCBI): domain Eukaryota; kingdom Metazoa; phylum Chordata; class Aves; order Coraciiformes; family Coraciidae; genus Eurystomus; species Eurystomus gularis. Next base: position 134,585 of record VZZY01000238.1, read on the forward strand.
TCAAACAAATTCCAAGGAGGGCTTTTCTTTTTTTTCCCTAAATAGATCCAGCGTCTAGCCTCTAATAAATATTGCAGTATTGTCTCACCCTACTCTAAAATATCTAACACTTTCACCATTTCCTACCTCGTAATACTCTATTACAACTACTCATCTGCAACAAAGACTTCTTATAGAGCCACACACACTCTTAATTTTTCATCCTTGCATATCTGAGGGTTTTATCTTACCAAGTGACCTTGAGCATCACTCAGCTAACAGCAAGATCTCTTCACATTAAAGCACTGTCCTCAAACATACAAGTTTTATTTGCTTCACTTCATAATAGTTACAAAGTCTATCATCACTTCCTCACTATGGTTTTCTTAATGTTTGAAACACCTCACTTGTCATAGTTGCCCATTCAGTTAATATTTAATGATATATATTTTTTTTTTATCACCAGAACATGGTCCTGGAGGAAGATGATGGAGCCATGGTGTTCTGCAGGTTCTGCTCTTCCTCTCATGTCACCCAGCATGGCACATTCAACACAGGTCTGGGTTCCCTTAACACTGCACATGTTTATTTCTACTCACTTCAGACAGATCCTGGGAACGCTTATTTAAATAAAAAGCCTTCTCTGATGAACCAGTACAGAGCAGGCTCAGACACCAATCAAGTACAAAAGTCTCCATAATACAACACGAGAGATATTAATACACTCAGGATTTCTGTTCAGAAAGTTTTTGTGGTCTAGAATCCATCACAAACCACAAGCAAAGCGAGCAGATTTGGAGAAAGAGTTGCCAGGTGGAGAAGCCTGGTTGCAGATCTGACCCTGCAGTGTCACAGCTTCCTTGACTTGGGTATTTTACTGACACAAATGTGATTCACAGCCCTACAAAGACCATGATGACTTTAGCTATCCATGGAAACCTCTAAGAAGGCCACATTTTTCAGAGATAAGACTTCAGAAACTTTCAATCAGAAAGGTAAGAGTCAGAGTACCTCCAAGGCAATATACTGGTTAGCAAAAGATGCAGCTCACATGGCACATAACACCATCTTTTTTCATTACCCTGTAATATGCGTCACAAAGTCACTCTGTCATCCTGTGATCACATCAACTGGCAGACCAGCATGAACAGACAATTTCAGGTGTCAGATCTGAGTGGAGAACTTGAGAAGAGAGCCTGAAGGAGCAGCAGGATAGGACTTAAGACACCACCACCACCAAAGCTGCTTCATCTGAGAGCAGAAAGACAGGCATAGGCTCAGAGATGACCAAGTGGGTGCTGGTCATGTCCCAAGAGCTAGCAGCACCAGAGTCTTGTGAAGGGGCACAAAGCAGTTGCATCATTGCCTTAGCGTCTGAAGACCTGAAATGGGGGGACTGGCATTAAGATAGCTTAGCAACAGGGTTCAAAAAGAGACACAAGCAGAAAACCCAAGCAATGTGTATGATGGAGAAGGTACTGTTGGTGAAACCACAGAAAAGTAGCGAGAATTAAAACAAAAACGGTAATAATTTTCCTCCTGTTATCCTGTAGGCAATATCAGAAGCTGTGCATAGGCTGCCTTTCTAGCAGAACTCTCACTTTGCTAGCAGTTTTGACTCACTTTACATCCCAAAGTATTTCTGGGCACTCACCTCAGGTAAGACTTCCCTTAACTTTGTAATTTGGTGACGGGGAGCTGGGGAGGGGGTATCTCTCAGCTCCATGCAGAGCTCTGAGGTCTCCTGTGCTCTAGTGGAGGCTTAGCATTTGAGAACCAGCTCACCCGCTCGTCAAGGATGTGCTTTCTGCCTTGGTCCACATTCGAAGCCTCTGCAAAAATAAATTCGTGTTCACAAATGCTCAGCTGGAACCCATTAGCTTGTCTGCAAAGATCCTTGATGGTCCCTTGCTCTAACCTCCCTCAGTCCTTGCATTCAACCAGATTAGGCTGTCTCCACAGAACATCCCAGGGCTAAAGGGCCAAGCGAAATGTTTCTTGCAATCATTCTTCCTGCAGTCTTTTCTCCTGTCTATCTGGGGCCTCCATGGAGCCAGACAGGAGATCTGACAGCAGGGAAGCTGCCTGCGCTGTGCCCTCCGCTTCCCTTGTTAATGCTCTGGCAGAGAAGAATGAGGGCAGTCTCACAAAGGTGCAGAGGGGTGAAGAAGCAGAGAGGGAGGAAGGAGACGGGAAGATGAAGCTCAGATGAATGGGGGAAACGCATAGGAAAGGAGATACAAGAAACATAGGAGCAGATGTGGACAAATAGGCAGGAAGGGCAGCATGTCGGATGAAAAATTTTAAGAATAGGAGGGGTAAAGAGAAGCCACATAAGCCTGCATCATTGTCTTAGTGTCTGAAGACCTGAAATTGGTGGACTGGCATTAAGATATCTCAGAAACATGCTTCAAAAAGACTCAGAACCCCCAGTTATTAGGGCCTGGAGTCAGAACCCCAAAGTATTGCCTTTCCTCCCCTGTCACAGGATGCCTGTGAACATCTTGCTGTCCTCAGTCTAATAAAAATAACAGCTCTGACCTCTTAGAAGATACACCATGAGCTCAGCTCGTGCAAGAACCTTTGCACAGAGGCATGGATTCCACTCCTGTTGTGGGCAGCAGGTAGGGAAATCAGTGCAATGGTACATGATCACATTTTACTATCCACAATATGCTTTAAATGCTACACAGGTAGGAAATTACAACCCAAATGGCATGTTGGTGGGAAGGAAAGGTTGCAAAGCCAAGGGCCCTAATGTTAGAAAGGGGCAGAATTAGTCACTCGTGTTGGTGATAAATAACTCATGCACTCTCAATCTGAAAAAGTCACAATGTTTTCAAGAAAGCAACATCCTTTATGTCAAGAATAGTACTATATAACAGCAAAATAAGGTGTCCCTTTCATGGCTCGCTGAGGTCTTTTTGGTCTAAGCCTCATGATAGCCTGCGCAATGAAATTGCCACCTGTGCTGGCTCATTGCTGTGCATCTTTATCGAGGTAACAGATGCCTTGCCTTTGTATTGGCTTCCATCCATTCAAAACCATTGAGAACTTACCGAACAGTATCAGCCCATCAGTAACACTACACGTTAGATGCCAAGAGGCCATTTCATATTCTAGGTCTACATTTGGAATCTAATAAGACTCCAAAAAGCCAGGCCAACTCTACCAGATAATGCATGCAGATGGAAAAGGCGAAAGCAATGAGCATCCTAAAAAGCCTATGGATGACAAAGCTTCAAAATATGCTGCATGTGCTTACAGCTTGTTTGAGGCCATTAATGCAGTTACACCACAGGAACATTTGGCCCGTTATTCATAATATCCAGAAGATGAAGAGTAACACACTTAATTGAAACCCTTGGCAAAATGAAAAATTAATTATCCTCCAAAGATTCCCTGTCAAACTGTCTCTTTCTATTTGCTACACAGGGGCAATATCAGCAACACAGCTCTGCAAGTCCCTGCCACCAGCAAGTATATCATGTTAGGTACAAATAACGAATGCAGAAGGAGCCAAGTCAGGAATTCTGCAACGAGGAACGCTTTCATCAGAAAAAAAAAAACACAAACCTGTCTTAGAAGGGTATGTGAAAAGTATCAGGTATTGCAGTTTGAGAGGAATGTTTCTGAGAGGCAGGAAGGGTCATCGCAGAACTACGAGATGGTTCAACAGCCCAGGCGTTCTCTCAGCTAGGGAAAGTCTAGGCTCTGTTTTGAGTAAAAGCAACAGAAACCTACACTGAAAGGAAGGACCGAGAGGTCATTGGCTGCTTTGGACTCCTGCTGCCTCTGAACAGTCCAGAGACCCTCCAGGGAAACAGAAACCAAGGGGAGGGATCTTCACAGCTAAGGACCTACTGAAGGATGGTACAATCATTTCATGTCCATCCTTTTTCTGAACCAGGAAAGCAATAGCAGCCCAGGCAGGGCTCACACCCCTCCAAGTCCATGACCCCTTTTCCACAAGGATGGACAAGGAAAACTAAACAGAGCACTTTGATAGCAAGCACAGATGACTCAAGACGGATGCCCAGATCCAACCAGGATTCCGTTTCTAAGTGTTCCTGGAGCAAAGGCCTATGGTTTCCAGTCATCCAGGTATTTGCTTTCTCACTGTTAAGCACCAGCCCTGAGACAGGGAGAGAAAGAGCAAAGTCCCAAGTGCTCGTTAAAGGCCCCAGCCTACCAACCCTAGAGCATAGCATAGCTAGAGTGGAGAAAGACCCCTGGCTTTTTTCACTTGCGCCACATTATCACAGAAAGGTGGATTAGAAGTTATCTCAGCTCTGCTTTCTTTCAGAGCTCCTTGGCAACACAGCCACCAAGATATAAATATGCACACACAAAAAATTTGCAGGAGGCATATGTGCATGCACACACATGAGCCAATAAGCAAAAGCTTTTCTAGGCATGGGGCAGATATGGCCAGGAAGGCAACGGACTTCTGGAAGTTCTGGGAAGAGGAGGAAAATAAGGGAGGCTTTTAGCCTCTTCTCGAAATTTAGCTTTTTTAAAGGTAAAAAAGCCACATCACCCTCGAAAATCAACAACTTCACAGCTGTCCTACTTACCACCAACCAGCTTCACACAAACCACAAGAGGTCAACTACAGCTTCAGGCCTGCATCAGTAAAATATAATTTAAATGTCGAAGACCTAACTCTGACTGAAGTAAGGCTGACAAAGGACCAGCTTAACCCAAGTACTCGGTAGTACACTGATTAAAGGGCTGTAGGCAAGAGACCTCCCCGTCCCTGAAGGCAGCAGGCAAGTAGCATTTCACGGACCATTTATTACTTTCCTACACCTTAGGTGGCCATTAGCACTTGCACCAAAGTCAGGGCCAAGGAGGATAACACATTGGTATCACCATTTGTGTTCAGCACAGCAGAACAATAGACACCAGGCACGCAGGCAATGGACCTTAGGTGTCCTATGCAAGAGGGAGACCCACACACTGCTGTCACTCCTTATCCTCACACCCAGAAGTGTCAAATGACCACACCAAGTCCCTGCACACAGCATGCGACAGTCCTCACCTCAGTGTCTAGTTCCATGAAGTCCTGAAAGCTTTTCTCAGCAAAAGCCAAGAGAAAGGCTATTCACCACAAGCTTCTTACAGCCTTGCTTTCCTCCTGGTGAGCTCTGGGCAGGGAGGGCACTCCCCTTCTCCTTTGGGTGGGAGTTTTCCCACAGGTGATGATGCAAGACACCTGAAGCAGATACTCTTTCTTCTGTACCAGGTGAAACAGGGGCTCAGCATGGCATTTTGGTATCTCCTGGCTCACAGCTCTTGTCTCCAGACACAGGGGAATCCTATCCAATTCCTAATGAGCAGCACCAGGTTGGGAGAAGAAGCAATCATGTGAAGAAAGCAATGCTGGGAAGGTCTTTGGGCTTGTGCAAGCTTTTCCTTCACAGTGGGTAGGAAGGGACTGTTTGTCAGCTGCTCCTGTATCTCTTTCTTTCTTTATGTGTGTGCAAACTGTTTACATATTGAATGTTGTGCAATAAAATGAAGAAATATTTATTCTGAGATGTCTATATTAACCACTCTTAAACCAAGAACATGGCTAGTTGTCATCCAGACTCTGGAACCCTTCTGTGGCTCAGCTTTATTACTGCAAGCTATGTTTCTGAAGTTCACATGGCTCCGGTGGTCTTCAAGGAAAGCACAAATATAAGAGTTTGCAGTGGAACATGAGAGTCCTACAAGTGGGACACATTCATGAGGCAGCCCAGGCTCCAGGAGGGCAGAGAGAGGGAAAATCTCACAGATTCTCATTTACTAACAGAGCTTTTTAGAGATAAAAGAATCAAACATAACCAAATTTCTTGTGAAGGAGAGACTCCTGCTCCATCACTTGGAAATGTCCTCTGATTTCCCTGCTTTATGATTTTTTTTTTTGTCTTTCTACAACTTTAGAAATCTTCATTGCTTTCACTCATACCAAGTTTTGAGCCTAGTATTTGAATCCAGGTATCAATACTGATTGTGGATTTGATTGGACAGAGGGCAATTCTTCAGGAAAAACTCACTACGATTTTCTCCTCAGTTCACTTCCTTGCCCAGCCCACGCAGCCATGCCAGGGTCCTATGCATCTACTCCTGCATGTTTTTTAGGTGCTTTGAGAGCATCTTCCATCTCTTCTGAGATACCTCATGAGCTGCCATTTCCAAATGTTATTCCTGCCCTCTAACCTGTCTCTTTCTGGTCCTGCTGGTCCCCAGGGTCTCAGTTAACGTCCGTCTGGCTGTGCTGTTCTGCAGTCCCTTTCGGGTTGTTTTGTAGGAGCTGACACCCTACAGAGTTGATACTTTGCCATGAAAGAAGATCAGACTCTTCATCTATCATGACTCTTCATTAGTGAATTGCTGTATCATGGTCCTTTTATGTTTAATCTCCTCAATTAGTTCAAATAATGAATTTACTGCCAGGAAAGTTTACAAAAGCAGAGCATTTTAAATAAATATAAAGTAAGTAGTCACTAAGTGCACTCAAAACCTGCATGTGCTCACCCCAGCGATGCAGGGGGGTGGCTGCAGCCACTGCCGTTAGTTTTGGGCTAGATAAGAGAAGGAAGGGCTCCGAGCTTTGGGAAATCCCTGCATGTTATTTGGGGATGCTCTGCTTTAGCCCCAGCTACCTTTTAGTATCAATATCCAGGCGTTTTTAAAGCACTTTTAATAGTTAATTCCTGGGAAAGCTGCAGGTGAGATAGTGCATGTGCACATTACCTCTCAATTTATATATAATCTTCCTTAAAACTCTCACAAAAAGCACGACACATCGGCTACAACCTCTACAAAGACAGAACAATTTGGACAAACTAGGTACTACTGTTTTGTCTTAAACTAGCAATGACTGACAAAGCGGTGCAGTTTATTTCTGTGTTTCATGCGCAGACCTCGGGGTAAGCCATTCCCAGAGGTGTGCTTTCCTTACAAATCTGGCTTCAGTGGCACTGATTTCTTTCAGAAAAAATTCTTTGTTAAACAGCTTCGTCTTCCAAAAGCTCTGAGATGACTTGGTATGTTGGGAGACGTTCATTCCACTCTATTGATGGCATGCTCCCCTTTCTGCAGGTTTTTGCTCTGTTTCATTTTTATCTAGAAAAGTGGGTAATTATTTACATTTTTAATGTAAGATTTTAACCAAGAGACTTTCTGGTTTAAAAATCTTCTTCAAGCAGTTAAAGTATTTTCTCTTCAAAGAATCGGAAGTAATACCTTAGGACTTCTTTCAAGCAAGAAAATAAGAACAGGATAAAATGAAACAGGGGGGAAAACTTTTCGTACTTCTTTCCTCTTGTCTGCCAGGCTAATGCTGGAAAACCACAAGAAGGTAAGGGGAAAAAAGAACTTTCCACAGACTAATTTGTCTTAATTTTCCTGTGGGGCCAAAGAAAAAACCTCCAGTTCTTCAAATGTTCTAAATGGGGATTTTTCTCATGAAAATTCCCATTTTTCCAGGAAGCTCTACTGGGTCTAGTTCAGGGTAGGATCCCTATAACTTGTTCTTATGATTTTGAATACTGAGTGTCTCCAGTAATGTCCCAATGTGTAGCTTTCTATGTGTGGTAAGACCTCCCTGATCACTTCAGGAAGTTTGAATTGTCTTCACATTTTGTAGACCTGGACCCACCTACAGGATTGACGTGTTCTTTTCAGACAGAACTCATTTTTTCTAAGGAACTTTTAGAAATGTGTTTTAAATATCATCAAGGAACATAGAGCATCAAGGTCTTGGCCCTACAAAGGACTCCACAGGAGAGGATGTAGAGTATCCCAGTACCCTGGTGGGACATCTGGGTGCTTCAGAAGGGCCTTGCTCAGGCATCTGTGCATAAGAGCAAGACAGTAAGACACTTGTGTCCTGCATCTAAAATCTAGAAAGATGAGCATGGATTCAGAAGCAACGCAAAACCCATCTCAGTAATACTGTGAATTTTAAGGGTAGCCCTTAGCCTGTGCATTTACTTGATTTTTATTGAAATTCTAATGCCAAAAACATTAGGAAACCTACTTGCTGTCTCCTAAGTGCTCCTCCCAGCCTTGCAGGAAAGGTCAAGGTTATTATCCCCCGTGATCCATCATGAGGAATTTTCAGAGATTCGGCAATGACACTTTGGTCATTGTTTGTGCCACCTTAAGCCCTACAACTGGATATTGTTTTCCAGGCGAGGATAGCAAATAAACCCATTAGTTCAAGTACCTGCCACCTGGGTCAGGAAAGCCACATCCTCCTCTATACAAACACACACACATATAGATATACATAAGAGAGAGGGTGAGACAATTTCTCCACAGCTCTCGGAAGAAAGCTCTTTCGTGATGAAATTTTTACTTAAGAAAAGCTCCTAAATCAATTGCTCCCAGGCGAGGGCGGGAGGAGGGAGTACAAGGAGGGCTGATTTTTCTCCACTCAGCACTTTCTCATCGCTCTCTCCTCCTCCCTTCCCTCCCCATCAGCAGGTTGCAGGCAGTGCCTTGGGCCAAAAAAGAGCCAAGCCCATAGCAGGGCACCTCAGGGTGCTCAAATGGGCAGAGAGGACCTTGGCTGGTGATGCCAAAACATGTAATGCTAGTCCCTTTCCTCCACGCTTCCTTCCAGCACGGCAAGAGCAAGGCTCCCGTATCAGCTTAGCATACCAGAGACTTAGAGGGGCTTACCAGGCTGCTCTGTTTAGGGGATAAAAGATGGGAGCTTGGCAGGAATAAACATGTCACTCGGGGAGCCTGCTCCGTGGGGCCTGATTTCCCTCTCGTGTCGGCTGGCCGCTGGCGCAGCTCCCCAGATGCCGCAGCACTAATCCTGATTTATGCTGAGTTTCGGTGGGCGCAGGACCAGCCCCTGGGTAACCCCCCCAGGCACGCTGGAGGTGCTCAGGAGGAGGGAAAACATGTCCTCTTCATGCTGGCAAGAACAAAAATGAGTGATTTTGAAGCATCTCTGGCTACAAACATCTACAGGGTACGCATCTTCAGTGAGCAGACAGCCGGCACCTTCTGCCAGCGAGGTGGCTCATGGTGGCTGCACCATCCCTGAGATGCAAAAAGCGAGCCGAAGACTGCTCACGTACCTTCTTGATGGGACAATTGGGAGAACTAGGTCATTTATTTACGGTGGCTCTGAGATGTTCGTAAGAGAGATAACAGAGCTTCGAGCTGGCCCTCAGCAATATGTTTGCTTTCAAATTGCTAACTTTCCATTTATAAAGGGAAGGCTGGCATCAGTGTTTCCATATTGTTTCTCACACAGCTCTTGGCATTTTGGTCTTTCCTTAAAGAAAAGAGTCAGGGGAAAATGTTCCCAAGATTTTACAAAGGGTCTTAGTGGGATTCCCAAAGATGGCTGCTCAGCAGGACTAGAGGTCCTTCACCACCAGCCTGAGGTAGCAGGGCACTTGCGAACAACGCTTCATCCCACCATCTCCATCGCACCATGCACAGAGCAGCGTCTCCCCCAGATCTCGATGGGAAGCCCACCAAGGGTAAAGCCCTCCTGGAGTTTTTTTTGGAGGGAACTTATCGGTCTCCCCCTTCCTCACCCCTTCCCTCTATTGGTTGTGATTCGGCTTGAACCCACACTCCCCAAGAAGCTGCAAAGTCCCTTGCAGATGTTTGGTAACACATCAACGGCCCGGCCCAACACAATGTAATGAAATTCCCCCCCAATCTCCCTCAGACGTTACCTAATTGATAAAGCGGCCGCCCCGCGCCGCAGCAGCTCCCTCCCCAGCTCGTGCGACACAGCCGGGCTCTGTTCCCTTTCGCCATGACATCATGCCGGCACTCGCCGCCCATGCATCATGCTGCCTGCAAGCTTCCTCTTCCACCCCCAGATAAACACGGCCGAGACAAACTCCCTCAGCAATACAAGAAAAAAAAAAGACCTACAAAAACCCCACAGCTCTCTGCAGCTCCTACCCCAGGCCCTCGTCCCTGCTCATGTTGTGGTGAGAGCTGCTGGGCCAGGGCTTGGACATGGAGCCCGTCTGTGGTGGCTTCTAGCCTCCCGCTGTTTGCTGGTAAAATCCAGAGAGGGAAAAGGCTCAAAAATGCAAAGGCTTCTGCTATAACTTCCAGACACAAATACCAAAGTTACTCTCACTTATACATCTCACACGCATTGGCAGAGTTTCCACGGGGTCAAGTATGAGACCAAATGAGACCATCAGACTCAAACTGGCAAAAATCTGGCATAACGTGATTGGCGGGGCCATAGCAAAGTTTGCGAAAAGTTTGTTTTACCGCGTGCTGCACCTAATGTGAAATTGGAAAACAAGGTTGCCCACAGAGAAAAAGGTGTGCGAGTAGGTTTAGCAGCAAAAAAGCTATTTTCTTATTTCCTTGCTAGTAGCTCTTGATTTGAGATTGCCTCCCAATGTTGTCCCCCATCAATATATAGCCTAAAGTGTCTTTTTCTAGTGTAATCTCCCCTCCACCTTGATTTGAAAGCTGAATTTGAAGTTATCCTTCGCTGTCTAGTCTATAGATGTGTCATGAAAAAGATAGCTTTGAGTTCCTTATCACCCTTCTCATTCTTATCCATAGTGGGTCTTAGCAAAGTTTTCACACAAGTGTAATTACTGAAACTTGCAATTATACATTGAACAAAACTATCTCTAAAACCCTGTGTAATTTAGAAGATAAGGCCAGGAAAAATGGATCTAAATGTCTGAAAAGTTTTCTTTTCTAAATCATATATTTCACAAAGGGAATTATTAAGAAAGGACTTTGCATCTATTTTACAAAAGGAATTTTTAAAAAGGAATTTGCATCTATTTTACAAAAGGAATTTTGAAAAGTTGGGTTTAAATTCAAAATACCATTTTTGTTTCACAACCAAACACACTTTTTCAGTTCTAAAAGAATCCCCCCAAAATCATGCAATATAACCCAAAACACGTATACTTGCACATGTGCACATACACATATATAAGCACACAAAAAGTGGGAGAGAACCAGAAAGAAAATGAGCTCCTTTTCATTTAAGTCAAATCTAACCCCGAACAATTTTTCCTTCTGGTTTTTGAGTTCAGATATGAAACAAAACCAAAAAAAAAAATAGAGGTCAGCTATTCACTTCTAATGCTTACACACAATATCCTTCACTTCCTTCCCTGCTGAAAATCCCGCAATGAACAGCCAGGCTCTGAAGTCTGAATCTGTGTCTATGAAATACAGGAAATAGTGAATTTTGGAGCCTAAAAAGCAACAAAGAAGAAGAACAGAGGTTCTCTTCTGTTAACGCCGATCCTGTAATTAATGCCCAAGCATTACTTGGGGTACAGAAGCCAGCCTGAAAGGCCGTGAAGCCCCCAAACATGGATGTACCACCAGGAAGAGCAATGCATTTGCTCGCATCTGAAATCCCTTCTCTCCTCCTGCAGGAACACAGGATAGACGAGATAGCTACAGACAAGATTTTATTCCCCTCCTCTCTCCCTCACTCGAGGAGAACGTGGCCATAACTCCACTGAGAATAAACAACCCCACAGCTAATCTTCCCGCTCCTCGGGACGGTTTGTTGAAATTAGTGAAAGGATGCAGACGTTGCGCAGACTACTTGATAAGAGTTATAAGCACTGGTTTGTTATTATTAAAGAGAGGGAGCATAACTTTGCTGTCTCCAGTGATTTTAAACCACAACATTCTCCCTTCGCAGCTATCTTCCCTACCTACTCTATTTACATTAAATAGCTGCGTGAGTTAAGTGCAGGGATGTGCACATGGAAGGAAAATTAATGGCTTCCAAGGGGAGGGTGTTTTGTCTGTTGTATACATTTTTTGAGGATGTGGCAATATAAACCCCAAAACGAGAACAGCTCAGAAAGCACCCTCAGAACTCAGAAAAACCCCAAACAGCAGAGTCTGGGGGTACAAGCAGCTCAGTGTCCTTGAAATATCAACGCGGATGCCAGTAAGGAAATAGAGGTATCGGTTAACAACGTGCATCCAGGATAACCCGAGCGTGCACGTTGAGCTTCGCGTAATGAATGGTATGTGTCATTTCACCCTGATCCTTCTCAGGTGCCCCGATGCTGGAATTAGGCCACTAGTTTATCTGCAAGTTTGACTCAAATACCAGCTTAAAGGTAACACCAGCAGCAGGGTATCACCAGCGTGGCTTTAGGAGCGAGAAAGCAACGTCTGTTCAGGCACATGCCCCATCGCACCCCATCTCCTCGGTGCCACCAATGCCGACAGCAGTTTTTGGGTGTGTGCGATCCGTTTTCTGCAGCAGTCCATGGAGCGAGATACGTGACCCGTGTTTCGGCTGCAGCTGCTCTGAGGCAGACCAAGAGACTGCCTCTATATTTCGTATCACCCCAAGCGCCGCAGGATCCCTGACTGAGGCTCCTCAGAGCTGCGGTGACTGAGATAACGGGCTGTCGTCATCTCTGTCAGCTAGAATAGACGTAAGTGGAAAAAATCCTTCAGCTAATGTTGATCTGGCACTTGATAAATGTGCAGGGAAGGTGGAAAGATGGAGGGACCAGCAACGAGGGCGGGGGCATAAAAGTAGGATTTTCCATATCTGATTTCACAGAATCTTGATGGGTTTTTTTCTTTCCTATTAGCTCATCAGTGATTTTGCTTGGTTTTTTACACCCTAAAGCTCTACTGCTGCCATTAGTCCTTTGACCAAACAGCACCTAAAGAAGGAACTTGGTGATGTTGTTTAAAATCACTGTTGAATTAAGCACCTATTTGCTACAACAGCTTTATTAAGTATGGAAATGTTTTTGGAGATAACTTTGGGCGTAGGTGATTCTGATTTATTTTTAGGCAAATTCAATACCAATTGTACTTCAGTACAGTTGAAGTTACAAAAGTCAGTAACATAAGAGTGAAAATATCATCATTACATGAAGTTTTAAGAAGAGTGTATCTGCATGGCTGAAGATCTAGAGTGAAAACCAAGCAGAAACTTGTCTGCCCTCCAAAGCCAAAACTCATAGTTAATGGAGTGTGTGTAAATCTGCAACGGCTGTTATTCTTTAAGACATATAAAATTACTGAAAAATACATTTCATTCTGTCTAGCAGATCAATTGCAAAAATATTGCAGCTCAGCCTCTGTAACCACACGCTTCTGTGTGGTTTTTGCTGGTACGGCAACACCTTGAGGCACACCTTGAGGTGACCCAGACCAGTAACCCAGTATTTCTTATTATATCACATGGAAAATTATTATTTTCTTCTTATTGTTTGCTTTTTGAAAGGTTAACATGAAAATAACGTGGTCTGAATTGTGTGAGGTTTGACTTTACATATATATAAAAAAAAGATGGCTAGCTAATGGATCTTAATTCTGCACTTTCTGAAAAACTACGTAAATCATCTAGCAATGAAGTGCACGAATTCTGCCACAGTTCCTGGGGTTTCACTTCATAAGCTTCTTTTTTTATTATTATTATTATTTCTTTAATGTATCCCAAAGTACTTCTTTCACACAGGCAGGACAGTTTGGGTCAAGTCCTGTAGGCTACTTAGAGAGTCTTGACTAGAGCCTTCTGTATATACTGGCATAATAATACGTATAATAATATGTGCTCATGCATATTTATATGCGTTTGTGTATATACACATATTATGGGTGTACACAAAGACCAACATGCATCATGTATTTTATTTTGCAATATTAAACAATTTCGTTGTAACAGAAAGGAACAATGTGATGGGCTATTTCCTTTCTGTGCAAAATAAGCTACCAAGGTCAGCTTTTTAAAGGTTGTTGTAGTTACTCACAAGTGTTGTCATCTCATGGAATGTACCGTTCACAGCTGGTGATATACCTTGAGCATAGCGTACTCACTAAGCCCGTCATACTTTTGCATGCCATGCGGTCATGTGTTTGTAATCAGAGGTCCATGGAGCTGGCAAGAAAATCACTCTCTTTCCAGCTGTTCTGTCCTTTTACCAGCATTGCATTTAGAGACCAAACTGTAAATAATAAGGGAGCTGATGAAGCTTCCATAGCTAGCAAATTTCCAACTTCAAAAGCTTCTCTGCTTCTGAAGTTAAAGGTTGACTTCCCTCTGGGTTCGCTTTTCATGCTTTTACTGTATGCCATTCTAGACCATTAACAAGTGTCGGTGTTTGTGGCTATCATACAAAGACTCAAAAACATATGACCATTCTTCATGGTTCAGAGCTGCAGATCAAGTGTGTTTGTAGTAACAGGCTAAATGAGCGTTTCACAGCAAGGCTCTTTACGTTACAAAGCCACTCTCAGATTTAGAAGATGCAACAAACCTTTTTCAAGAATTCCTGGAGATTTCTGGAAGTTTCTAGACATTTAATAGGAGATTAATACATCCAGGATCTGTGAAAATAGAGCCCTTTCAGGTATGAATTGCCTCTTCGGCATTTAAGCTCTAGGGCTAAACTTGTGGGAGCCAATGGACCTTCTGTAGGAAGGTCTACTGTCCACTCAATGGGACATGCATATCCACGATGACGCAGCACCCCCCAGCTACATCTCTCTCCTTGCCATATGCAAAGCAGTCTTTGATGTTAAAGAAGAAGGTGGGTAGGGAAGAATTTGAAGACCATTGGGGATTGTGATTAAATATTATCCTCTCTAGAAGAGCAGGATTTTGTGGCATCTAGTTAAACTTCAGATGCATAGTCATCAAACCCATTTACTTCAGATTCAGGTATTAAGTTTCTAATAAATAATATCAGGAATATTTTTTAAATGCCTACTATACCCCTAAAGAAGAAAGCAACACTTTTTTTTTTTTAAACTTCTCAGACAACACTAACCACATATTCCACTTCAGAGCTACAGAGTATGTAATGTGACTACAACACAGAATCACAGAACCACTCAGGTTGTAGGAGCCTCTTGAGATCATGAGATCTGTCCCCACAGCTCAAGCAGGGTCACCTAGAGCAGGTTGCCCAGGGTTGGGTTTTGCCTTTCTCCAAGGATGGAGACTCCACAACCTCTCTGGTCACCCTGTGCCAGTACTCTGTCATCCCCACAGTAAAAGAGTGTTTCCTGATGTTCAGAGGGAACCTGCTGTGTTTCGGTGTGTGCCCATTGCCTCTGGTCCTCTCACTGGGCACCACTGAAAAGAGCCTGCCTCTGTCTTCTTCATTCTCTCCTGTCAGGTATTTATACATATCAAGGAGAACCCTCAAGCCTTCTATTCTCAAGGCTGCACCATCCCAGCTCCCTCAGCCTTTCCTCATACATGAGGTGCTACAATCCCTTCATCATCCTTGTGGCCCTTGGCTAGACTCTCTCTAGTATGCCTATGCCTCTCTAGTGCTGGGGACCCCAGAGCTAGACCCAGGACTTCAGCTGTGGCCCCACCAGTGCTAGGTAGAGACAAAGGATCCTCTCCCTCAACCTGCTGGCAACACTCCTCTTAATTCAGCCCTGGATGCTATTTGGCCTTCTTTGCCAGGAGGGTGCATTCCTGGCTCATGGCCAGCTTGTTGTCCAGCAGGACCCCATGGTCCTTCTCTGCAGAGCTGCTTTCCACCCAGTTGCGCCCAGCATATACTGGTGCATAACCTCTCTCGGCAGATCGGAAGGAGAATGCCACCCGCTGTGTGCCAGGTAGCAGCTTGCCACATTGAGTAAAACACATCACTGAGGACAACATAGAGGTACCACATGGAGACGTGACCTTGCCCATGCTGAATACCGTGAGCAAGATCTTGCTCACTGACACCAGAAGTTAATCAAAAGTAAATCCATCCTGGAAACCAGACCATTTCTTTCATCATTGATTGGTCTTTGAGCAGCAAAAGGACAAAAGCCAACAAAAACCTCACCCTGTGATGTTCTTGAAGCGGACACAGCCTTTACAACTGAGATCACCTGTGCGCTAAGATGAGGGTTGGCACTGAAGGTGCAAAATAGGAGAAATCTGGACCCTGTCCTGAAGTCTTACTACCAAATCAAGATAGCTCAATGTTTGATCTGACATCTCGTAAACGTTTGCTTCTTTTTCTGTGACAAACAAATAACCTTCTCTCTTTGGTTTCTATTCTCTCTGATCTTAATAGCACATCCAAGTATATCAAACACCCAGGTAAATACGCTCACATCCCTGGGATCCAGCCTGGATCTGATCATGGAGCCTGTCTCAGCCGTTCTTCAAGAACATCTGCTGAAACTGTTTACCAAGCTGAGTTTCTTGATTGCTTCTCTTCTCCCTCACATCAGGCTATGTTTACACAAAGAACTTCAGCAGTTAATATATAAAACCTACATATTTACAACTGTAAACCAGTTTGGGACAAATAGCATAACAAATTCTTTCCAGTTTGCTGTTTCCTTACTTATTTGCAACTCTGCCCACAGAATCCTGGCCTCAAAGATGTAGCCTCATCCCTTTGCTTATACTCTGCACACATACAAAAGTTAGAAAAATAATTTAGACAAGTATTTTATCCTTGCATTGCTCATGATAAAACACAGAGTGAGAAGAAGGTTGTCAAACCCTAACAATCATTGACATTTAAAGATCGTTGTTTTCAAGACTCAATGGACAGATGTGGCTCAAATCAACTGCTCTCGCATAGGCAACTAACGGACATGCCCCAGGGGATGTTGGCACAAGGCTGGCAGGTATGATACAAAAGCGTGGGAGACCCAGGCCAAGTGGCCAACAGCTGAAACCCAGACGTGGTGCCCTGAGGACATATCAAACAGCATGTAGACATCTCTGGGTGAACAGCCGGATCAAGACTGGCCATCTCACAGCTGCCTATAGCCAGGCAGTGTGTGCAAGGAACTCAGCCCTTCAAGTTCACCAAGTGGTTTTAAGAAAGCACCCCTTGGTATCTATCCCATTACTTAAGCACATTTGAATGATTTAAACTCAAATCATCAAATTATAGGTTGATGCTGGCAGAGATTATCTTTCAGTAGTTTCTGCAGTTGCTTCCCACTGTCTATGAAATACTTATATGACAAGCGCCAAGAAAATGCCTCTCCTAAACTACTCCACATGTAGGTGAGTGTCAGTTCCCCAAAAATCTAGGTGCTTTATACACAGTGGAACATAATCAAGGGACTGAACCAGAGAAAACTTGCCCCAAATATGTCCTAGCCCTGCAGCCGAGGCAACAGCTGTGTGTACCTGCATCCCTTTTGGTTACAACCATTCCAGCAGGTCCTGAGATAAAAACAGCCATTGTCATGAGACTTCATTTGCTTCCGCCTGGAAAAAACAACAAAAAAAATTTTAAAAATACTGATTTCTTCTGAAATAAGTAATATAGTTTCAGCATTTTTAAGAGAGAAAACTGAAAATATGTAAATTCATCATCATGAAAACTTCAGTTGTTCTCAACTTTTTGCTTTATAGGCAAAAAACCATAATCCAAAACAAAACAGAGAAAATTGTTCACACAACCCTTTTAAATCTAGATGAAATTAAATTAACTTTTGATTAAATTAAATTGGATGCATCTTCTAAAAATGGAAATGAAACAAAGGAAGCAGAAATTTGACCACAATTAAAGGCAAGCTAGTGGTGGTAAACATGGCTTCCAAAGATGTTTGGGAATCAGATATCTACAAAGTTTTGTATTCAAATCTGTGCCGGAGCAGCAAGCTCTGACCTTGATAAGCCTCACTTAGGATCCTATCTGTTCAAGACAGTCTTTTAAATACAAAGGTGAGAAAGAACAGAAGCAGAAAGTAGAAGAAACAACCCTACATATTTTGTGGAGTTGGTCACCTTCCCAAAGTTGGCAGTTCCTGTCCATTTTCCCTCCAAAAAAACAGTTACACAACAAAATCTAAGTAGGAGGTTTTATGTTGTCTTTTGTGGGGAAAAGCACACGTATGAGAAGATGACAGGATCTGCTGGTGTGCATTGCTGTCAGTAGACGTTGCCAGCTCTGAAGAGGTATATCTCACCGTGACAGAGCACACGTTTGCATGTTACAGACGTCCATGAGCGTATCTATTTTACACACAACAGAAGACTTGCACTTCAAGACACGCTGGCAGACTAAAGCAGCCCTTCCAGTGAAAGCACATTTATCCAAATAATATTTCTGAGTATGCTGCCACGTCTTTGCCCAACACCATTCGTACAACAACCATAACTAAATTTATATAGCGGTTATTGCTCCATAAGCACGTCCTGCATTCCGCACATAAGTGACCAAACGGTCCTATGACTCTTAAACATCGGTGCATTAAGGCAGCTTTCCTGCCTAGCTGCCATTGCATGTGACAAGACAAAAATAAAACCACGGGCCTCTTGTAAACTTTAATCACCATATTAACACCCATGAGAAAAGCTTTGGGTGATCCCAATCTTGTTTAAGAGTGTTCAGCTGTAGATACTTACAGGATGTTCTGCCCTTGCTGATTGCTCATTATCCAAAATTAGCTCTCAGAGCCGACTTTGCCATAGTGTCTGGTAAAGTGGAAGCTGGACCTGTTTTCAAGAGCTTTTGACATTCTCAGGACCTCCGCTCTTCCAGGAATGCATGCCTTCACAGAGGCAACTTCACAACTTTCTGCAGGGAGAAGACAAGTGAGTTGTTTCTCAATGAGGAAATAAACCCCTGGAATAACGTGGCAATGACAATTTTGTTCCTTTCTGATACACTCACCAGTTTATTTGGGTTTTGGCTCCAGCTTAATGGTTTTCAAGGCTAACAGGTTCAGGCTTTCTAGTAGGTAAATAGGTCTTGGACTCAATAGTTCTAATCTTACAGGCTTTTTGAAAGCAAAATTTCTGTTGATCTTAATGATGTTCTCCCAGCATTCAGCTAAAAAATGAATCACTTGTGCTTTCCTCAACAAATATACCTGATGTAAAAACCTGCACCCTTGCTGAAAACCGTAGATTATGAAACTGCCCTCAAAATATGAATACACGCCTACAGAGAGAGCAGCTCTTCAAACAGAGCAAAACCCACCTCTTTTATATGCACCAAATCTCTCAATTTGCATCGTGTGTAAATTATTTTTGGTGGCAATTCCAATTCCTTTTAAGACCAGGCTTATTACAGTTGCTTAAGCTCTGAAAACCTGTAAAAACAAATTACATTCTGAGGATTTCTTCAAACTTTTCCTTAGACAAATGGAGGTTACACTAGCTGTTGATTTAATTCCAGATTTAATTCTAGGATCATGTGCTGATGTAGCTTATTAGCTGTAACAATTTTCAATTATACTTGTGGTAACTTCGAGCGGACAAAATGCTGGAGAGGTTTTTCTCTTACAGAAAAATGCATTTTTCGTCAAACCCTGAGATATTTCACAGATTTGCTCACCACAGGAGGTCTGATTCTTTTGTATCAACTCTTGTTTTGATATTGTCAAAACATTTACGTTTGAGTGTTTCTCTTTTATTGCTACATTATAGTAAAATATTTGTTTTACGTATGTTACATACACATTGCATACTACGTTTGACAAACTATAACTTGAACCCAAACTAATCAGAACAGTAAAGCCAAAATCAACACTTCTCACCTTTTCAAGATGAAGATCTGGTTTTCCAAGCGAGATATTTCAATTCTTCCACCTGACACCTTTTTTGTGACTCCTCATCAAGGTTCCCTGTAGAACGCTGTGATTCCACCAGCTTTGCGATAGGAAAATGGCTTCATGATTGGGAATGTGCTTACTTTGAGCACTTTAAAAAAAAAAAAAAAATCACATCCTCTCCTTTCATTTTTTAAATTTTTCCTGTTTCTTTTCACTCCATATCATTAATTTTTTTTTAAACTTTGTGGTAACCGTTGCTTGGTTTTGCTACATTTTTCCACATGAAAATTTCTTTTAATGTGGCCATTACGTAAATAAATATGTCTAAAATAATACTTTGCTATGTTACAAAATGAAGCTTGAAAACATATGCTTCTTATAACTCTTATAAAAATTAATGAAACACTCATTCTTACGCAGTGGGTCTAGCTTAACTTTGAAAAACTATACGAAAGCACTAACCTAAAATAAATGAGATTGTTATTAACGTAAAATATCCAGTTGAAATACTTTGGTATTTAAATTTACCTCATTCAGCTTCTGGCATATGGATTTTGAAGTAAGCCAGTTTCTCTTAAAAATAATAAAGTACTATGCAAATCAGAATGGGTCATTTTGGAGCAAAGCTGTGCTTCTATAGCACCAACTGTCTTTGGTTGTGAGGGGACAAAGCTTCTCAAACATTAAAATAGTGGCACCGGAATGCCAACACAAAATTTTTTTTGCTTTTCCAGCAGATTCTGTCTGGCATTTCCCAAATCCTGAAAATTCACTCCCACAGAAGCTGTAATCTCCACTAAAATGGCTGTGATTCCAGACCGATGAGATACCTGTGCAAAGGGCTGTTCATCCAAAACACGGAGGAGGTGATGAGCACATCCAGTGGCACCAAGAAGTGGCTGTTTTGGGGTCCCCCTGGCCCTGGTTGTAGAAGCATTGAACATATTGTGTTGGAAAGGACCTTTCAGGGTGATCTAGTCCAACCCCCTGCAGGGAGCAGGGACATCTGCAACTAGAGCAGGTTGCTCAGAGCCCCAGCCAACCTCACCTGCAATGGTTCCAGGGATGGGTCTTCTACCACCTCTCTGGGCAAACCAGGGCCAGGTTCCCACCACCCTCAGCATAAAAAATTTCTGCCTTCTCTCTAGTCTGAACCTCCCTTCTGTTAGTTTAAAACCACCACTCTTTGTCCTGTCACAACAACCCCTGCTAAAAAGTCTGTCCCCACCTTTCGTACAAGCCATCTTTAAGTGCTGAAAGGCCACAAGAAGGTCTCCCTGGAGCCTTCTCTTCTCCAGGCTGAACAAGCCCAACTCTCTCAGCCTGGCCTCCCAGCAGAGGAGTTCTGGCCCTCCCATCATTGGTGGGGGCTCCTCTGGCCCCACTCCACCAGGTCCATGTCTCTGCTGTGCTGAGGACTCCAGAGCTGCCCCAGCACTGCAGGGGGGTCTCCCCAGAGCAAAGCAGAGGGGCAGGATCCCCTCCCTGCCCTGCTGCCCCCACTGCTGGGGATGCAGCCCAGGAGGACGTTGGCTGCTGGGCTGTGAGTGCACAGTGCCAGCTCAGCTCCAACTTCTCACCCCCCAGCATCCCCAAGTCCTTCTCTGCAGGGCTGCTCTCCATCCCTTTAGCCCAGCCTGTGTTAATACTGGGGGTTCATTTGACTCAGGTGTAGGACCTTGCACTTGGCTCCCTTGAACCCCATGACATTGGCCCGAGAAGAGCCAAGCAGGTGGGGAAGGAGAGTCTGGCTTGGAGAGCGTGTCAGAATAAGCAACACATCTGGGATCCAGCAACTGGTGAGGGAGCAGGTACACAGGGAAGAATTCAGGACAAAGCACAGGACAGAGGAGCAGAGCAGCACGCTTTGGCCTTCCCCATGGAAGGCAGATCTCTGGTTTTCAGCTCACAAATAGGACAGGAAGCAATGCAGCCTGACCAAAGGGTGGTTGGAACCACATACAGCTTCCACTTGGGGCAGCCTGCAGCTGGCCAGCCCTTGCCAGGATCAGATCAATATTTGGAACAAGCCGCCACTGTTTGCTTTCTACTTGAGTCATTAAGAAAGACCAAAGTTTTTCAGGTCATATGGACAATTCCTCCCCGAAGGGAAAGTGAAAAACAGGAGCATTTGCCAAACTGAGGGATATAAAAATGATATAACGTTGTAGCTGTTTTACAAGAAGCAACTTCCAAACATTACACATCCTTATGAGGAACGGCATTAACCCACTTAGAAACAGTGCTCTACACGAACGTGCAGGCGAATTTCTTCTTGATAAATTACCCAGGACACTTCTCAAATCAATCAAACCCTCTTGTAATGGAAATATTCCATAGCAAAAGTTGTCATACCTCATAAAAAGGGAAATCTATTTCACTGCTGGATATATCACATAGATAAAAAAATCACTTATCACTGGACAAGAAGATAGATTTTTATCAAAGTGGCTGGGCTTTTGGGGAGGAGAAGGGGCAGAGGTTATGGTTAATCCTATAACGTTAGGACCACTGTTTGCAACTTACCTTTTGAATGATGTATTATGTTGTTGTATGAAGCAAATCTACTGTGGCTTTCATCAGTTTCTCTTTTAGAACTAACAGCAGTAAGGATGAAACTCTACATTTTTGTAGAGAAAAAACATCAATAAATGAAAAAAAAATATATATATAGCTTGCACATTTTTTTCCCTGCTATCTTTGTTTGCATTCATGTTTTTCCTCCAAAGGGCTGGCGATGGCCAAGGATGAAGGTTGTGCCTGGAATCAGGGCAGTTTCACCTCACCTTTGCATCAGATACCCTCATCTGAAAACCAATTTCCTACAAGGGTTTGTGGAGACCAGGGTAAGTCTTCTCTTGCAGCAGCACAGCCACTCAGAAGCATGGAGATGGGAAGGTTGCAGGAATCTGGCTCGTACAGACATGCTTAAACCAAGGTCCAGCTTTTGGACAACAGCTGGAGTGAATAAACCTGGAGTTACTGGATTCAAAAAGACCTGAGAGAGCAGAGAGCATCAAATGTGTGCCACGCAGCCACAGCTGCTGCAGAAGTTAGGTACGGGCTGACCTGAGAAGGGCAGTTGCTGTAATTCACCCTGCCTTAACTTGGTGCAGCACTGGTGGAGTAGACAAATGTGTTTCAGGATAAACAACCCACTGGTTTGATTTAGCCTCTCTTTTGGTGAAATGAGGCTGATTTCCTTGTGGGAGGTCTGAAGCCGTTGTCGAAGCTGACGGAGCATCTACCTGTGCTTTATCTGGCCATTCCCAGCTCCTCCCGTGACAAGGATAAAGAGAAAACACTGCACATACTTGGTTACCTTTGCTGGTGGGGACTCTCTAGCATTGCGCGGCCTGATGTGTTTGCTCACCATGTCCCCAGAGCTCTTCAGGAGGAACAGGCTGGCAGGTACAGGTGGGTATGAGGACACCTCACCCCATGCAGGCAGCGGCACCAGCGGGAGGGAAATGGGAAATACACAGATCTTCTTCTACAAGGGAAGCTTCATCAACATTTCTTTACTGGCCCTATTTTAAACCTTGCACAGCCCCATAACCGGAGACTTAATTCAGGTGAAGCCTGTGACAAAACTACTACGGAGAAGCTCTTTCTACAGAGGGAGATTTTTTAAATTTGGCTCCTGCGTGGTTACAGGAAAAGCAAGAAATTCTGCAGAACATCCTCTCACACTTCTTTGTTCTCTCCAATACTTTTAATTTCCATTCAGTCATTAGGGAAGCAATCTGTGGAAAAAAACCCAAAACACACACATGCTAATTCACCCCCCCAAATAATTGCAAAACCCAGACTTTTTCTGCCATATAAGATACAGAGCCCAAACTTACCAATTTTTTTTTCCAGCAAAACCCTCCATGGAGCTGAAAGGAGGGCAGGATTGGCCCCCAGTCATGGCACAGCAATCCACCCTACTTTTACTACCTGCTAGATCTCTGCCCGTGCACTTCAGGACCTCAGCTCTTTGGTGGTCTTCTGTTTTGACATCTGCTTACCCTTATCTCTAATCAGTTTTGCTGATAGACATTTCCCCTGAGTGCGGAGACACGGCTTAATAGATTTTTTTTTAAAAAAAACCAACTACTACTTAGTAGTCAGGAAATTATCTTTGTGGCCTGCCAGGGTGAGAGACACCGTTCCTAACATTCCCATGCAGACAGCTAAGTCTCACTCAACTTTATCTGATTTGCTCTATTCTGCTCTTTATACTCTCCTAACATAATGGCATAATGACCGCAATACATTTTTGTTAAACCTGCAATTAAGCAGAATGCACAATATCCCAAGGCACCAAACGATCAGGGAGTGCTCTGTATGCAGTTATTAAATAACGTGCCAATTGACTACGGCTTCCATCAAGAGTTACACCATCTGCCAGACCAAGGAAATGAACTTGGAACACGTTGCTTAAAGTGAGGAGGAGTGGTTGTTAACGATTCACTACTTGATGCAAAATTCTTCAGAAAAAAAGGATCACACATCAAAGTGCCTGGTTTTATGGAAAGAAAAATGGGTGAAATAAAATGTCTTTCCCCCAGTTGATATTAATGCTTTCAAGAATACGTGGCAGCCCACACTTTGCTCTGATGGCTGTGCAAAAGACGGTGGTTCTCCAACAGATATAAATGCCATAGCACCCCATAACAAGGCAGGAGTTCTTGCTATTTAGCAACGGTGCACTGAATTTCCAGCTAGACAGCTATTGTGCACAATGAATAACAAAGGGAAAGTTGTCCCAACACTTTCCAGACATTAGAAACTATAATGTAAAGCAGAGTACTAGAAAGTATATTGTGAAGAAGTTGTTATACACTGGCAGGATGCTTGAGAAAATCCCTGGAGAACTTCTTGTTGTTGATTTTAATAAAGCAAAAAGAACCGTGCAGGTATGAAGAATGGAGTCCTGGGTGATTTCGATTTGAACTTTCAAGGGGAGTGGGATGGTAAGGAATGTCTGCATCTGGGCTTTTAAATGGTAGTCTTTCTTTTAAAAAAATCAATTTTTTTCTGGGTCTATCAAACGTAATTTTTATTGAATTTCCTTCTGTTCGTTTGTTTTTATTCCATTTCAGTGAAAACAAAGAGCACACACTTGCAAAAACACATCTGAGTCCAGACGGTCAGTGCAGGAAATTCCTGCAGTTCTGGTGAAAACTGGGGCTGGAGGGAGGAGGGAGGCACATACTCAGCACCTCTGCTGAAGGATGAGCTGTAGCACAAATCCAAGAGACATCTGGTCATCTGGGGTCTGCCCTACCATCCACGAGCACAGAGGCAGGTCAGGCTGCCAGCTGGTGAGAGCTCAGGCGTGGTGATGTGGACTTCTACCTGGTGGTTCAGCTGAACACAAGAGCACTGTGTTGGGAGGGAGAAAACCATAGCAGACATACATGAGGAGTGACCTGAAGTTGGGGCTTTGAGGCAGCACTGGTGCAAGAATCCATAGGGAATCTGGAGTCCCCATTTCCAGTGCTGCAATATGACCTGTTTTCACTTGTTTCTGTAGCATCATGCAAATCTAAAAGTTGTTTATAAACTCACGTCTCTATATTCACAATAGAAGCAAAGAATAATGCGGACGCACACAGCATCTCCAACATAACTCAGACTGCTCCTTTCCCCAGAACAAGTAATGACTCTATTCCTTGCTAGTGACAGCTTACAAGCTCATATGATTAAAGTCAGTAAATACAGCAACGCCAGGAATGCAAAGTCTGTGCTAGACGTTCATGTTTTGATGGCTCCTCATCTCTGGGCCTTATCTGCAGCCTTACCCAAGCGGCTGGCAAGGACCGTCTCCAAAGTGCTGATGTCTCTGTGCAGTTGTGGATAGGGAAATAACATCAGATCTGCTCCCTGGGAAAAGGCTTGTGCAGAGCCCCGAATTGTGCGGCCAGTTTTCTTGTCACTCTTTGCAAAGTGGTGATCTCATCCTTGCTGTCTCCAAATTTTCTATCTTCAGTGTAGGAGAGGGAGGCAGCAAGGGACAAGGGGAGAGGGAGCGGGAAGCTACGAAAAGAAAGATCCCATTGTTAGAGTGCTCATATTTTTGTGAATGCTTGCCAAGACAACAAGATTGGGTCTGATGACATGAACTCAAGGGTCAGTGGGGAGCTGAGCAAAAATGCCTGAACTTCTTCTACTCATGATCCTTAGGAAAAAAAAGCAACTTCCAGATGTGAGTGAGCCTTCTTTCAGCCATCCAGTCCCCTAAACCTACCAGAATATATGGCCTGAGGATGCCTGCACCCATTTGCATGGCCAAGCAATTGCAATATTTGTCTGGGAGGGAAAACTGCATCAAAATCCTAGACCGAACCACCAAAGCACTTCAGGTGTGTTCGTATTGAATTAAAGTTGAATGAAACTTCAGGAACGTGGTCATAAATGACTGGATGAATCCAGGATCCACTATAAAGAAAAGGTTGGAATGAAGTGCAAATGCCTAGGGCTGTGGGATACATCTTGCATGAACTGTATAGATCATAGAATCATTTAGGCTGGAAAAGACTTTTAAGATCATCAAATCCACCCAGCACTGCCAGGTCACCACTAAACTACGTACCTCAGCATCACATCTACACATCTTTTAAATTCCTCCAGGATGGTGACTCCACCACTGCCCTGGGCAACCTGTTCCACTGTTTAACAATCCTTTCAGTGAAGAAATATTTCCTGATATCCAACCTAAACCTCCCTTGGTGCAACTCGACGCCATTTCCTCTTGTCCTATTGCTTGTTACTTAGGAGAAGAGACCGAGGCAGAGGTCCAACCTCTCCCTCTGTCTGAAAGCAACATCTGTTGCCATAAAGTCACAGAAAAATGTCAGGTACAAGCCCAGTGTCAGGCCTAAGTAACTCTCTTCTATGCCATCATCATTGAGGAGGGAACTGATTCTGAGTTCGGGTCACTTTACACCCATTGAGGATGTGCCCACCCCCACATCCATCCATCTGGGTGTCACCAAAAGCAATCAGAGCTATCAGGGGAACTTTGTGCTGATGGGGCAGATAGGATCCTCTGAGAGAGCAGAAACAGCGCCTGCAAAAGCCAGTATCATGGGTCGCACCCGGGAGGGAAAAGTCGGCTCTTATTCCAACTAACCCTTGTTAGATACTTGCTCAGAGGGGTTTGCTGACAGTTATTAGTTTTAAAACAACTCCAAAACTCTCAGTGCCTCAGGACCACTCATCTGCACAGCTGCCAGGGAGGGACATCTGCCTCGGTGTGACTGTGGCTGATGGAGAAACCAGGCCCCAACCCAGAGAAGACTCTTGAGACCTCACTCTACCCACAGGAAAACGATTCACCCCATGCTTAGCATGGGCAGTACAGCTTCACTGCCTGCAGCTGGGCCCAAACCTCAGCCTTTGGCTGGAAAAGGGGAGAAAAAAAAAAAGCTCTTTTTGCATAATTTAGTAAAGGGAAAAAGCGTTGGGCTGTTCTGTTTGTTCCTGCATTGGTGGGGGATTTTTTGTGGCAAAGCATTTTTTTCACAAGCTGCTCTTGCAGCAGGTGCCCATGATTGGATGAACAGCTCCAGGTCCAAGCCACCTTCTTTCTGCTCAGCCCACCTTGTTTCCTCAGCTCCCTCCTTTCCAAGGGTGTGATTGAAAGAGTGCCTCTGAAGGCCGCAAGCACTTGCTAATTTAGGGGTTGTCTGGCCATAGTCTGGTGGGTCTGCATTTCCAATGTCTGTGGAGCCAAACTGACAGTTAACTTCTACTCCCAAATTTTCCCCTCCTCCTCTGCAACTTCTTCCAGAGCCTGTTCCTTGCTGACATCCACCTCCTCACAGCCCCTCTCTCCAATTCCCCCTCCTCTCTTTTTTTTTAATCGACCTGGTCTTTGTTGTACTAATTAGATTATCTCTGCCTGAGGGACCCAGAGAGCAGCCCCAACGGAGCAGAGCTTGGAAAGACAAGACACATAATCCCTGTTATCTAGGGGGCTGTCATTTGGCATGTAGATCAACTAATTCTTTCAATACCATGGGAGCAATTCTACATCTTAATATTGATTTTCCCCCCAAGATAGGATCTCCTGCATTCCTACATCAGTCTCGCTTGCCCTGGCTAAAAGGCTCCATTTATTAGAAGGCAAACACAACGGGTGCAGAGACGGCCCCCCAGCTTTTTGAGCTCACAAATGAGAAGGTGCTTTGTGGGGAGAGCGAGAGAGCAAACACGGACGAGGCGAGTTAACACGACCATTCCAGGGAGGAATAGGGAATAAACCAAACCTCCTGCACTTTCACTTTGCATTACGAAGTAATTAATTCAGAGCTGACTGACATCAAAGGCTGAAGGCCAGCCATGGGAAGGGGCATTAGCAATAAATCATATGCTAAAAGCAGTAATGCTTTCAGTCAAGCCGTGCTGCTACCATTCAGCAGCCAGCCTGTTAAATAAGTTTCTGCTTGTTTCTCTTGTTCTTCCTTTCCACCCACCTCAGTATTAATTTCAAGAGATGCTATTCATATTCCGTGCTCCATACAAATCACCTAGAGCTAATTGCAAGAAGGAGAAGCACAACAATGGGCTGACCTTCACTTGAGATATCAAAATGCTTTAAATGATAATCAACAAATCAACTTGCACAGGCACAGACCCCTTTATCACGATGCCCCTTTCAAGGATAACCATGGGTAAGTGGATTCTGAAGGTATTCATCGCTGTCAGTTTAGAGGACTTTTACTGTTGGTGTACCAGAAAACTTCTTAGCTTTAGGTGCTCTACATTACCTTCCTAAAAAACGTGTGTCACTAAAGAGCCTACATTCAATTGCTTGCACGTAACCTTTTTTGTACCAAATTACATTCATACCATGACTCTTAAAAAACGAGTTTGGGTGATAGAATTCATTTTCTATGCTCAGCCAAACTTGCATTAGAAACAAAGAGGAAAGAAATAACTCCAAAGCAAAGGAAGAGGGAAGAATTCCTGCAGTTCAAACATCTAAGCAGCTTTCCTGACAGACCAGCTGAGGTCTACGTAGCTTTAACAAACAGCCTGATGTTGGCACCTGTTAATACCATCCACAGAGCTGAGCACATTTCATTGCCAGACAGGAAACTTTATCCACAGCACTGGGATCATGTCCTTCTCTTCCAAAAAGTGTCATAGGATCTCTCATTTCCTCCTGGACATTCACCAGAGCCAGGAAAAATAGGACCAGGGTCCAGTGTCTCAGCTGAAAGCAGCCCTCCAGCAGTGCAGAGCTTCCTGTAGAGCCTATACAACTCTGCCAGCATCAAAGACAAATACACGTTGTGGTTTGAGGTCCACTCTTTTGTTTGAGAACTCCCTCTGCCTCAGTTACCTCCTCTCCCCTTCCTGTTAGCCTTTCCACTTCTGCTTTCCAAGTACCTGCCTTTTCCAGCTAAATGTTGGCCTTTTTTTTCCAGACGGCAAAGATCCGCACACCAAAATTACATTCAACATGTGACCAACACATGGACCTCTATTTATATATATATATATGTTAAAATCACAGCCGTTTATACTTGTGTGATGCAGAAGGGTGATAAATCAAGAAAACACTTCGAGTCCCCCACCATGCTTCACAGATACCCACAAAAAGCAACTTCATAAACTAGCGTAAAGCCTTCAAAAATAAATTCTGGGCTGGGTTCTAAATGCTGAAAGAAAAATCTTGGCAAATGAGATTTAAAAGTACTCAACCTGCCTGGCTCTTCTGGTCAGCAGAAGCAATCCTGGAGGCAATGATATTTCTGTGAGTCCAAAGTTATGCCTGGCTAATTAATACTTGTAAGAGGAGGACACGTAATCTTCATCTCCCTTTCCAGCGCGGTGAGGGTCATGTGGGGACCTTTGCATTGCCCTCCATGGGGCTACACAGATACATCCCAAGTTTCTTTGTGAGCGTTCAGCTCCCCACCACGTTGTCCCATGCCTGGAGCCAGGCAAAGTGCCAGGGAAGGTCCCTGGAGAGCTGCAGAGGAAGACAGCTTTCCATTACACCTGCCAAGTCTGCGGTCTTAGCACAACTCTGCCAAGGAGGGGAAACCTGAGGAAATACGTAACAGCACATTCTTCAGCATCACCTTCCCCCTCCCAGGCTTGCACCTACTGTGACCTGGTGCCAAGCAGCCATCTAAGGCGGGGGAGAGCAGCACTGCACCTTTTGCAGGTCTGCGTGCCTTGATGCCCTCCTTTTGCCACAAGCCAGCATCCTGCTCCATACCTCAGTGGTAGAGCCAAGCCCAGGGATTACAACCCCAGGTCTCTGCTACCTGCAGGGTAACCAAGTTTAAATACAAGCTTATGGAAGCATCTTCAATTACACAAAATAAAAATCGAAATCCTACCAGCTGCCCATAGCCACTGGGGCAGAAGAGCCAATTTCACGCCATATCGGCAAAAGGACACACGCAACTCCACTCAGTGGAGGGCTCCAGGTCTTACCTCTTGCTGGGAGGAAGGTCTCGGATGTGTTGTACTCATCCGCCCTGCAGCAGAGGAATGTGATTGGCAAGAGGTGGCTGTTATCAAGTCTGATACATACAGAAAATTCTTTGGCTCCTGTCACCCACCCAATGGCTTTTCCTGATCTTAACAGCCTGGTCATATGGGGAGACCTTATGGCAGCCTTTCAGTATTTAAAGGGGGCCTATAAGAAAGATGGGGACAATCTTTTTAGCAGAACCTGTTGCAACAGGATAAGGGGTGATGGTTTTAAACTAACAGAGGGGAGGTTCAGACTAGAGAGAAGGAAAAAGTTTTATGCTGATGGTGGTTAGACCCTGGCCCAGGTTGCCCAGAGAGGTGGTCACTGCCCCATCCCTGGAACCATTGCAGGTGAGGTTGGCCGGGGCTCTGAGCAACCTGCTCTGGTTGCAGATGTCCCTGCTCACTGCAGGGGGGTTGGACTAGATCACCTTAAAAGGTCCCTTCCGATCTAAACCTTTCCATGATTCTGTGGCTCATTCCCTGGGAATGTCCTAGTCACAATAGTAAAGCTAGGTTTGCCACAAACCTGTTAAAGCTTTCCTGCAAAAATTTTTAGATGTTTTCTTGTGTTCCAGTGGATTTCTTCTAAGATAGTATCTATTTCTGGCTGAATTTTCAGATTTTGGGGGGTTAAAAAAGGGTGTATGTGAATACACGCACATATCTGTCAACAACTTTTTTTTCATCCAAACTTTCCCCAAAGAATAATACACACTGCCCAAGAGATCGGGCAAAAGTGCTCCCATGAGGTGTGATTATTCCCTTAATGCAGAAATGCATTTGCACCAAATCAGGCATATTAGGTATCTTCGTCTCGGGTCTCCTCTCCCAGACATATTAGAGCGTGATAAAAAAGGCATTCACCTTGCACAAAAATAATTCAGAGGTTTTCCACATCCTCCACTGGTGAGAAACTCTCAACAGAAGGCAGAAAAAAATATTTGATATGTGGTTGGTTTTGTCTTTGACAACAGGAATATTTCAGTGCAGATGACCTGACAACATGGCTCGGAATAGGAAAACAAAGATTATACAAAACAGAATTTAGATAGGCTAAAAGGAATTAAGAAGTCTGTAAAAATATTAGGCAATGGAGTGGTGGAGAGGAGAGACTCCCCCAGCACCCAGGGAGTTTCACAAAATAGCTAGGAATTCTCAGAAAAAAACCAACCAAGAAAAAAACCCCAGCCGCTCTTAAGATATAACTGTATTTATCCTGGCAATTGCTAAATGTCTCATATCACAAAGCAAAGCCAAAGGAGAACAGAATGACATTCCAGCTCAGGCAGAAGGCTGTCTTTTCTCAGATCCCAGTTATGTCGGCCCTAGAGCAGGTCCACCAAACAAGCCACCATGTCAAAAAAGCATCCTCTACAACTGATCTTCTTAGCAAGCTGCCTTTCCTTCCTGAGTGTAGGAAAAGGAGTGGGAAAGTGGGCATCTCCAGGCTCCAGGGCCATCACTTTGTCATCTCCTCAGTGTGTGGAGCCACATCACAAAGGCATAGAAAACAGAGGCATAATTTAATAGCTCAGAATTTAAAGGTGGAATAGGATAGTTTTTCTAGAATTCCTTTCACTGAAAAAGTTCATTCATATTCATTTAATCAGGTTGTTACCCTCACGGACTCTGATTTCTATGCACAAGGCCAAGGAGCTTTCTGATTGCCAAAGGACTAACCACCGAGCAACAGTCTGCTGTTTAACCTCCCTGGCATTTGTTTCATCGCAAAATCTTATTTTCATCTGCTTTGCAAAATCTTCAGGCTGAAGTTTCCATGGCAGCTGTCTGAGGTTGAGCACATGGTGTTTACGGAAGGTTCCCATCATGATAGTCCTTGTTCCTTGTGAGAAAATAAGCAGAGAAGACAGACGCTGTATGAGTTGTACCTATGCACATACCGTGCAGCTTTAAAACCTGCAGGCTTTGAGAAGTAGCTTGAAATTTGGCAGAAGAAAACTCCAGACAGTGTTTGTAAATAGTGCTTTAAGTGAGGTCAGAGTCGAAATGAAGAAAACCAAGGCAGGATCAAGTGGCATCCAGGCTCATAAGGGTAAGAATATCATATACTTGCATTGCATGAAGGAGGGGTAAGCAGCCAGATGAGAGTATAGGTTAAGGAGAAAATGATGGGATGTGATGAAGAGCAAAGAAATAGCTGGACTCAGTGGTGGAAGTGCGAGAGTTAGAGGAGTGAAATAAACTTCTAAAACTTTGGAGTGGCATGGAAAAAGGATGGGGGGAATTGCAGGGGAGGAGGAGTAAACAAATCAAGGAGGGATGAAGGGCTGAGCACCACCAGCATTCTCCGGGAAGAAACACTTGAGGAAGGAGAGAAATGCAGACCATGCAAAAGAAGGGTCTGAAGTCTGCAGGTGCAGGATTTTGTCAAGCTGGGTAAGCCTAGTCTGTTCCTCTTGGAAGAGGGTGGCACAGAGGGAGGAGCTCAGCAGCCTGACTGCATTCAAGAGCATTAACACTGTGCAAATAAGAAGCTCATGAGTTCAATGGAAACATTCTAAAAGCCCATTTCTTAAAACGTGAATATTGCATTTCATGTCAAATAGCGCACAGGCTTCTTCCGAGCTTTTCAATCCATACTCCTGAGTGCGAATGCTCAGTGATAAACTCATCGCTCCTGGAGCCCTATCTGTTGTTGTGCCTAAAAAATTATTCGTACAGTAATATGTTAATCTCTCCACACAGATAAAAGTTGTTGCAGTTCCTTTACAGCCCCAGAGCATGCACAAATTACCCAACCCAGTGGTAAAAGTGGATTTGGGGATTTAATGGCTAAGTTTGCTAGATTATTATAACCAGCACAGCATGTAGGCTTTTTTCTTATATATATATCATTCAAAATTACCCCAAATAAAAATAAGGAATGCAAGCAACACTGCATTACACCCTGAGAGACACTACATCATCTAGGTCTGGTATACATCAGTGGATTTTGATTCTTTCACGTGTTATATCCGAAGGTCAAGTGAAGGAGTGATTTTAACATACTCAAGTCCTAAGTGTCAGACATCTGAAGCAGATTAATGATGTCTGCATAAAACTCCCCCTGATAAAATGCTACAGTTTGGACCCCATCTTCAGCCTGATTACAGGACTAAAGCAATCTTCTTTCTTTCAATTCAGGCTTAAGCTGCTGTTGTTCAGCTTATTCTTAGCAATGGCACAGATGAAGAAATCTTTTGTACAAGAAGAGCTAGAGCCCTCTTCACTCTCTCTGGACTGCATCAGGGCTGAGGGGAAATAAAAGCAGAAAAAGCCCTGCTTATTCTGCTGCAAAGGCTCAAGAGATTGCTCTCAGATCACACTGAAGCTCAGAGAAAGTAAATAATCATCTTGTGGGATGTTGAACACCCACAAGTTGCTGCCCCGTAGGAATTATGGCTTTTCATGATTGCTCCTTCAAGATGCAAAAGGTTTGCTGTGCACATGGCGTTGATTTGAGTCCTGGATTTTATCCTGGTTCTCCCACTGGAGAGTGATGTGGAAGAGTCATTTTGCTACTCCGTGTCTTTGCCTGGCTTCAAAACCCTCACCTTCTGCATTTGGCTCTCACCCTGCCGAGGAAAACCTTGACTGCGGCCTGTGCATTCATAACTAAATTACAATTAGTCACCCCAATGCCAGCAGGGTAAATCTGGACAGTCAGAACTTTATTATTCATTTCAATTTATTTGGCTGAGGTAGTGCAAAACCTATTTTTGAAATAAAGTAATCAAAACGTTGACAGAGGGCTGCTCTTTTTTGGAAGTAAAAAAAAAATAATCAGGACTGTTTAGGGCACTACTCTCATCCATCACTTGGTCCAGCTCCGTGATAACTCTCTCCTCACAATTGCAAGTCATTCTCTATCAGTGTACAGGGACAGCTCTCTAGCAAGACACAAATAGAAACAGGCACAGAGCTGCTTATTGGTAAATAAATCAAAAAAAGAGGAATTGGGAGAAGGAAACAACACAAAGCTCTCTCTGTCAGGATAGCAGAGATTTATGTGAGAGATTCACTGATGCTTCAGGCCCCAGCATTTTCCAGGGTATGAATGGGTGGATCTTTTGCATACGTTTTGCTGGGTTGACTTAAGTAAGTCTTGACAACTCTCTTTCCCTGGGGACTAGGCTAAAAGTATTGTTTAGAAATCTAATATATGGTTTATTTACTCAATTTGTGCTGAGCACTACAGTTCCTTCAGGCCAGCTTCAGCAGTCCATTACTCCATTAATTCTCCATTACTGAAATTAGTGCTGTAATTGGAAGGAGGGAGGATGATGGGGAAGGGGACACTTTTTAAAGGAGTAGGTCCTGCTTAATCCCATCATGGAAGAAAGCATTAGAAAAAAACTCAACTGCTCCCTCCCCCTTAGGGTAGGGAAAAGAAACTTCTTTCTGGTGCATGTGCGCGTGTGGACATGTGCAGTGGGCAGACGGGTCCAAAGTCCACACCAGCCTGAGGAAAGGAAAGGGGAAGGACATTGTGCTACGAAAGACAGCTTAACCATGGAGGTGCTGCATAGAGCTGAGTTTGGTTTTCCCCGCAGCTCCTCCTTGAAGTCATGAAAGATATAACTGTGGTTAGAGTGGCAGAGATTCCTTCTGATGCTTTGTTTCACTGATCTATCCCCCAAAATCACAGACTCATAGCACGGTTTGGGTTGGAAGGGACCTCAAAGATCATCTCGTTCCAACCCCCCTGCCATGGCAGGGACAGCTTCCACTAGACCAGGTTGCTCAAGGCCCCATCCAACATAGCCTTCAACAACTCCAGAGCATCCACAACTTCCCTGGGCAATCTGTGCCAGTGTCTCACCACCCTCAGAGTGAAGAATTTCCTCCTATTACTTTGCAGCATGAAGGAATTCGGGATCTGTGTATGAATATTTATTAGTTAGCTAAATTACAAGAAGGAAATTTCATGGATGTTGTATCCAAGAATGATCTATGTGCATGCAATCACAGTTTGCCATAATTTTTCAATATTAATTGTAAGTGGGTTACTGAGTAACGAAGACCCCATACAGTTATTCAGGGTAACTGAAATATATACTGCAAATATACATATTTATTGGTTTAGTTAAATAGAAGACCTGTCAGAAAACTAGCAGGAAGGTAATACAATAGCCCTCGAGAGGTCATCTGTTAAAAGAGATTAAATAATTTCCAATAAGAAAAAATGCCAGAGCTTTTAGCTGGGATGCTGCCGCTTCCATTTCCCAGCCAGTGGCAGGATTTGTTTTGCCAAGGCCAGAACTGGAAAGTCCCAAAGGAAACCAAAGAATTAAAAGATTTTCCCTATGG
Source organism: Eurystomus gularis (assembly GCA_013400335.1). Lineage (NCBI taxonomy): Eukaryota > Metazoa > Chordata > Aves > Coraciiformes > Coraciidae > Eurystomus > Eurystomus gularis. The sequence goes on from VZZY01000238.1 coordinate 169,859, forward strand.
GGGTGAGAGGCTGTGAGGACAGGCAATAATCCTGAGTTTGTTCACGAGGAGTGGGCTGACACAGGCTTCACTGGAGGGGGCAAAATAGTAAAACTGGTAGGACTTCAAGTGAAGTACATGTCATATCCTTCTCTCCTCGCACTTGGCTTTGTTTGTCACAGACTCAACAAGATTTGCTCTGGAAAAGCTATTTGGTTGCTGGGATAAGCCACTGCTCTGCAAAGGGAACCTGTGAGGTGCCACTCCCTGAGTCCAACCCTGTCCCTGGCATTAGCTGCACCCCAGTGAGAGCTCAGCTGCGGGCACAGGGTCCATCACAGGGAGGAGAAGGTAAAGACTGAGGGAGGCACCCCCTGGAGAAACTGGGTCTCTCACAACAACATGGATTTATCCCCATGGCAAAAAAAAAATCTACCTAAAAAGAGATCGACCTGTTCACAAAAATCAAGCAAAAAAGAAATACAAGCAAACCTTGCATCTGATGGAAAAGAACGTTAGCTCTCTTTTCTTTCAGACCTCTGTGTTTTGAGGACAGCACTGCACCTCCTGTGGGCTAAAGAGAAGACATTACTCCTTCAGGCTGTGCTTCTCGTCAAGGCAGCTTGCCCCTGAACCTCTCCCAGGCCAAGCCACATGGGTGGGATAAGAGTTTAGAAAGACAAGGAACTACTGGAGAGAGTCCAGTGGAGGGCTATGAAGATGAGGCAACTGGAGCACCTCTGTGCTGAGGAAAGGCTGAGGGACCTGAGGCCATTTAGCTGGAGAAGAGAAGCCTGAGAGGGGATCTGATCAATGCTGATCAATAGCTAGAGGATGGGGGGCAAGAGAATGGGGCCCGATTCTTTTCAGTGGTGCCCAGTGACAGGACAAGGGGCAACAGACACAAACCAGAACCCAGGAGGTTCCATCTGAACAGGAGGAAAAGCTTCTTTGCTGTGAGGATGCCAGAGCCTGGCCCTGGCTGCCCAGAGAGGTTGTGGAGTCTCCTTCTCTGGAGAGATTCCAAACCAGCCTGGACACGATCCTGGGCACCCTGCTCTGGGTGACCTGCTGGAGCAGCAGCTTGGATGAGATGATCCCCAGAAGTCACTTTCAATCCCTGTCAATCTGTGATTCTGTGTGATTCTGTTTGTTGCTCCTTTCTTGCGCAAAAGATGAGCCCCAGGTGAAAGCTAAGGGTGCAAAGGAGAGCTGCATCAGCAAGAGCGAGCAGATCAGCTGTGGGGACAGCTGGAAGCCTCTCTGCAGGATACATTGCCTCGGGAGAGCGAAGGCACCCGGGTGTGCCAGGTTGCTATCTCTCTGGGTACTTGGCACCGTCTCAGAGACCCCTGCGTCTTCAGTGGCTGCCAGGGAGCAGCCAGGCACCAAGTGCTATGAAGCCCTTGGCTGAGAAATGCATCAGCATGCCAGGATGTTTAATACAGTCCTGTTGGTGAATGCCACTGAAAGAGGAGTTTTCTAGGAAGATGCAGGTGGGCATTTCATCAAGGTGGGGACTGACAGGATAGAGTGGAAATAACATTACAAGAATAATAAAGATTCTTCATCTTTCTAACTTTCAAGCTACCCTAGATTTCTCAACAAGGGCTTCAAGAGCAGAGAGAAAACTGTGAGGGACAGGTGAATGCCCCCTCAAGAATTAAATCCTAATTAACACGCCATCAGTGACGAAGGACACATTTTATATGGTCGATTAAAAGACTCCTCCCTATTGATCTTTGCAGCTAATCATTGTCCTACCCCTGCTTAGGGAGCGCAGACACAAACCAGCGATCTAAATTTATTGAGACTCCTGGCAATCAATAGGTCAGGCTCCCGGAGAAGCATTATGCAGAAAGCATCTCCACTGACTCATCACGGGCCAGCGAGCCCCAGGTCTCCAGCAGGTCCTTGAAGCCATTCCCTTCTCTGCCCGGACAGTTCATGCAAGGCCAGGGTTGCTGTGCATATGCTCCTTGTCAAAGCCCAGACAAACAACCCGCGACAGAACAACAGCCGCAGTGGTGGCTCTTGCCTTCGGCTCAGCATCACAGCGTGAGCGCCGGGGACCTGGAGGCAGCAGACGGCCTTTCCTATGAGCGCTGCAGTTTTTATTTAACACAAAAGTGAGTAGCTGTAATTTCACAGATGGGAGCAATTCATTAGGTGGGAAAAGATGTGGCCACTCTAATTGGGAGTGACTGGAGAGCTTGTGATGCAAATGGCCATTTGCAGCTGCCTCTCCCTAGGTTGGTGCAAGGCAATATACTGTGAGATGGAAAAAATCACACTACGTATTAATTTGATAGCCTGCAACAGAGCGGCAGCATGGCCAGGCAGTATTTCTGGGCCCTGCCATGTGCCCAGGGGATCTGCCACTTCTGGATTTTATAGTACGTGATAACAAGAGGATCGCACACTCCATTAAATCACCTGGACAACTGCTGCTCATATGACTGCAACCAAGGGGTCAGAACTAAAATCTCTGCAAGAGACTGGGCACACTGACTGTCCAGGACCGAGAGGGCAAAGGTGGGAAAGAAAGGCTAAAAAAAAAAAAAAAAGCCTTGTCACATTTTAATCAGTCAGGAAAGGCCTGCATGTTTCAGCCTGGGATCTGAAGGAGTCTGGGATTTCAGCACATGGACATCACAAGGAGCATTTCCACCTCTGACAAAGTAAGGGTGGCCCCTGTCACCTTCTGGGAAGAGTGGTCCTTTATCTGCTTCAGCTAAGTTAGTTGAGTTAGGTCAAAATTCAGGTCACAGCAGGACTGGTCCCAAAAGAAAACCATTGAAAAACCTCTTGCTGACTGCAGTAAGCTTTGGAGAGAGTTCTCACTAATGGGGCACAAATAATCTAGCAATACACTCACATGCTCGAGGTGAGAGGGGAAAGAAGAGGAATGGAAGTGCTAGGTGGTGACCTAGGCACTGTGGTTATCTCTGTTTCTGCCCAACTACAAACACCTCCTGGTACCAGGGTTTCTACAAGAATTAGACATCGCCCCAGCACAGACACTTTAGAACATGCACATGCAAACTGGAAACAAAAGCCATCTTGCCATTCCTCCATCAAGTAGAAGTCCCATTTGTGGAGTAAATTAAGGAAGCATCGGTGTTTGTTTCCTCACTTATCTCCACGAGCAAGTTGCAACAATCTCACAGTGATAAGGAACGTGGGAGACATGGCAGTCTGGTGTGAAAATGCACAGTGGAAGATAAAAAAAGAGAGAGAAAGAAAAACTCCAGACAAGTTCCATATTGTTTCATTTCTCACCCAACAGGCAAGGAAGGCAGGGCCACTACTGTTGTATAGTGTCTCCCTAATGCCCCTCTGGTGAGGTGTCATCCCACAACACACATCGTTGGGAACAAGCATAGGGGTATAAAGCTGGGGAATAGGCAGGGTCATGTTAATTTAGATTACTGAATTACGCAAGAAAGCTGCCTGCGGGAGAAGTCCTCAGAGAAAATGGTAAATCTTTATATTCCATGACATTAATTACACTTTTACTGGGAGCTAACCTTATTACAGTATTGTGTATAGCCACAGAAGATGGGACTTGTGGTGTCCCTCCCACCAAAGAGCTGTCCTGCAGGAGGCCCTGGGCCCAGCCATGGTTTTACTGCGCTCTGTGTCACAGCTCATAAAGACTCTTAATGCACTTCCTTGCAAGTACTTTTCTTTATGACTTTTTACCAGATTAGAGGCACAGGGGGGAGAAGCAGGCTTCTCATTAACTTATTCTTTAATGCGAGGTTTAATTCTTTAATCCTTTAACATGGGCTGCAAATGAGATGTGAATACCTTGACCCAGACATCCCGGCTAGACCTCTACTGGGGGACTGGAAAAGATTGCAACACCAATGGTGCTATTTGTATCACTTGTGTTGACTTATCCCCCAGCATAAGACCTTGGAGCACAGACCTCAGCTCAGCTGTGGGATGTAATACTCAGTCTGCATTCAGAAAAGTGGCAGAAATTAGTTCTTTGGTGTGCTGGATCGCTGGGAGACCAGCGATGACTACCAGGGACTCAGGTGGCAATGGACAACAGCAGAGGTTCAGGCATGGAGCAGCATTGCTGGGGTTTTGCGGGCAGCCATAAATGGCAGAGAAACAGAAAGCAAAAGAGAAAATGCCACAGGAAAGGATTTGGTCCAACCCCTATCATGTAAGGGCTTCAGACAGTGAGCAAGAGAAACAATCTTATAGCATTTGATCCCTCTTTCCCTCAGGACAGTAGGTCTTGGCCAACAAAAATTAAATCCCACCAGGTTTCCCTTCTCCAAATAAAATAGCTTGCAAATCCCCTAAGCACTAATTGTCCTTGAGGCAAAAGGTGTACCAGAGATACCAAGAAAGGTCCTCAATAGCAAGGTTCAAACAGACCAAAAGCAGCCAGGAAAGCTACATCAAAGCAAATGTTTAAACAGGGACCTCAAAGAGCCCAAAACTTACACTGGCACTGGGTGATTGCAAGTGTCTTTCTCACCAAAAAGAAAGATGGAGACAATCTCTTTAGCAGGGACTGTTGCGACAGGGTTTTAAACTACAAGATGGGAGATTTAGACTAAATACAAGGAAGAAACTTTTTATGCTGATGGTGGTGAGACATGGGCCCAGGTTGCCCAGAGAGGTGGTAAAAGCCCCATCCCTGGAACCATTGCAGGTGAGGTTGGCCAGGGCTCTGAGCAACCTGCTTTAGTTGCAGATGTCCCTGCTCCCTGCAGGGGAGGATGGACTAGATGAGCTCTAAAGGTCCCTTCCTACCCAAACCGTACTATGATTCTATGAATGACAACCAGTATTGGGAAAATACATTCTCCTACAGGCTTACCCAGATGTGAAAGCAAGTCTTCCCACAGGCTCATACTGCAGTTATATTTACATCCACGTACACCACATCAGTAGTGAATTTCTCCTCGTGTGTTGCAGACATCCCATGCTGGTTGCCCAGCAGTGCAGCAAAGTCATGCTATGGCAAACTCTTCCAAGAATAACTTCCCGCTTGGTGTGCTTGCATGGCCAGTTGCTGGGCTGGAACCAGAGGAGCACATGTAGGTGAGGAATGCAACCTATGTACAGCACTCAACTTGAAATGTGGGCTTTCGATGAAGGCTTTCCAGCTATCTAATGCTTTTCAAGGCAAAAATGAGACTTGGTCACTGACAGATATCTACAAAAACCCCTGTTTTTACAGTTAGGAGGAAAAAAGAAAATCAGATTTGGAAATGAAAATCGTTGGTCGAGTGTAATTCTTGTTGTAATTCAGTGAATTCAATAATAAAAGAAAAAGAAGCCATACCTGATTAATTCAGTTTGGAAGCTCTCTTTTTCTTTTCAAAACCAAAAGCCGTACAGCAAAGCGTAGGAGATGCAAGAGACCTGGGAATGAGGAATGTATAATTTAGACACGTTTCTCTGGATCAGCCATTTTCTGTAACACTCTCGGAGATGGTCATAAGAGAGGAAGTGAGAAAAAAAAATGGGTAAATAAAGATGTAGGGGGGTTTTATGTCCTTTCAATAACTGTTAATACTACCACGAGGGAGAGAGCTGGCCTGTAAAGGGCAAAAGAAATTTAAAACTCTATGCTGGGCTATTTCTCGCATGAAACACCCCCGATCCAAGATGCCACCTGGGCAAATCTCTGGGACAGTTTCACTTGTGTAGAAAAACTTCAGCGATCCTTTCAGGGATCAAACTGCCAGAACAGGAAAAGCAAATACTTCCCATATGGGAAAAATAATGATGCAGAAAGGACCCACCTATGTTACAAGATTCTTTGAAGGTCATACTCTTGATACCACCATTTCACTGTCAAAGGAATAGCTACATAGTACTTTCCTTGAATAATCCAGGATATTTTTCTCCTGAGCAAGTTTGCCAAAGAGAAGGTCCTTGAGAGCAGGTCCCGGCCCCAGTACTACGTGGCCCTCAAAGGAGAGTGATTTTCCACACCATCTCCTGGGCACCTGTGAAAGTTCTCTCAATTTGGCTCAACATTTTAATCTATGATATTCAGCTTAAAAGAGAGCATCGGCAGAGCAAACTCAGCCTGTTTTGCTCTAAGTGCTTGTCTCACAGGCAGGTTCCTGGGTGCCTCCTTCAGCGTGTGCTCTGGCAAGGCTTTCCCAGGGCTGGGACTTTCATAGCTCCTCTGGTTGTCTTCACCCCTGGTGATGTCTCTCCCCTCTCTGCTGGGGCTGCTTGCTTTTACAAAACTTGCAGGAACAACTTACCTCTGAGATCTGGTCTTTTCTAGCTGGCTTCCCACCCAGCTTGTGAAGTGCAGGAGTTACTGTGGGGGTGAGCAAGGGGCAGCCAGACTCCAATGACTCCATCCTCACCTCCTAGAGAAACAATGGAGGAAAATCCCGAATGTATGAGCAGGAGGAACATGAAATGATCAAATACAACAGGAGAAAGAGATGCTTTAGGGAGGGGGAAAAGAGCTCTCGAGCATTTTAGATTTGCAGTTCAGACTCCTGAACTCAAGATGGCCTAACTAGAGAGAAGCTAAGCCAGAACTTCCAAGTTTTATCCCACAGCTGTCCTGCCTGCTTGGTCACAGCTCCTGCCTCCTCATCCCAAACAATCCCTCCCTCAGCCTGCCTTGGTGGACTTCTAACCACTCTGGATGCTCCCATGCAACGGGGTGCGCTGAGATCCTCACCAGGATCAACACATCCAGGCTGTGAGAGCAGCCACAACCACCAGACTGGGCAGGGAGGTTGTGAATCCTCAGTGCCACCTTCTAGCAGGTCGTGAAGTTCTTTCGCTTGCTTCCCAGGTCTAGAAGGGATCCCTGGGAGCAGAAGGGTGAGAATGGAAAAAAAAGGAAAGGGGGAAGAGAGGCAGTGGTGGGAGGAGGGGCAGGAGGGAGTTCTGCTCACAGCTTTTCACAGCTGAAAACAGACCTCGCTGCTGGTAATGTGAGAGGGCTGGAGCAGGCGCCAAATGGATAAGGCTGTAGACAGTGGGGCCAGAGCGCTGATACTTGCCAGTACCTGCAGATAGGAGACAAATAATTGGCACATGTTAAGAAAAAAAAAAAAAGGAAACAAAAAAAAAGAAGAGGGGAAAAAAAAAAGAAGACAGGGAGAGAAAGAGAGAGAGAGTTGTTAGATGTCCGTATTTTCTAAACGTGTCTGGCAGGAGCCCCTGCAAGGAATTTAATCAGCAAGAGTTGTTTAAACTGGGCTTTGAAAACAAGCCCTGTGCTGCTAGTAATGAACTTCATATCATCTGCAACTCCTGTTTGCTGACGACATTCAATTTGTTAATTCTGCAGCTGGTGATAGGGGTCAGATATGAAAGTGACGATTGTTTTTTGACGTTCCAACCCCTGCTCACATCTTTCTAATTAATCCTTTTAGGAGCCACCAGCAGATCAAGAGAAGTGTGGGGAGGGAGGAAGGGAGGGGAGGAGGAGGAAGCGAGACGGTTTTTCCGCGCCTGCCCTGCGGCTCCTCGTCTCCTGCTCTGGTGGAAAGGAGACACAAGGGCATACCTGCTAGTCGGTCCTATGAGGATGAGCCTTTTCAGGCTGTCTTAGAAAACTTTAATGTTGGAAAGGCAGATAAAAAAATGGAAGGCTCACCCTCTCCCTAAAATAGTTCATTTTAAAATCTGGTGAGCATTTCATAATAATTATGGTTGGATTAGATGATCTATGGTTGGACTAGATGATCTTAAAGGTCTTTTCCAACCTAAATGATTCTATAAGATAGATGGTGGAACTGGTGATGAGGTAGGAAGCCATTCTCCCACTAGCTTACCCTGCTGATACAGGGCTGGTGAGATCTCCCAGAGGCCAGTTTAAACAGCTCAGTGTGTACAAGCCACACGTGGACCCAGCATTTCAGAGGAGGCTTGTAATACATCTGTCAGAAAAGCAATCATGGCCTCAGGAGGTTTGGCATTGCCCAGGGAGCAAGGTGGGCACACACATGCAGGTGCTGCCAGGATATCAGGACAGCCTGCCCACCACATGGGCCCACGGTGCACAAATGGCTTTGAGGGAAACAGCAAAAGGGTTGGTGGGCAGGAGAGTGGCCCATGAAGCAAGCGAACAGGAGTGTTTTGCAGTTGCTGAAAGCTTAGTCTTCCTCTAAGGAGATTATAACTTAGGAGCTTGAACTTCTTACCTAGAAAGTTATTTAAGATGTTGAAGACACTGCAATGACCATGTGTGCCCTGGAGAGGGCCAGCTGAAGCGTAGCAAGCACGTGTTGGCAAGGACAGCACCACCAAGTGAGGACAACCAGCAAAAGCCACAGAGGGCTGGGCAATGCCCTGAGGTTGGACTTGATGAGATGAAATCCTGAAGCAGAGGTATGTCTCTGAAACCTCCTGTAGTTGGCATCAAAACTATTCATGCTCTGTACCTTGCACTTTGCTCATGGCATTAAGCCATTTGGTCCCTGGTGGATTCTGTTGCAGGTCCCTGGTTGTGCTGGCAGGAGGAGAGGGACAGTCACCACAGCTGGTCCCAGTTCACAGTGGCCTCTGTCACAGTGGCCTACAGCAGAACTTCAATCCAGACGTGGTGCAGTGAGGCCTGTGTCCGTCTGCAGGGGCTGGATGAAGAGGCTTTGCAAGGCAAAGAAGCCAGCTGTCAAGAAAGGAGAAATTTTATAAAAGGTGAGAAAAGACTGGAAAATTGGCTGAATGACAAGATTTTGAGAAGAGAGGAAGGCCTGAGGTTATGCACGGAGACTGCTGGCACTGGGGAAAGGCAGAAGAATAAAAACTCTGTCTGATTAGCACCAGGCTGAAAAGAAAGAATTTTTTAGTGGAGGACCTTGGTCTTTTTTTCCCAGGCCACCTCAGCACCAAGGTCTGGACTCATATAAAATAAATCAGCACCAGCCTCCCTAGAGCCAGAGAGACCTGGTCCAGGCTAGACCTGCTCTGGGTCAGAGCTGAAGAAACAGCTCCAGGCGCCTGCTTCCACAGAAAGATCCCCAAGGAGCAGCACCCTGGAGGTGCTGGGACAGCCGGAGACGCACATCTGTCACGTTCTCTGTTCCAACAGGACCCGACACTGAACCTTTGGCTCAAGTGCAGTGGCCCTGGTTCCTCTCAAGCAAATGGAGATCTACCAGCTCATTCTAGCTGGGTATCGAGACCCAGCTTTATCCATGGCCAAAAAATGCAGCCACTTGTTTATATGCTGTCAGTGCTCCAGTTTTCCTACAGAAGAAGTTTTCACTTGACTCATTCTATTCATCAACAAGTACTGCTGAGACCTCATGAGTGTTTATCCATCCAGTATAAACTTGCAGTATCTGGTATTGTGAAGAGAAGTCCAACCAACCACCATAAATGTTTAACTTCTTTTTTTTAACAGACTTTATTAGCATGAATTGATTTGCACATAGAAAGAAGGTCTATTGCTCCTTCACTCCAGACTCTCAAAAATCAGTAAAATAGAGGCTCACTTCTGCTCTTGGCATGTCTGGAACAACACTAGCTTCAATTAAATTAGCCGAGATTTACAACAGTAGGCTCATAAGCAAGATTTGCCCGTATGGTGTCTCTTCAGTTTGTTCTAAATTTTGTGCAGAAAACTAGGAAAATACTGTGTGGGGGGAGAACTGAATCCTGTGATTCATGTAATGAGTCACATGAAAAGATTAACAGTAAAATAAAAGTACTGAGTGGCACTCACCCAAAAAGGGCATTATGGATGATCATGCTCTGAGATTACCACCCAGGACAACAAGACTGACCATCTCCCTTGAGGCCTAATGTTCAAAGGGTGAGTGCCTACCAAGTGCTTAGGAAGACATCACATCTCATGGAGTTGATTTTAGCAGCACTCTGCAAAGTGGAGGCACCAAAAAGTTCATTGCTAGCCGCTTGAAATCTCAAATCAAAAGCCTTTCAAGTACCAACATCATGTAGTCATCTACACAGCCGGCAGATGTAAAATCAGATGCCACATCCCAGTGACAACTGGTAATTGGTATTTCCCTGTCCTTCATCAAAAATATTCTTTGACTTCTGCCATTTGGTTGGTTGAGTCTTGGCTGAAGATCACCAAAGACTGATGTTAGCATAAGGAACTCTGCTAAAAAAGTATAAACTAAAATTTACTTAATGGATCAATGAATAAAATTATACCAAACAAGAACTGCACGATCTGCAAAAGTATCATTAGAGGTGCAGGTAACTTCCTCCTGGAGTGTCACTACAGGTGGCTCACTACTGAAGGCTACTGGTAAAGGAACAAGAGTATCCGAGGGCTGCCTGAGGTGCCTGGTAGACATCAGCTCCATAGAAGACCAAGAGCTCTGCTACATCTGCTGGTGATCAAGGACAAATGACTGGAAGCAAAAGGCTGCACTGGGACATCAGCAATGCAATTATTTGGGATCAAACAGAGTTTCCCTATCAGACAAGCAGAAAGCAAGAAAACAGAATCATACATGCCTGAAGGAATCACAGAACAATGGGCCTTAGAAGGACCTCTGGAGATCATCTCGTCCAACCCCCCTGCTCTAGCAGGTCACCCAGAGCAGGGTGCCCAGGATCATGTCCAGGCTGGTTTGGAATCTCTCCAGAGAAGGAGACTCCACAACCTCTCTGGGCAGCCGGGGCCAGGCTCTGCCACCCTCACAGGAGAGAATTTTTTCTGTATGTGTCAGGAAGGGGCCATGTAGTGAAAACCAACCAGAAATGACTGAAATTCTCAGCCTGTTTGTAAGTACATGTGTTGCTATTTGTAAACAAGCTTTCACCTGCTGCAATTGGGAGCATGAGTGTGGCTTTCACTCATGCAAGATTTCCAGTCTTAGCTTAGCTGCTTCTGAAAAACCTCTCGGCCCGGGCTCATCTTCCAGCAGCAACGCAAACAGCAGCGAGTGGTTTGTGGTATCCACTCCACTCAGCCAGGAGCACGAAGCACTTAGTGAAGAACATTATCCTTTCCAGTGTTTACGTTCAGCTCGAGCACGTCTTAACCGTTTTATTCTCTGTACGGCTCAGTCCCCCAGGAACCCTGTCATGTAAAAGACACGTTGTTTATTGTTCGAGTGTTAACAAAGTACTCGAGTGAAAAAGTAATCTATTTTCAGGGGGAAAAAAAAACAGCTGAAGCAAGAATGGCAAGGATCGCCAGATTCAATAGTAACAAGAGTATCACTTGCCGCTCAACCCACTCCAGAGGCAGCCCCATACAAGCCTTCTGCAGGCAGTTGTAACCCTCCAGCTGCCTCTCAAATCATGGCTTTCAACTCGCTACATCATTTTGCTCACACTGCCATTCTGGTAAGATACTTTGAAATCCAAATCACGTTTCCTTTTGTTAAATAATCACATGCATGGCTATAAATTCCATTTTAGGGCAATAGTTCTGATTTTCTCAGGTGAGATAAGACCTTCACATCAACCCGGAATGTCTAACACTGTAAGGAGTCACTCCCACACATTGTCATCCTGTTTTCTTAAATATTTTCTTCCTTATTTTCCTTTTTTTACCCAACACATCTCTTGCCGCAATATGAGGTTTTAATAAATGAGAAAACACATGTTTTAAAGAAACACCCTCTCTCCGAGACAAATACACAAAGTAAAAGCAAAGTACTTCTAGATAGAAAAGAGCTAAAAGTAGAAAAAATCAACAAGGACAGCATTTAAGTAATCAGCATTCCCAGATAGGTGATGTCCAAATGGTAATTATCCTTCCAGAGCTGCCTGGAAATCTAAAGCAGGAGGTAAATGTCCTAAGAACTGTATTGCCCTGTGTGGATAGAGAGTGCATCTGGAATGATGTGTTCACAGAACGGTCTTCATCTTCCACAGCCTTCTGGGGTTTTATGGAAAGGGTGTAGGTGGTCCAAAGGGACCGCTATTATGAATAACGGAATGAAATTAAGCCCAGTAACATTTGTGCTGTTTATCAGGACAAATTCCCAAGCAATGAGACATAACTGACGTGAGAAACTGTCCTTAAGGAATGAATGGGAGCTCCATTAATGGTTTCATTAGATAAAGCAGGCTGTGCTTACTTGGAAAGAAAAAGTTGCCAAATATTCTGATTTCTTCTGCAGAGTGAAATGGCAGAGTGTCCACCAGGCAGCAAAATTCCAAAAACACCTTTAGGTCTCTGGCTTGTTTAGGTTACTGCTTGGAGAGCAACACAGAAGAATTAAGTTGTGTTAGAACAGCATTATTCAGCAGACAAATACTATCTTGGCCACTTTGGACCAATGTTAGAGTATAGGCCTTGTGATTCATCATTTACATCTGCCCTGCCCCGTTGCTCCACTCTTGGAGGGGCTCTGGGGATGCTACTGCAGTAGAAGCAGTCAAAAGCATGTTGGTTGAGGTGGCAGATTCCCAGTTCGTATATGATGCTGTTTGTCCAGGTCACCTCTGTTTAGGTGTCTAGCCATGGGCAAAGAAGTCTAGCCTTAACCATATCCTTCAAAAATATTGGGATTTGTCATAATAAATAATATGTGTATATATATAAATAAATACATATAAACTCCTTGATGTTTCTAATATCTGTATTCAGTCCTACTAGCCTGAATTCAGACACATCCTTCCCAAGTAACATCACCCTCATGGACACTGCAGACCTACATCTGAGGTGGGAGCATGTTCCGTCTCCTAAAAGCGACCAGACCCATGTTGCAGACCATAGCTTTCAGGTTTGGGTTTTCTCTTCTTTCTCTCAGTCTGAGGTGGCCAACAGAGTTTGGGAGGCTATGGTTCAATAAGTGAACACAGGATTGGAGGGACAGATACGTGAAGCCACCCACTGAGTTACCTAGACCCACATTAAGGAATCTGAATGAAAGCAGCTTGATTTTAAAATTAACACATAAAAAATGAGACACTTCCAGTGAAAAGGCTGCTCAAGGCACAGCAGTCGGGAAGTGTAGATGAAAGGAGTAGCTAAACGAGCCTTGTAGCTGGTTGTAGCACATGTCACAGAGCAAGGAAAAGGTCTTAATTGTTGCTGCAAGCAAACACCTACACCAAGACCTGGATGTGTTTAGAGATACAGGCCCTGCTGTCCAAATGCTGTTAGAATCTTCATAATTAACGTTATTAATAGACATCAATTTTCAATACTAAGATTTTGACAACACTGCACAGCAGAGACCAACTCTCCAGCTATTTAGAGATCAGTTCCCAACTTGGGACCAGCAAGATATCCACGTCAAGTGAAAAATGGGGGAAGCAACAGAGAAATAGCTGAAAACAGAACTGTTATCCTGCAGCATCACAAGCACGAGATAATTGCCCTTCTCTCCTCCTGTAATGAGGGGTTTGATCCATGTCCCACGTACCAGCAGGCCCAACTCTCTCGCCAGCAACCACCAATGCCTTCTGCATTAGCACTTTGCACGAGGAGACCCTGAGTCCCAGCACCAATGGGGCTAGGAGGGGTGTGAAAAACCTCCAGAACAGGCTTTCTCACAGCCTAATAGATAACTTGCCATGAAACCCAATGAGAGTCATATCATCCAGGACATAATCTCCTATGTTATCTTTCAGTCATTGAAGGAATGAGTTACTACTTACAGGTTACATCCATAATCCTTAAAACTGCTATTAAAAAGTACTTCTTCTTTGAAACAAAACTTTGCTCCTCATGCAGGAAAAAGACCTGCTTACTGAATGTTTTCATTCTATGAAGTTTACTTTGTGTAAGTATCAGGTAAGGAAAGTAAAGTAGATAGAAATGCTTTAAAATACAAATACTTTTTTTAAAAAAGGAAAGGGTTAACATCAAGGAGGTTATTTTGTCTCCCAAGGTCAAATCCAAGATGGTCTGAGCAAGCAGTGGTTGGGGACAAGGCTAAAGTGGTAGGTTTCTCTTTAAAGCAATGCAGACCAAGTAGCAAAATATAGACTGAAAATTAAAGTGCAAGAAGAAGAAAAATGCTTAAATTAGCCTGGAGAAGTCTATCTATCTAAGTCTTGCCTACACTAGACAGGGCTTGCTGGAAAAGGGAAAACTGCAGAACTACAGTAAATTCCCCTCCTTGAAACACAACCTTATATTGGGAAAAAGGAGCCTTTTGGTCACCCCAAAGCAAGTTCATGGAGCTGACCCGCAGGAAAATTATTTTAGCACTTTATCATTGTGTGTGTGTTTGAGAAATCATGGAGAAGTCAGCAAGTAAAGCCAAGCTGGGGAAAGAATTCAGCTGCTGAACCATTTACCGTCACCTGTAGCTTAATGGGGAATGGTGTTGGCTTTGCCAACTACAGCTAAAATATTGGTATTTAAAATGATCACTGGTACTCTTGCACATGAGCCCGAGGAGGCAGTAGAAAGTTTCACAGATTGCTTTCACATAATATAATGTCCTTGGTGGCAGCATTTATGATTTCCACACATTCTCCTTAAAAAATAAAGAACAAATTCTTATCGGATGTGGTTTAGTGGTGACCTGGCAGTGCTGGGTTAACGGTTGGACTTGATGATCTTAAAGGCCTTTTCCAACCAAAACAATTCTATGATTCTATGATAAGAAGGTCATTTTATCTGACGGCCTCTGCTATTTATAAATGAAGACATTTGCCACGCAAAATAAATCAGTGGGGTTTCTGATAAAGACACTAGTCTCCGTTTGGTCAGAGTGGTAAATTTTTTTCAGGACAAGCTTGATTTTCTACCATGAAACACTCTGGGTCTCAGAATGCTATTCTGCACTGCAGATTTCATATTTGTGGCTTGCAGTCATAGGACAATTATCTTTCAGAAGTTAATTCAGTAGGACCGCAATATGGGACTTGCTGTTCAAAACAGTAGGAACATTTATTCTTTTCCCTAGCTACCACAGCTAAAAAATAATTCAAAAAACCTCCACTTTATCTTCTAGAAATGTCATGTTTGCTTTGTGTCCTTCAGAATCCATTGATTCCACCTCTCTTCTTCCCATCCACACTTTCTGTACCAGAATCTGCGGAAACATTCACTGTTAGTGCATGTCAGAGGTGCTAACCTAAAGAGACGATATGAATGAAATAAATCTGCCTGTACAGCCTCTTCTATCCTTTTTTGTTCTTACAGGGAGCAGAGGAGGGATTTCCACAATGGTATTGTTTCAGATTAAGTATGGAGAAAATCCTTGATCCTTTCTGTGTGCTTGGAAGCCTGTAGTAATCATATTAATCCAGGGTCCTTATTGCTGGTTAATGGAATTCTTTTAATATTGACCCAAGTTTCTAGTAAATAGATTTGCATTGATCTGGTGATGTATAGAGCTCAAGTAAGTCTATCTATGTGTAAGCAAATTAAAAACCTTAAGCCTATACAGCCAAATTGTATAATGCCATGCTGAAAAATTGATCCCCTGATACTCTTCTGGGGACATTTTTTTTTCTTTTTAGGTAAAGAGACACCTTCAATTTCTTTGACAGATAGCATAATATTTGAGAGAGAGAGACAGCATACTTCACACTCAACAAAATCCAGTTCAAAGCCGTCAGAATAAGTCTTTGTAATTAGAAACTGCACCTTGTACTGGGTAACACAGCACTGATAATTCAGCAGTTGGAATTAATATATAACTGTGTTGCTACAGCATTGTTCATCTTTGCTTTCCTGCCTGAGCACCAAGATTGGTATTTTTTAAGGAAGAATGTTCCCACAGCCTTGCTGGAAGGGCTGCTGTCACCAAATTCACTATCAGCCTCACGCAAACCATTCTCCTTTGAAGGCAAATTGGTCTCAACGTACCCTGCCCTGGGTATAAAACCATCAAACACTTAGTAAACAACAACGTTCTTGTTGTATAAATATAGTGATATTGAAGATGCTTCCATGAAACCTGCCATGGCAGGGACACCTCTCACTAAAGCAGGTTGCTTAAAGCCCCATCTAACCCGGCCTTGAACATCTCCAGGGATGGAGCATCCACAACTCCCTGGGCAGCCTGTGCCAGTGTCTCACCACCCTCGGAGTGAAGAATTTCCTCCTGTGCCCATGGCAGGGGTATTGGAACTAGATGATCTTTAAGGTCCCATCCAACCCAAACCATTCTATGACTTGCAGAGGAGCTGGAAGATGAGCAATATCTCAACGCTTACCTTACTGGGTGGGAAGGTTTCAGGTGGATCTGTTCAAGAAAGGGAAAGTAGCGTGATTCTATCATGTAACAGGCCACCTTTTTAGAAACACTCATCAGCATCAAAAGCTGACCAATAATCGTTACAACCTCCCCATTATAAGCATGAACAACTGCAGCTTTGCAAATGGAAGCAGGTGTTGGAAGATACAGAGATCTTCTGATTGAAGATCCATCTCTCCCTGTCTCCCCATGTATAAGCGTTTCCATTAGTCAATGTCCAGGTTCGTTCAAAACAGCATATCAGCAAAAATAGCATCTTTTTCGTCACCACACTGCAGGCCACAATCCCTGCATGCATTTCAAGAGGTGTTTTCACTACTTCTTACCCCAATTTGCACTGCTAAACTGAGACCCAGGACCGATATCTCGCCTCTATTCTCCTGTGCATGTGACAGCTCTGCTGGAGGAATTTCAAATGCAAGGTCAGGGGTGGTTTTCTTCTGATGGGTTTTCCACATGCTTCAGTAAAAGCAGTGTAATCCCCTGCTTCCATAATAGAGTTGTACCTCTACTTCTCAATGATTTCTCAAACACACACACAATGATAAAGTGCTAAAATAATTTTCCTGCGAGTCAGCTCCACAAACTTGCTTTGGGGTGACCAGAGGGAAAGCCTTCGTATCATCCCCAGCCCTGAATAGTTAGAAGAATGAAAACAGCCCATCCCTGCATCAAAGGAAACCTGCTGCCTGCCAGGACCTCAGTGCTGCGTTATGGCTGTCTTAAAATCAGTGGGAATTTAATGGGGTACTCAAGAAAAAATATCAGCATGGGGTTTTAGAACCAGCTTTATCACAAAAGCATTAAATTTCTGTCTGCACAGAGCAAAAGAGTCTCACCTTTCACTCCCTACTAACAGTAGGTATTACCTGCTAAGCGTTTACCTGCAGGATCTGGGGTGTGTAGGACACAAAACAGCTTCTCTTTCCCAGATGTAGGAATCAAACCGAAAAAAGAAGGGGGACAATACAGTCCAGACCCTCAGCAAGGTGAGGGGCTACCTCAGCTGGCTGTGCTACCTCAGGGCATGCTCCTGAGTCCGGCCAACTTCAGTCTTCTGCCCCAGCCCAGAGCTGGAAGGTGACCTGCAGAAAAGTAAAAAAAAAAGCCATTACTGGTTTGTGTCAGCTCAGAAAACCGCAACAGGGCCAGGCAGGGGGAGGGAAAAAAAAGCTGGAGAGGAAATCAAGGAAATTCGCTTTGGCAGAAACTAGCAAAGCCTTTTTCTGAATGTTAACTATCTAATTTAATGAAGTCTAGAGATCAGTAGAGACAATTGTCACTGCCAGCTTTGATGCCAATCACAGCTCCGGAATACGAGCCAGCAAATGCATCCAACATACAAAGGGAAAAACAAAAACAAGGCAAGGATTTGACCCTTTGCTCTCATGATCCTTTAAGAAGAAAGATCACCTTTCAAAACTGGGTGGGGGGGAAAGTCTTCCCAGTCAGAACAAGTCAGCAAGAAAAAGGGGAGAGAAATCACAGGGCGAAAGAGTACGGAATTGTAATTTCTCTCTGTCGGACTGTGGTGCCTTTAGGGCCGTCAGCAGGAGATCTTATGGGCTGAAAACCTTTGTGGGCTGAGAAATTAGGGAAGATTTCTGCAATCCCCGTCAGGGGAGCAGGCTGTAAGTCTGCTGTGCCTTCATGGCAGCCCTCTCCTCCGGGGACTGCTCTTGTGCTGGTGGGATCCCAGTATCCTCAGCTCCACCACTTCCCTCCGTGCATCCTTCACAAGGCATATGGTGAGGGAGATTTTTTGCAGGGTAAAAAGTTGGGGTTTTTGAGTTCACCCTGCACATGCAGAAAGACAGAGGCTCCCAGAAATTCAGCATGGCCCACAGGCCACACTTCAGCAGCCTCTGCTCTCAGATTTGTAAGTACGAATCCTGCACATCATGAGGACTTGGAGAGTTTGGGATTACTCACCACTTTCCTGTGTGCACCTGATGGTCACCAAAAACACATCTCCCACACAGAGTCCTGTGTTACTACTGTCTACAAAGACAAAGGTGATGTTCTTGTCATTTTGTATGTTGGTGCCAAAATTGGCATGGACCTTCGGACAAAATAAGGGCATTTCTACCACAGACATTCATTTGGTTGTGAAGATGCCAGAGGCAAAAGGAATGAGTTTAGTTCCCTCTGCATGAAGGAGAATATGCTGTTTATGGTGAGGTCTTCTTGGAAAAGGTCCCGAGTTGTTTTGTGTCCTTGAATGTATTTTTCCTTGCACTTCAATAGTTCTTTTCCTCCTTTGACATAGGAAAACACCTGTTTCCATAACATGTCCTTGAAGAACCCAAGTCTGTGTGAAGGAGAAGTTAAAGTTTTAACCTCTTTCAGCTCAGGAATGAGGCTTCAGCCTCAGGACTTGAGTCCCTCAGTTTTGTTGTCCTGATACATTCATGTTTCCCAGACTTTGGTCACAAGGGTACAGAACTCAGCACTGTGTCACTGGGGTGCAGAAATCTTCTTGGCAAGCTGGGGTATGGTCCTTAATACATCTTTCCCCACCTCTCCCTAAGTTGCTTTGCATCAGTGGGTAGGGTCTACCTTGGTCATATCACTTGCATTCTTTGGATCACAGAAACCACCTATCTATGAGAGGGACAGAACTTCACTGAAACAAGATTTTTTTTTCCAGTGGCTGCATTCAAATCCTAAACACATTTCTTTGCCTCCCAAAATCCAGAAGTGTTTCAGATCAAGAGACAAGCCTTCATATAAAATAAGAAGGGTCTCCTAATTGTGGAAGTTTCTTATCTTAAAGACATACTTGGTGAGAGCACCCATCAGCACTGCCAGAGGTCTGTCCTTCCCACTGTGAGCCAGAGTATTGAAGGTAAACTAGAATTAGACTGTTATTGCCCCTTGTGTTAGTCAGTCCCAGCACAGACTGTATCAACTCACGTGCATTAATTATATTTTTAACTGAATTTGACCTCAACTTACTCAAATTCAGAGAGTTGAAATGAGGGCAGATACAAACAAAACCAGAAAAAAAAAATTTGCTCTAAAGAAGGGGAAAAAATATTAAAAATTGTTCTGGCTCTTCATATGTTCAAGAAATGGCCAAACTAGCCAGGTTCACAGAATGGATGGTTTGGATACAGCAAGCCTACCTTATAAATAGTGCTTCTCGTGTTTTAGGTTGGCAGAACAAAGACTAAGGGAGGAGATAATTGTCCCTCTCTGTAACTACAGCAGAACAGTATGTGCTAGAAGAGAGGAAGCTGAGGTATATCTCTTGGTTGGGTATAAAAAACCCAGCTTTGTTCAAAGTTGCAGCATAATATACATATATTTACTTTAGAAATTATACCAGCGTAGAGCTTCTGGATCGCTGGTGGTCAAATATTGCCAATTCAGTCTTTCAGAGATTGATCAAGGGCAATCTTAAGAGCAGGAAGGTTTGCTGCTGTCTCTGCTGCCATTGGAAAGCTATGCCAGAGCCTCGCCACCTTCAATATCCCTTCCTCCAGTATCCAACCAAACTCTTTTATGGTCAGTTTTTCTCATGTCAACATTTTATTCTAGGCTAAGCAACAAATTTTCCTCCTTGCTCTTTGTTCCCCTCATGTACGCTGATGGTAATTACAGTCTCTTTACAGATGTTATTTTGCTAAACCAAGTAAATTCTGCTCCTCCAGTCGTCTCTCAAAAAGTTTTCATTTTTCTGGGTCCTGTCCTTCTATGTGCAGGGGTGCCTAGAACCATACAGAGTATTTCCTACGAGGTTCATAGAATCATAGAACGGTTTGGGTTGAAAAGGACCTTAAAGATCATCTAGTTCCAACCCCCCTGCCATGGGCAGGGACACCAGGTTGCCCAGAGCCCCATCCAACCTGGTCTTGAATGCATGCAGGGATGGAGCAGCCACAACTTCCCTGGGAAACCTGGTTTTCCCTTCTCTGCTGGAAATGGATCACCTGATGTGATCCTCAGCTGTATTTCCCCTATACTTTCCCTTTTCACACAAATATTCATAAGTAATCCTGTCTGTCATTAATTGTCACTATCATTTGTTCTCTTTGTGATGCTTCAAGAGGGTTTCCAGCCACCAGTAGAGCCAAATTCTGGAACAGACTCAACTCCTGCGACAGAGTGGAAAGCAAAAATCCTAACTAGTTTTAAAATTCAGTCTGATAAATGAAAAGGAATATATGATGTGACTGCCTGAAATATCAGGAGTCTGGACCTCGTGATCCAGGAGGACCTTCCCTATCCTGAGCCCAGAATTACTAAATATAATATATGATAGATTCACTAAAAATATCAAGTTAATCACTCACATGCCAATAACATTTTAGGTGGAATTTTGAAGAGCAAGAACAAGCTGAGTGCCTAAGTCCCTTCTGCCCCTTTAAAATTACACTTATTTCTATTTCCAACTATATTCACATAGAAAGTTCTCATTTCCTGGTATAAATACGCTAAATGAGTACGACAAAATTGTAGAACAAAAGGAGTATCCATGTTTTAAACATGCAGAAATGAAAAACAAAGGAGAGATCAGAAATTCTGTGCGGTTGCAGAAGCCAGAAGCTGATCTCACCTCTCCCAATCCTCCCTGCAACACCTAATTTGCGTGAACATCTCCCTTCCTGTGCTGTGCATCTACTGCTGTGTGAGTCAGAGGAGGGTGAATCAGGAAACACATTTCCCATTTAGATGTGAAACCTCTCGGCTCCACAGTAGTCAATCTCTGTTGCATAAAGCAGACACCAAAACCAAGAACAGTCCTGAGGAAGTTGTCTCCTCTATTCCCATGTTTCCTGCTATTCCTCAGTTGTCTCATTATTCCGTTAGGATAGCATGGATATGACAATGAAAGTCTTATTTAGGGTAGCGTTTTCTATGTAAGCACTCAAATCTGATTTTTAGAAGTAAGACATATATGAGTAGCTCCAGTGAAGAATCAAGATATCAAAAACCCAATTATACATAGCAAAAATGCAATACAAAAATCACAACCGAATACTCCCCTCCTCATTCAGCCCCTACCTGCATTCCTTGGGCACCTGTGGTTGATTTTCAGTTCCTCAGGTTCATGTATCCATACCAAAGCTCCACAATATTGACTTGATGTTCCACCACACGCCTACACTCAGCTGGGCTTCGGAAATTAGGTATCTGACCTGCAAAGTTCTGAGGATAGGAGGAGTGAGATGCCCAGATCACACCTATATACACCAGCAGCATGATGCTCTCCAAGAAATAAAGAAGTCCTATGGCAACCTAGGAGTACAACAAGCAGGACAGAAAATCAAGAGCATAGCAAATATATTATAGACCTAAGACCAAATCCCGCTGACTGAGGGGATCCTGTGCCCCCCCACAGCACACCTCACCCCAGAGCTTCCCAGTTACCCCAAAAGGGAATGTTTGCTTGCTGCAGATGTTCTGCTTAACAAAAAAAATCCTAATTTTTTAACTGAAAACCATAAGAGTAAGACTGGGCTGTCTGGCCCCCGCTGTAAGGATGGTCTATGTATTATCTAGAAAGTGTTCAACAGAAGAAGTTCAACATGGTGCTACATTTCTTTCTGCATAAGATCCTACATTACTTCTGCTCAGAACCTGGATTTTTTTGACAACTCTGTCTTTTTTTATCTATCTAATAGATTTGTAAATTCAACCAAAAGTCTTTACCTCCATAATTTATTGTGGCAGTGAGTTCCGCAGATTAACTATATGTGACATAAAAGGGCATTTTCTTTACCAGTTTTAAATTTATTGCCTTTTAATTTAATTAGGTATCCTCCTGTGCCTCTTTCACAAGACAGGATAAATAGGAGCACCTGCTGACCTTCTTTGTGACACACATTATTTTATATACCTTTGTCATGTCACTTCTTATTAGTCTCTTTACTAAACTAAATAGCTGTAATCTTTTTAATCTTTGCTATTATGGGATACTCTCCAACCTCTAATCATTTGCTTTGCCCTTTCTGAAAAGTTCTTGGGTATTCAGGTCTCTCCAGGTATTCATTTAAAAGTAACATATAATTTACAATAATTTAATCTTCAGAAAGTCCTGCATTGTTTAGACGACTGGGTTGCTTCTATGATCTAGCCTTTCTATGCTGGTGCAGATTGATCAGGAAAACATTGCCTCTGGGAATGATCTTTGTCAGCAAATCAGTAGCAATATTTGCAAACAAGAGAGACCAAGCTCAGCTTTAAATACATTATGTATTTGGGGCAACACTTTGGGGTGTAGCCCAGCTCAGGGCTGGTTTTACATTCACAATTAGTTTGAAACTGTAGTCAAATCCAGCCCACACGCTCCTCTCCAATCCTGATGCCCAGGGTGTGCTTCAGGTGACCTTACCAGACCTTCCCGTCACACTTTCTGCCAAGTTTCTTCTCAATGACTGTGAGTTGGTGATTTCATTTCCTCTTTGTGGAGGTGGGTCCCAGCCAGCAGCTCGTGATGGGGAGTCCCAGCACTCAGCACAAGCAGCTCACCCAGCGCTCCCAGCTCGGGTTCCTGCTGTTGATGGAAACTAGAAGAGATAATCTCCAGTTGCAGTATCTCTGAATTATCACATTTGCTGACCAGATAGAAATTCATGCAAGCATTGAACGGATAGCTCAGTGTAGCATCAGCGCCAACATGCAGCTATAGATTCAGGAGTTAGAGAACCATCAGAGCTTTCTCATCTCTCCCAAATATGTTTAGGTTCACAGCTGCTTTTTTAGCAGGCAGGGAGGGCTAGGTGAGCTCAGGTGGGCTGCTAGCCCCAGCATAGGAAAATTTCTACCACCAGCACACAAAAAGGAGGTGTTTTCCTGATGTAACAACACAACAGTGCTTTAGGAGGAATTATCTCCAGGTATAATAGCTCCTTGTCTACATTTAGACAGTGTCTGTTCTGCACCCCACAAAGGTCTCGCTGCCATCATCACATTTGTTTTAGGGTTCCTATTCTATTCTCAAACACCACAATTTAAATATTATAATCCCTCTGTCCAATTGACTCACAAAGGCAACTTTCCTCTACCTTCTTCCTTAAACGTCCCCAACAGGGACGTGCCTTCTCAGGGCCTGGTAGCCACACCATGCCAGGGCACCTGAGCTGGGCCCACAGATGGACACAACTTCCTGCTAGATATTTAAGCTTTGCTAATGGTGAGCAGTCATGATGCTAGCTCATCCCACACCAGCTAAGAAGAAAATGAGGCAAAAGTCTCCCTTTCTTCTTTTTTCTTAAACAGAAAGACATCATTTTCCCACACACTCAAAAAGCTGAAGTTCTGGGTTCACTCCAATTGCTTAGCTCTTAGTACCTAGCACCATTGGAGATGCCATGGGTAGGGGCAAAACCCATGGCAAGTTGGGAGATACAACGCGGAAACGATGACAGCTCCTCATCCTTTTGGTCAGTACCTCAATACCAGCTGCTGCATCTCCAAAAGCAATCCTCAGGCACTCCAGCTGAGCCTTTTCTCTAAATCTTCAATCCCAAATCAAGCACTAGAAAACTATTTTTTCATAGAAAGTGTCTGAGTATTCACAGTTCAGCTGTCTTCAGAGCTGGTGGGTTAAAGAGCATCTAATCCCAACGACTGGTTTCTGAACATCACACCCACTGGAAGGGGAAAAGAAAGCCCCGGACACCGTCTCATTTGTGTGGTGTTTCTAAAGCAACAGGACTTCCGAAATTGTGTAGGAAAACAGAGCCATCTACAGGGGAAACCATTGGGGTCTGGCGAGAAAACGGATCTGATGAAGCAATGTGTGGTTCTATGCAACCAGCACAAGAGCAGCACCAGCCAAATGCTGTTACCAGCAGAATGAAGAAGGTTCCACATAAATATTTGGTATAATAGAAGTTTTGTGAATCAGGTTTCAAGTCTCTCAGACTCATTTCTTTTATAGTTTTAGCAAATCCATTCTGTGAGCATTCAACCAAAGCAACAACTACCAGTTTCCCAGGGGCTACATCCTCACATTAGTTACTAGTAGACAATTGTAGTGGCACACACCTCGTACACCTACCCAGAAGACATGCTCTGTCCAAGGCTGTGGTCCCACCTCACCTATTCACAAGGGGAAAAGGCAACATCTAGCACTTCTTTGGTATTTTATAGTGTATGTTCCGTTCCCTGCTGCTGATTCTAACAACCAGTAGATAAAAATTTGCAGTCTCACCAACAGCACAGGGAATGACTCTTACTCGCCTTTCTGCCTCCCTGGGAAAAATCTCAGGGCTGAAGCCTCCTTAATTCATTTTCCAGTTGTTTGACTGTCCCACTACGGCTTCAATGGATAGAGAAAGGAAGGACAAGAAATGTTGGCTGAAAACAGTGACTGTTTGGACCAGGGTATGTGGAAGTCTTAAGAAACGGAAGCGGAGCAGCTGCTTACACGCCACATTAGGAAATATAAGATACAAGGTCTTCAGTGTCAGGTGCTGTGACAACTTAGGGAAACAGCTCTAAGAGTTTCCCCATGGCCAGATGATCAAGGATGTTTTGATACGTTAACACAGGGGCCTCCATACTTAGCTGGATTAAGCCAATTAAAATGGCACGAAATCAATCTTTCTTTAAATACTTAAAAGCAGAGCAAAAATTAGGTTGAGCGAACCCTCCCAAATTGATTTCCATTTCTGTAATGACTGATTTATGTGATATATAAAGTTCAGTTTCATATCTAGCTGGACTTCTAAATGTTTGTCTGTTCTTACTTATTCAATCATACTCTCTTGAAGGATTATTATTTTAAACTCATCCAGACTTGAGCTTTTTGAGTTATTAGAAAAAAATTCCATAGACTTACCTTTGGCTGAATTTAATAATAGTTTTAATTCAATTAAATCTAATTGAATTGCATTAAATGCATCCTGCAATTTTATATGTACTGACTGAGCTGTACCGTCCATGGAACAAAGTCATCAGTGTAACAGTATAGCTTTGAGCTTTAATATTGTTGATATAGGTCACAATATAGGAAACTAGGACTTTTGTGGGTAGAAGAGATTTCCCTTGGCCTAGATAGTCTCAAGTTCTGTGTTGGAAAGAACAATGGTTGTCTCTCGTACTTTATAGCTCCCATCCGGTTCAGATATCACACGCAGACACCAAACAATGACCCCTCACGAGATGGCCATTGACTTCAGTGGGAGCTGGATGGCGTGGGAGGGTTAGGAAGGAGGATCATGTGTATGGGTTGTCTGGAGCCTTGCTACCACAGGACGACTTGGGTCCATGACTCTCCTTAGCCAATTAAATCGGAAGACAAATACTAGCGAAAGATAGTTTAAAAGCTTTTTGAAGGGATTTTGCTGCTCTTTTTTTTGTTTTAACAATTAATTTAAATGAAAACCACATGGCAATCCATTAGACATGGACTGTAAGCTCCCCCAGACAAGGGCTGCTCTTTTTGTATATACATACAGGGTGAGATATGTTGCTGTTAATTCTAACTATCTAGGAGTTGTGTCTAGCCTAAAGCAGTTGTCCAGGCTTCCGCTGAACGCTTTGCAGAGAGTCCTTCTAAGCAATCCACCTCATCTATCTTTGATGACATGTATTTTAGGACTATGGAAAAGTTTTGCACTGACTCATATTTATACATTGCCTCATACAAGCAAAAATGCTGGTTTAACTCCATCTCCTTGCCTTGCCACCCAGCCAGCCCCAGTCACTCTTAGCTTCTAGAGGTGGAGATGAGGGGACCTTCTTAGTCAGGATGGCACTTTTGCATTCTTGCTACTACCTTGCTTGGTTAAAATCGGTCCACCTGGGGGAAGAGAGCCTCTGGGAAGCCCAAAAAAAAGGGATCATGTTGTGGAGGAGGAGTGCTGTTCCCCAAGGGCTCACGCCACCAGAGGCAAGAGGCGTGCAAGCAAGGGAAGTGCAGATGGTAGAAGTCAAACGAGTATCTCTAAAAGAGGAGCAGCACCTGGAAAGGAAGGCGAAATCTCTAGATCTTGATCTTCAGGCAGGTTGTGTAATTCTTCCTCCAGCATGTCTGCAGCCATTCTCCGCTCCACATTGCCTGGGAATTCAAGGAGGGCTTTTTCTACTCCCTCATCCAAGTCACTGGTGAAAATACTGAATACCACCAGACGCAAGGTAGGGCCCTTTGGTACGGATTATGCTGATACAGCGGTGACTCACGGACAACTGTACACACCCACAGCCTTAGATCTGCTCTTCTCCTTTTCAAGGTGTGTCAAAATAGCCTAGAACATGTATTTTGTTGAAATTTCATGCAAAATCAGATCTTACAGAAAGCCATGGCTAAAAGAAAGGCACTTGAGTAGTTAGTTTAGCACATGGGATCATCACTTGAGTTTTTTTACACAGGCATTTAAGCCTGTTTTGTACCTATTCTGATAAAAGCAAGCAGCAGCTGTTTTCATCACTACAACAGAACTTTATGCCCAGAGATCTCCACTGAAAAAAGTCAGTTGGCTTCCAAAGGCATGAATGTGTGAAAGAGGTCAGGAAAGCGATATTAAAACTGTTACTTTTTTCCTAACGGGATAAGCATAAATCTAATTCATGGTTCTGGTTTTTATAGGACGCTGTGTAATTTTCAGTTCATTGTAAAAATATCTCTTCCAGGACAAGCTCACGTAGACAGGCTTGATACTTGCCTCCGATTTTCTGTAAAAAGAAGGTGTAACTCCTTCAGGTAATGGGAAGATGGAAGTAGTATCTGGTTAATCAGCTAAATTAGAAAACCATGAAGAAAAATGTAAAACTGGAAGTTAGTTGCATGGTAGGCACGAAGTCTTCATGAGAACATACGTGTACATTTGGGATAAGTGCAGGGATAGGGGCTTCTCTCAAAGCTATTTACTTTCTAGTAACAGGAAGAGAGGAAAGAAGCAATCTAAGGGATTATCTGCACCAGATAAAAGTGCTTGGATGAACTCCCATGCCTATTAACAGCTCGTCTCCAAGAAAACATAGTGGAGACCACGGACAGGGCAAAAATGGTTACCTCATATAAAATTTTCTCCCATGCTCTTCCAGTATGAGAAGTAGGAGTAGATGAGGAAATCTGCAGGGAAGAGGTCTGTGGGGTTGCCATTCTCCCACCCAAAATCACCATCTTTCCTCCCCACCGAGCTCAGCAAGCCCGTGTAACACTCTCCCCATTCATGCTTTACTTTGAATAAAAGCAGGGGGGAGGAAATAGCTCACAATGCACTTCAGGAAGATTGTCAGTGGTGGGGGAAGCAACTAGGAGACAACTTTTAGTGCTTCTCCACGACTGGCCCACATAATGGCTTGCTGTCACTCCGAGTCTCAGGTTTTCCAAAATGCCAGATGAGCTCTTCAGGCAAACATACAAATCTAACGTTCATTGCCACCCATTCAGAGTTGTGCTGTGGATTTAGCAGCAATGAAGGTTAGATTTGTAGCACAGAGCCTGAGCTCGTGGCTGGCTTCATACACAATAACCTACAAGTTTGATGCAAGCCAGGCAGGACTGCAACAGATCTTCACTGGCCATCTGTGGGGGCAAGAGAAGAACACAAGAAGTCCTAACAGGCATGAGAGGGGGGTCTCTCCATGAGTTCTCTCAACTGGATTCCTCTCTGCTGAGTATATTAACACAAAGTAGCACAGTAAGAAGCCAGACACAAAGCTTGGCTACTAGACTCTGTGCTGAGCGGGCATCCACAAAGTCAAGAACCATGGGGAAAAATGCTTATAGCTAAACATACTTCAACGGACAGAAACTCGGCTGGGATGAATGAATGCAATTTCAACAAAGTATGTGGGTCTGGCTACAGCAGTTTACATTTTTAGTGCTACAGCTCAGGAGGACTTTGGGATAGGGAGATGCAGTACCCCACCACCCTGTCCTGCTGGCCAAGCTGCGGTAATCCAGGACTTGATTATTTCACTCGAGTAGTCCCTGCCAGCCAGGATGGAAATTTAAAACTCGTTTAGTTTTAGGGTTGATTCATGTTACTTTGAGAGCAGGTTTATGGAACAAGCTTTCTTTTAGGTTTTTCTCTGTGTTTCCCCGGTGTCTTGAATTAAAAACTCCCACTTCAGCAAAATGGGACAATTAGGCTCCTGTTTGCATCAAATGGGTCTACACAAGAGCCCTAAATATCAATTACAGTAATTCCTAAAGGTAAAGGGAAATAATGCTGCTGCCTCCCCATACAAGCAGTGATTCCTGATCTGTTTTGACTGGTCTCTCTTCCTGATCAGAGACATTTCCTGAAATTTTGTTCACTGTGATGGGTTGACATCAATCCTGTGCCCTAAGATGCAGGGCAAGTGCAAATCATGGACTTCAGTGATCTAGGAGCATGTGTAGTTCTTAAGCACTAGATTACATAGAATTAATCCGATTTTCTCTGTGAAAAAACGCAGAAGTTTGAGGAGTTCCCTGAAGCAACTCAGCTTTTCTGTGTTTGTCTCCAGTGAACACAGTCTTAATTTATACAGAAAGCCATGCTATTTATCAGTCAGATATGTAGATCTGATTTTAGATCAGACTACATAACTAGATAAATTCAAATCACGGTAGGAACATTCAAATCCCAGCAGCACTTCTGTCTGCTGAGGCTTCAGGCTGGAGCTTCTCTCCCCCATTATTTAAACGGTCTGCTCTCAGAGTTTATTCTAACCTCAACATTTCCAGAGAGCACCAAGGAAAAAAAATTATATTTCTAGTCAGTTACTCGACTGCCAGTATCCTAGGACTTTATATTGATTTTCTGTCCTCAGCTGCTAATGTGGTGCACTTCTCTCTAGTTTTCTCCTCACAGGTCACTAAGATTTATGGCTGACCTGAAGGAGATGAAACCAGAAGGCAGACTGCTGAATCGCCACTGCTGGAAGCCACCTGCTGCTGACTGACACTGGGTCACACGCATCTCCTGAATGCTTCAGGCCACCCCGAAAGCTCTACTAGAGATTTTGCTCCTCACATAGGAAAGCATGGCTTATTCTTGCCATATTTACTGGCTGGCTAATTCACTTCATCCACGCTTTAACCAAATTTTAGCTTAGCTGTTGGCAGTGTATCTGATCAAACTATCTGCTTCAGAAGAAGCAGGGTCTTCTACAAGACATTGCTTAGCAAAATGTCTCCAAACTGGGAAATCATTGGCCTGTTATTACTCTTTCCTAGGAGAAAAAGGCTCTAGATCCCACCAGCCAAAAGGTCTCCTGTGAGCCATGCCTCTGGCCAGGAACTTCCTAAAGAGCCAGGCCTCAGACTGCTGCACCCTGCAGCCTGCTCAGTCCCACCTAGACCAGGTTCTTCTGCAGCATCCCCAGCACCTCAACGACAAAAGGAATCATAGAAAGGTTTGGGTGGGAAGAGACCTTTGAAGGCCATCTAGTCCAACCCCCCTGCAGAGATCAGGGACATCTGCAACTAGAGCAGGTTGCTCAGAGCCCTGGCCAACCTCACCTGCAATGGTGCCAGCGATGGAGCTTCTCCCACCTCTCTGGGCAACCTGTTAATGGGTTTGAGTTCCTGCCTGGCCATACTGTCTCCAGTCCTCTGCTCACAGCCTGGCTTTGCTGGAGAAGCAAAAGAAAGGGAGAGACTGCAAATGAAGCACCTTTAAGGTTTCACCTGAAGGGAAGCAGAACCAACGAACCCATGCGACTTGGTTCTGTTCAGACATTTTGAACCCATTATGGCTGAACGGATCCTCAATGTCCCCAAACATGCCCCCATCATCCCCGATTAGATTAGTTTATGGAGATTATCAATGAAAGAAACATCATACAATCAAAACATTTGCACTCAATCAATTTTAATCGTATTCACTACAATTGCCTGTGCCAAACCAGATGCCTTCTAGCCTGAGATAAGTGATGGAAAAGCAATTTTTAAAACTCTCATTTACTCAAGTTTGATCTGATCGAGGAGTGCCACAGCCGTGAGGTTGGGGTCGGTTTGTCCCTGGGAGAAGCCAGCAGCCGCCGCCTCCCCCTGGTACCGGCTCCGGGACCGAGAGACGGAGCCTCCGCCAGTGTCTGAGCACCATCTAGTGCTGTCGGTGGGAAAGTGTCAGCAACCGCCGGGAAAAGGCCACCATCCCATGCCTTAGGCTCCCCGAGGAGTTAGATACCTGATGCCAGAGGGCTTAGCAGAACCTGGGTACCAAAGACGGCACATCTGAGACGTACCTTCATCTTCATAGAGAGTCTTAGGCTGGTTATCTCATGCTTCTTGGGCTGAGGTCATTGATCAAAGGTGGCTTCAGAGCCCGTCACGAATGACAAGTAAAATACCCACCAGCTTTAACCTCTGTCGCTGAGATTTAAGCCAGTCTCCTTCCTCTTGGGTTTAGAGCATCAAGACACGCTCTGCCCAAAACCTCTGAGGGAAATGGGATTTGGCTTCTCCCATCCTCAGGCAAAACAGAACACAAGGATGCTTTCCAAGTTTTCCCTCTGCAAATTTTCCCCCTACCCATTTGCAGCCCACATTTCCCAGACGAGGCTCCAGGCAGGAACAGCCCAGGCCACTGCTTCCTTGCAGAGCAACGACCAGCGTGGAGGTGGTAATGAAGTGTCTGGTTTTCTTCCAGCACTTTTTTAACCTAAGGAGTCCTTGGTATTCAGCACAGACCAGGATTAAGTCTCTGACCACCAGGTCATGGTCCTACTTTCCCTCCAATTCAGAAGGTTTGGTGTGCTCTTCCACAAACCAAAACCAGGGGATGATTGACCCTAGAAACCTTGGCTCTCGTGTAAGGCTGGCTCTAAATCCAAGATCTTTGTGCCAGGTTTATATTAATATCCAGCCTCTCTCTCCTTAAATACAAATGCTGATTTACTCTGAGCTATGTTCTCCCACTTGTGGTTGAAGACCTCTAACCTCCTTTGCTCCTGTCTCCAAATCCTTCCCATCAAACCAATCACTGGAGGAACGGCAGTAATTGATAGCAGGCGATAGCAGACGCATTTACTGCTCTGTGGCACCACTCACCTCGCCTCTTGCCATGTCATTCTCTCTTCCAACATCATGAACTTACGATCACTGATCCTGAACGGCCATACAAGATGATTTAGAGATGGATTCGTTTGCAAGTATTCACTGCTTAATAATCAAAGAAACTCAATAAATGTGAGCATTGAGGAAGCCAATGCTAATATAATTTTTTTCTTTTTTTGCTAGGGTTCAGAGCGAGGTTTTTCTTTCCTTTCAATAATTTTAAGGATTACAGCGTTTCAATTTCTAATTCCCTTCCCATGCTCGGAACAATACTGTACATATTGCAAAATAAAACAATAGCCCAAACGTACTAAGATCAGTTGTAGACTGGCCAAATTATTCCACAATGTATATGCTGTCTTTCTGCTCAGCCTGCTCTGTGCTGTATCCTCCTATGCTTGGGGAAAAATAAAGCCTACAGCCACAAAAGAAGAAAGAAACTCCAGGAAACGCATCTTGCCAGAATTCAAGTTGGATAGACATGAAGCAGAAGGAGTCTGGAGAGAGGAATTAGGTCTGCAACAGTCCTCCAGAAGCTCCCTATAGCAAGTTCAAGAAGGCATAAGAGGGAGCTCCTATTAATTTTGGAAACAACACCCAAGACCATCCAGATTGTGAGTGTTCCCCACCTCAGACTGAAACCGCCCCACATCCGTACGACCTAATCGGGGTTACACAGCTCCAGAGCTCTGCTTCATTGCGTATGCAAACCCCACATTTCTATTATTCCCCGATGCATGGGACAATGCCTTAGCTCATATGCAACTCCAAACATTACATGAAACTCAGAATTTGTCTTTCCCTGCTCAGAGTTCCTCTTATTCGCTGCCATAAACACGTCAATATTTCACTGGTGAGAGGCAATAATGCTCTTACTCTTTTTTTTTTTTTTGCACAAGGGGAGGAGATTCAAAGAGATATTGTCAAAAGCACTGAATAGTTTTGCTAACCAACAGTGCCCTACTTCAGACAGTCAGGACCCAAGCCATCAGAGGGCCATAACAGGGCGTATTTCAGTGCAAATCTCATTTATCTGCCACATTCACCCCCCACGCAAGGCTGGTTCCTGGTCTCTCACTGAAGGGTGATGCACTGAGGGCACACCACAAGCAACAGACTGAAGCTGAGGTCTAGGACATACCACAAGCAACAAGACTGAAGCTGAGGTTCAGATTTAGTGTGGCCTCCTTTGTGGGTC
This sequence comes from Eurystomus gularis, assembly GCA_013400335.1. NCBI lineage: Eukaryota > Metazoa > Chordata > Aves > Coraciiformes > Coraciidae > Eurystomus > Eurystomus gularis. Next base: position 202,098 of record VZZY01000238.1, read on the forward strand.
TGAAGAGCCCCCAGGTGAGGAGGACAGGAAAGTTGTCCTTTGCCAGCACAAACCTGATGGGTTTTAGGGATCAAAAAAGCCACTGACCAGCCCTGGTATTTCTGAATACCTCAAACACCAACTACAGCACTTCATTACCACCAGCAGCAGACAGACGGTCTGGAACTAGTGCACTCACACACTGAGCTGTATCTGCAGCAAACCCTCTGCAAGCAGACCACAGAAACATATACTTTTTTCCTTGCTGGCTGTCTAGGATGGCAAGAGCAACAAACTCAGAAATTAAAACTCAGTTACCTTCTAGCCAATAGCTTGTGTGATCCCCATTCAGGTCACCCATATTCATAGAACGGGCCCATTGCCACTTGTCCTGTCACTGGGCGCCACTGAAGAGAGTCTGGCCCCATCCTCTTGCCCCCCCGCCCTTTAGCTATTGATCAGATTCCCTCTCAGTCTTCTCTTCTCCAGGCTAAACAACTCCAGGGCTCTCAGCCTTCCCTTGTCACAGAGATTCTCTGGTCCTCTCAGCACCTTTGAAGCCTCTGCTGGACTCTCTCCAGTAGTTCCCTGTCTCTCCTGAATTGAGGAGACCTGAAGTAGACACAATACACCAGATGTGGCCTCACTAGGGCAGAATAGAGGGGGAGCAGAACCTCCCTGGACCTTCTAGCCACACTCTTCTTAATGCCCCCCAAGAGACCTTTGGCCTTCTTAGCCACAAGGGCCCATTGCTGGTTCATGGTGAACTTGTCCACCAGAACTCCCAGGTCCTTCTTCATGGACCTGCTTTCCAGCAGGTCAATCCCTAACCTGTACTAGCACATGGGATTGTTCCTCGCCAGGTGCAGGACCCTACACTTGCCCTTGCTGAAATAATGCTTTCTGGTCCAACCAGAACTAAGGAAAGCTCTGGTTCAGCTGGAGCTCGGTTCACCTCCAAAGTGGTGCTGGAACTGTCTACTCTGCATCAGATTTCCAGCTACAATCTCCACAGAATTGCAGATTCTGAAGAATTTTGATTGGGAAATGTCAAAACAAAACATTGATTTAAGAAAAAAAAAAAAAAGAGAGAAACATTTCACTCTCAAATGTTGATCTTTTCACTGTTTTGAAATGACAATCAAAAATGTTGTATTTAAAGTTCTCCCTTTCAGAAGAAAACCTGAATAAATAGTCAAAGCTAACATTTGCTGACAAAGAAAAATTATTTCGACTAGCCTGAGAGCGATGGGGTTTTGCAGGGCCAAAATATTTCAACAACTCCTTCCTCTTTAGCTGGAAACCGGGACCACCTTCCTCAGCCAGCCTGGAAGCACTCAGCAAACACGAATTAATTCAACCTTTTGCCAGTGGAGCAAGGAAGAGGGGCAAAAGCAATTAAGTGACACGCTTACGATGAAGCAGGATGTCTGTTGACAGAACCACAGATAACTCGTGGCTTCGGTCCTGCCTGGTCACAGGTTCCCCTGCTGAGATACTTGGCTGTGAACGCTGGTGATGCTCAGCAGCTGTACCCATCCCTGCGCATCCTCAGCCCCCACGTAAGACCCCACCAGGCAGAGAAGAGCTTTAGCAGCAGGAGCAAAATATTCCAGAGGCTGCCTGTCATAAAACACGCTTTAAAATCTCAGTCTGGCACATCCACTCGTCTCTGCAATGTAGTCATCCTGACTACACACCCAACGGCTTTTCTTTAACCTCCACTTCGAAAAGGGAAAGGAAAAAAAGAGAACACCACCCAAGAAAAATGTTTTCTTTATGAAGCCATCCAAACTTTTCATTATCTTTCTTTTTCAGGGAAAACTAATAACGGCAAACCACAGAAAGATGCACTACACGGTCTTGTCCTCCTCGATGTTACTGAGAGCAGAGGAACATGAAACTAAATAAAGATGTTTACTGACAGACTAATAAACAAATGGGCCCATTTTGATGTAACCTTGATGAATGGAGCATCCAGGTGTTTTCAATAATGGCCATAAGCACTACAACTCAAAGTATTTCTGATTCAAGTATAATGCATTATTAGGCCATTAGAGGCTGAGTATAGAGGGCCATTTGTGCTCAGCCCTATCAATAATGCTCCTTCCCAGCCTACATTTAGGCCAAGGGAATTAGTCATAGGGATATTCTATTTAATAAAAACCTAAAGAAGACGCATCAAGAATCGCATTACATTTTAACAGGGTTACAGTAGTCCAGGAGGACCACAAGTTTAATTTTCATAAGAGCATTCATTCCTCAATTATGTCAAACATGAAAATGTAAATGGCAAATTTAATGCTAACAATATCCCTCAAAGCACATTGGCAGGTAGCAACCATTATGTTGAGTGAATGCTGGCTGCATAACAAGCAGCCCCAAACTAGACAGCGGGGGATTAAAATTGCCAAGCTGAGCGCCGCTGATTACAGCCACACGCTGCCGAAAACATCCTTCGTAATATGCATGCGGGCTAAGGGCGGATTCTTTCCTCCTGAAGAATTCGCTGACCATGCAAGAATTGCTATTAATATTGGCCAAAGGTGGTAGCCGCGAGATGTGATACCCACACTGTGGGTCCTTCCAAGAGCAACGAGGTAAATTCATGCCCAGATATAGTTTCGTTGAGGAGGAAGAGGGAGTTGCACACACAGACGGACTTCATGGGCTACTCCTTGAACAAGCAGGAGTGCCTAAATATGGGGAGGAGAAAGAGTGGGTGGAGGTTGGATGCTCACATCTTGCTTCACTGATGCAACCTGCAGCCTTGCAAGATGATACAAGGTGAAAAGAATATTCTGTGACCAAGTCAGACTATAACAACTCCAAGGTACCTCTCCACTACATGAAGGAAACCTATTGCTTTGGGTAAGCACCCAAACAACAGTGAAATAGAAATGAGGGGATAACACCATGGATTACATCCTATCTCTTCTGCATACGGCTCAAACCTCTGCCTTTGTGCAAGTGCTTGGTTCAATGCCATGCTAGGCCATGCCAAGGCCAGGTTGGAAGCAACCTGCTTTAGTGGGAGGTGTCCCTGCCATTGTAGGAGGTTGGAACTAGATGATCTTTGAGGTCCCTTCCAACCCAAACCATTCTATGATATGAGTAGGTCTTGCTTTATGCTACAGCAGAACCAGTTCTGTTCAGTGATTTTACTTCTCAGCTCAGTCTCTTCTAAGTCACTGCACTTTCCCCTGTTTTTCTGGCCATCCCAATCCTAACGCCGTGGCTGCTGACAGATAAAACTACAGGCTTTACCAACCAGCTTGCTATCCACAGGGACCAGCACCATCCCTGTCACACAAAATAAGTTTCTGATGCCGAGCTGCCTCACGAGAGAGTTACTTCTAAATCTTACGCTGCAGCACGAGGAAGAAATCCAGATTAAGCAAACTACCAGTAGGGTTTTACTGCTGGTGGATTTATTCTCTTCACAAGTCAGCAACAACAAGGAATGAGGCATAACAGCACAAAGCGGGGTTTCAGAGATGTTAAAATGCACACGCATATCTGATTTAACCTCCTTATCTCTCAGATGTCTTCCTGCTAAGAGGAGGGATGATTTTGCATCTTGGCCAATAAAAGTGGTGATGGTTTGCTCTGGATTATACCAGCTCAGAAAGCAATTTCCAACACATCCTTCCACTTGCTAAGTGAGCACGGACACCCTCAGCACACACTTGGAATATACGGAATTGAAGATAAGAGATAGAGATCAGGGAGCAGAGACAGGAAAAAAAATGAAACATAGTTGAGGAAGTTACTTAGTGAATGGAAATATTTTAGGAGTGATTCGTGTTTGACAGTCCAGTCATATGAAGCTGAACTATTTCATACAGACACTTCAGAAGGAGTGAATGAAGTTTTGAGAGGCTTCCTCAAATTTCTGGAGCCAGAGAGAAATCCACTATGTCTTTATTTTTTCTTGGCATAGCGGAGTATTTCAAGGGAGCTCAGTTTTCCAGGGCTGTAGAAGAGTTTGAGCTTTCTTTAATAGGCTGCAATAAGCAGTTACACTTCACAAAGCGTACACGCTCCAAACCCAGCAGATGTGTTTTCATGATGATTGGTTCTTGTTATTTCAGTCCCCACAGCCCAGCTTTCCTCCAAGGATTGCTGCAGGAACCAGCCCAGAACAAGTGCTACAGCGTGAGACCCTCTCTAGCCAGAGGCTGTTGTGTCAGCACCAGGAAAGACCCAGCTTTCATCAGCCCAAAATGAGGATCGGTTCTCACTACAGCTCTGAATTTCAGCAAAAAAATAGGTTGTTCCACGGTGACTTGGTGAAACCCCACAGCAACCAAGTTTTTAAGTATTGAGCCAGCACCACCAAAGGCAGGTCAACGCACCTTGACCTTGACTCCCAAATGCAAGCACCCACCTCTGAGCTCAGTTTTCACGTATTAGGAATTATTCATTTGGAGGCAGCCGTGTTTTCTTTTCTGGGGTGGGTTATTTTAAGCCCATGTCAGATGCTGTCAGTCACCAGCCTAGGAGAACTGCTCAGACCCCTGGCTTTGCTCTCGGCATCCCACGAGGAACTCCACACAAGCAGTCCACAGCCATACTGGCATATGGCTATCACCACTCCGCTCCACGGATGGCTTAGAATAATAAACTGGTAATTGAACGGCGAGTTCAGCGCTGCTGTTTGCAGAGAGCCATGACCGCTGAATGATGACCACAACAGGCAGCGCTACGGAGGTGCTGAAAGAGTCTATTAGTCTGCTTAGTCTGAGGCAGTACGAGTGTTAAGGTAAGCTCTCCGCAAACAAATACCCTGCGCAGATGACACAAGAAGAGCAGCAGCAACTCAGGGGGGCTGTTTTCTCTCGGGGGGTTGTTGTCAGAGAAGCGTCATGCTTGAACGTGGGAGAACTGCAGAGAACTAAGTGACCAGCACTGGAAATGCAGGCAGGGAAGGAGTTGTCCTTGCAACTGTCGGTGTAGATCTTGTGATGGGGGAAAGGCAAGGCAAGAGGAAGGCTACTGCTGCTTGCTAGCAAGGAGTCACATCCATCCTTTAATGTGATGTGCCTCTGAGACAACTGGGGTTGTTCAGCCTGGAGAGAAGGCTTCAGGGAGAACTTATTGCAGCCTTTCAGTATTTAAAAGGGGACTATAAGAAAGATGCGGACAGTCTTTTCAGCAGGGCCTGTTGTGACAGGACAAGGGGTGATGGTTTTAAACTAAAAGAGGAGAGATTCAGACTAGATAGAAGGAATAAATGTTTTACACTGAGGGTGGTGAGAGCCTGGCCCAGGTTGCCCAGAGAGGTGGGAGAAGCCCCGTCCCTGGAACCATTGCAGGTGAGGTTGGCCGGGGCTCTGAGCAACCTGCTCTAGTTGCAGATGTCCCTGATCTCCACAGGTGGGTTGGACTAGATCACCTTTAAGATTCCCTTCCAACCCAAACCACTCCATGACTCATTCCCTGGGACTTAAAGTGACCCATTAGATACAAGTTGTGCTCAGGAAAAGACAAGGATAACCACATTAAGACATCAGAGAAACAAGCAGGTCTAATCTACACTGACATCCTCCCACCAACAACCCTGTGGAATGTCCTCTCAGCCCCTGCTACAGCAGCTGTGAGGCTCAAAAAGCCATTCCCAGCTAGGGGAGCAGCAAGACCCAGCCTCAACATCCATCCTTGCTCCACCAGGCTCACAGCATTGGTGCTTCTGCAAACTAGCAGTTCACAGTGGGTCCTCAGGACATCAGGCCCTTTGAGCAGCCCCTGGTGGGACCACAACACATGGCATGAGGCAGAGGGACATGATTTATGGTCCACTCTCTCAATAAACAGGGCTAAAACAGGTGTTTGCTGTGGATTTTTGGTCATGAATGACTCTAATTATGACTTGGAAGGATCATAGGTTCCTTTGAACTGCCTATGGCAGTGCAAGACGCCTGCCACAGAAAAATCCTTATAGATAACTTTCAACCCTCCACAAGTACCTAACCCTCAAGCAATACTTTGTAAAACATATTATAAACACTTTAAATAGTTTTAACTAACACTATGAGACGCTTTACCATGTCCAGGTTGGTGTCTTCAAGTAGATTCTCTCCTCTCTCACCTCTTCATTTGTCTCATCAGGAGGTATCATTTGAAAGCTTGGGATTGACCTTGTTTGTGTTTATCAACTCTCCTGTTACCATGGCTCTGTTACATGGAAAAGTTCAGGTCACCTTGCTCCCAGATGTTTTGACGTGAAAGCAACTGTCAAACCAGGACAGCAACAAGACACCAAACACCACCTTGAAAAAAAAAAAAGGCTTGAAAACAGAAGCTTTTAAAAGAGAAAATAGCACAGAAGTACCCTTGGGATCTGAAGGAAGAGATTCAATGAAATGACATCTGTCACCTCTGGTGAAGATTTTAATTGGGAACCACAGGGACTCAAAGAAAGGGGAAAGGCTGGAGGTGCCTGCAAGCACACAGAATCGTGTCTATGCTTCAGAGGACAAACCAGCAGCAGGGAATCCAAAATCCTAGCGCAAGGTGCTCAGACGCTGCTCCTGAGGACTGGATCCTTCTCCTTTCCTTTTTTCCCTTCAAGATTAGAGGGGAAGGACACCTTGGCATGCAGAAGTCCCCACACAATAGGTACCAGCAGGCATCTCAAAGCAGGACCAGCTTCCCCCAGGCTGGTGTACCTGCTGTGTCCCTCCAGGTACAGGCAAGGCACCGCTCTTCTCAAAACAACCATCTGAAAATGCTACTACTGCAATTAGAAGTGCCTCTCCAACCAGAGTAATCCCTCTCTGCCCAAACTCAGCCAAGCCCCTGCGCCCAGGGGTCATTTCTCCGCAGCCAGCCCCCTCCATCAGTCTGCATTGGGGTCTGGCAGATCTGGAGGGCAGGATTTAAGGCGCTGCCTTGTGATTCTGCCCACTGAGGATGTCCAGTGGCATAAGCTCATCATATGACTGCATGCTGTGCACATTGGGGTAACCATGTGGAAGAGCTAATTACCAGGCAGGAAATGAGAGCACGAGCTTGGAGGAAGCAATCTTTCAGCACACAGCAAAGCCAATCACACAGTCTTTAGCAGCCGTGCCTGAAGTAGCAAGTAAGCTGGCTGCTGAAGGAGGTCCTGGCTTAAACACCTCTCCTCCCCTCTCCATTTCCTCTCAACTTTCTGCTGTTGCTGTAGCACAGCTCAGTGGAAGTCTAGGCAATGTTGTCCGAGAGAGAGCATTAACAGTTCAGCACGACACTTAACCATGTGCTTAAATTTAAGCATATGGATAATCTTAGTGACTTCAACAGGATGGCTAGCATGCTTTTTATTAAGGAACATGAAGGAGAACCTCGCTGAGTCAGATCCAGAAGGTTCATACTTTCTCCCAGATCAAAGGCAGTGAACCAGCTCTTACAGCAGGACCCACACGGCTGCAGTTTATTTGCTTTACACTGTGTTTGAGTGGGATGAAGTACAGTCTGGAAGCCAAATTAAGCTCTCTCCTTCTTGTGTTTGGTTGTGAGTTCTTTCTTTCCAAGCGTGCCAGCAGAACAAGCTGGTTTTTGACAGCGCAGAGATTGGCAGGTGAAACGCTGGGATTGTTTGCAAGTCGCTATTGCACTAAAATACTGAAATGAAAGTCTGCAATGCAGCTTAGTAAGGTGTTAAGTGAGTTGGAATAATGTTTTCATTGGCACCAGGACACCTCTGTGTCCCCCCTCCCCAGGATTTAGCAAGATGGAACAACTAACTGCCAGATGGTGATTCCTTCTGACTTGTGAATCTGCATTTACTACTATTTGCTTTGAAATCTCTGTGTATAGTAAAGAGTCTTTGAAATATCTCCCCCCTGGTCTGCTTACCCCCTCCAAATTATCACCAAAGCCAGGAGTGCAAGCATCACCCTCCCTAGCTGATGGAGCAGCTCTGGAAATAACGTCACAGTCACATGAAAATAGGCTCAAGCATAGGTGGCTGTAAATAATATAATAATAAAAGCTTGATAACTTTGCAAACACCACTTCAGGCCAAGGGGTGAAAACATGGAGAGCTGCCAGATGCTGCAGGGATCTCAGTGGATCAGCTGTGGCTTGAGGAGGGGATCAAAGCACTGACAGTCTGCAGGGCAGTAAATATAGACAGTGTGAGTCAACCGCACCCATCTCTGTGAAATGTAGAGTAGCAACTAGAGCACGGACAAGACCTGGTATCCCAGGAACCATGCAAGGAACCTGAAAGCTGAGAGGTATCACAAGGACAGAGGCAGCACTTGGGAAGTGATTGTTTGGATCCTTTGGTCTCCATCATCAGGCAGGTGGCTATATCCAGACCTCACAAGAACAGAGGCAATGCTTGGTAAGGGATGCTTTGGTCTCCAGCATCAGGCAGGTGGCTACATCTAGACCAGACCTCTGGAGGCTGAAGAACAGGAGTCAGCTGAGGACAGCAGACCAGCTCTATGCAGCGCTCACACACAGAAACACATGGTTACACACAAATACATATCAATCCTTATATTAAATTCTCATGCTTTTTGGTAAAGGTTGAAAAATAGACAGTATTTGGGTACAACTGACATCCCAGAACACATATGAGACAAATGATGGTCTTGCTCAGACATGATTAACGAAGAAATCCCTTGTGGATTTCTTGCCATCTCAGTAATTCCCAGTTTAAATCACTTTATTTCATGCGCCAACCTTTGCATTGGGTTTTCTTACAATGCATACCACAAAGCGAAACTCAAACGCAGAAGCCAGATTGTTTCATTTCCAATGACTGTGTCATCTACTCGGTGACCAAAAAGCCTCAGATGCTTCAAACCAGACCCGAGATCACCATCAGCCAAAGACAAGAGATGAATCCTGTGAGAGCGTGACCCGGAGCAGAGCACGGGCTTACGGCAGAGCTTGCTGCTCACTCCATCACCATGCCAGAAGCACTGCAGAACCCAGCTAATCCCTAAACATAACCAGAAGTAAAAGCCACACAACATATTTTGGACAAAATATCAACAAGGATCAGGTTTGTCAAGTCAAAGGTTGTTGCGCTAGAAGGTCACTCTTTTGGTGTTATTTCACTTTAACCTTTATCACCCTCGTTCGCACAGATCAGCCAAATAACCAGAACCAGGGAAAGTTTTTCCACTAACACACCCATAAATGTATCTTTCCTCTGAAGCAATGGAAAACTTTTAAGGCACTTAGATGCCATGATGATGAGCATGGCATTAAAAAATGTAGATAGATAAGATAAGGCAGGGGATTGTCTGGCAGGAGTCAGCAGCCGTAATTTGACATGATGATAATTTCCCTGGTGAATGCCAGGATAGGGGCAATGTGGCTCTCACATCTTCCATTAGCAGGGCAACAAGTACAAAATACTCCTCTAAAAGAGCCCTGTAAAAGTCGCCCTGTCTCTCTAGCCAGTGTCTAGAGCCACTGAGAAAAATCAAACACTCCACTCTTAAATGGGAGGCTAAGGAGCAAAAGGGGCAGCACCAAGTGTTGACAGCTCATCAGCGCTCAGACACCAAGGGAGAGCGAGATCAGAGCTTGGATTAGGACACCGCGGTAAAAACACAGCGCTGAGGACTACACGAGATCATTAAGCACAAATTTTAGAGAGGTAAAGCAAAAAAAAAAGAATTTTGCTTGTGTGTCAGCTTCCTTTTCTCTAGCTCTGACGATTCATAGGAAAGAAAAAATCCTTGTAAAGCCAGCCCTTGAAATCAACTGAAAGACAGTCTCCTACATCAGATGAGCATGAGGTGACACCAGCATGTGGGAATGAAGCACAAGCGCAGGAAAGTAACACAATGCTTTGGAAGAAACACCATTTCCCACCTCACGTACCACTCACATTCCTCAAAACCAACTTCTATGTTCATGCCATGCACAACTGCATCACCGTGAGATAAATTTCACCCTTTAAAAGCGCACATACTCTTTAAATGTTTTTAATAACTCCAGCAGAGCTTTTTTTTTTTTTACTCCTAGGTGTAACACTAAGGAGTCCCCTCAAATGTAGTCATCCACAAGCAACAGAGCAAATCTGGAATTTGCTGTTACTGTAATGAATAAGTGATGCTGTGAACATCACTGTTAATTGCTACGCCCTCCCCCTTTCTCCATGTGTTTCAGAAAACACAAACTCCTTTCTCCTACAAGGTTTGACTCACTGCTGGAGCAGCAGCTCTGCAGTCCCAGCCGTGGTCTATGCAGGAATGCAATCCAGGCAGCAAAAACCAGGATGCACCCATCCCTCAGTATGAAAGTTTGAGTATAGAGGAACAACCTTCCTACAGCTCGTGAAGACAGAACAAGAAATATATTTCTATTTTTCCTTTTCTACGCAACCACTGGATGAGGCATTTTCTAGAGATACAGAATTGCTTTGTTTTAGAGGTCTTGAACAAATTTCAAGTGCTACTGCTAAAGGTTCAAAGGCACAGGGTTAACCACGAGCTCTGTCCTCCACATTACCTCACCCCAACACACGTGAACATGCACACATTGCAAGCCCTGGCAGCTTCTTTAGCCATTAATCTTTTTATTTTTCCAAGTTTTCCCCCTTTACTTGGTTTTTGGGTACAGGGAAGAGTCCTGACCCCCTGCAGCACTGAGCATTTGTGCTTGTTTCTCTGGTGCCATCTTGACACAACAATGTTTTACAGTCTCCTGTGGCCCCACTGTGCAGGGAAGTCCCCATCATCTTGATATCTTGGGTAGTACCCGTGGTGCTTCAGCTGAGCTTCACCCAGCCTCTGCACCCATCCCTCCATCCCAGGCAGCCACACATATAGAGTTAAATAGGAAACAGAGGTACCAAGTTGAAGGATCTGTAAATAAAATTAAGTTACAGAACCCCCCCAGCTAGCATCAGCATCCTAGAGCACAACGACAGATGCTGTTCGAAGCTCCAAATTAATTTCTGCAAAATAAACACAGATATAAAATAGAAATCCTTCCACAATAGAACTGAGGCAGAGTTTACAGTGGAAGCAGAGCAGAATAACCAGAAAGCAGCTAAGGGTTTGATTTATTTGTATGCATACCTATTTCTATACATATATTGGTAAGCATTTTACATTAGCAAGAGGTTTTACTATAGAAAAAAAAAATCCTATCTTACTGGGGTAGAAAGGTCAAGGTATTTTAAATTAATTTTTCCACAATTTGTGTCTGACAAACTGATGCTGTCTAGGTAAGTACTGCTATCTTGGGATGAGCTCAGGGCCAGCAAAACAAGGTGATAAGGAAGGGACATCATCTCAAAACCAATAAATCTCCTTCCCAGATGGCATTTTTATCTAAGAGTGCCAAAAGAAGCTAGACAGGAAATTTGTGGACCTATATCATGGTAAACTCATTAAGAGTAAGTGAGTTTCTGAAAGACTAAAAGCGAGTTAATCTGGTGCCTCTGATTAAAAAAGGACCTCAGCACTTCAGCTCCATCAGCCTCATGTTTACAATGTATAAAATAATTTAATCCACTGGAGCGTCAGTCCTGCAAACGTCTAGAAAGGAGATAACATAACTAGCTTGCATTTTAAAGAGGTCTCTAAATGATGTGCTAAAACCGATGAGTGCAGCAGCACAAGGATCAAGGCTTCCCTGGATAGACTGAGAGGGTTCCTGCTCAGAAGATTTCCAAATGACCCCCGAGTTCAGTTTGAAGGCAAAAAAATGAAAGCGTGGGGTGAGGAGGGAGCTTTGAAGCACAGGAACATTTCTCTAAAGCAGCCCAGTCGTCCTGCTAGGTTTCAAGAGATGGGACCTTCAGCAGAGACTGCCTCACTCACAATAATGGACCAAAACGACACCAGGAATCCACACAGGATGGAAGATCTCTGGTGTAGCCAGCTATGGTCACAATGTCCATCTGTCCCAGGCCAGCAGGGAGGGAGGCAGCTCTCCAGGCACACAACGAGGCACCTGCTTCTGCCCAGGAGCATGAGAGAGGTTTTGCACAGTCTGGCCCCAGCTTTCTCTACCTGAGTTTTGCAGCTGTGAAGATGACATCGTAATACTCCTCTGCCTCCCAAGAGGGTCAACACAACACTCCAAGCACTCAACAACACTCCAAGCACTCAACTGCTATTGTAACAGGATCAACCAAAACCAGCTCTGAGCCCCCCTAGTCCCACAGGCAGCTGCAGAGAAGTGCTTTGGCTACATCCCACCCACACACCAGATAACCATTTGTAGCTAGGTCAGCTTTTGGACCAGCTTCAGCTCTGAAACCGGTGATACTAGAGTACGGTCATCACCCTGGCCTCATCCCACCTCTCAGCTGCAGATTCTCCTCAGGTCAAACAACATCAGTTCTTGAGATGGGGCTAGTCAGACCACCAAAGTTAGAGACAACCACACCGCAGCCACAGGTTGTGGTGGAAACAGAGCAGATGCTAGGAACTCACTCTTTGATTCTCATGGAAAGATAACAAATTGTTTTTAAATTTATTGGTATTATCATTGGACAGATTCAAGCATTCATGGTAACCACCTATCAAACTCACAACGCTGCTATTCCTTAGGATAGGGTAAGCAAATATTTAACCTGCTCTATTTTTATGAAGACAATAAAAGCCTTTTCCATGTACTTTGCAATCGTAGCCATAAAGTATTTGTACAATAAGGAACATATTGTTGGCAGAGGAAGCCTATTTTGTTCTTAAAACCAATATTTAACTAATGCTCAGAAATGCATTTGTGTAATCTGTGCTCTGTTACACTGATGTATTAATAATGAAATTGTAGCTCTCCAAGAAAGTAATGAACATTAACAATGGAAGGGGAATCAGAATCCTATAATGCAAGAAATACTGCTTGGTCAGCTGGACACAGAAGGTGCATCAGTGATTTGAGTAAGAACATGAAAGGACCATAACGATAATGACTCCTGTTGCATTTGCATAGTTAGTGCCTTTCAGCCAGAGAGTGCTCTCCAGACTTCATAAGCTGCTAGCCCAGGAGGTGCCAAGCTGCTGCAGAAGGATGCTGAGCACCAGCAGCTTTTGAGGGACCCCTCTAGTGACTTGACTGGTTAGCTCCTGTGAGGCTTGTTTTTGGGACAAGACAACAAGCACCCTCACCATAGACAGGCTCATTCCCACTCCAGGGATGTACATGCTTTTTACTACCTCTTTGATGCTGGCTCATTCAAGGACAACAGAGGTATTTTTTCATACAGAAGCTTGTTTGGGCACATTGTTCCCATCAGCACATTCATGGTAAGGACCACAGAGATGTCTCTGTTGTGCCCCTGCTCCAGGGTGACCCCAGGCTTGAGGGCTGCACTCCCCCTGAGATGTTCCATGCTATCCCTTCAGGCTCCCAGCCCTCCCATCATCCAGACTGAGAAGGTTTCAGATGATGCATCAGTGCTGGCTTCTGGGATGTGCCAAGGGAGAGAGGGGATCCTCGCTCTGACACAAGCCTGGCTGCAGCCACTGTGCACCTCCAAACACAGAAATCCTTGGTAGCCTAAAAGCGGCCAGAGTGAACCATACATAGCAACTTAGACATAAATGCAGGAATTAAATTTTTTCTTTAATCCTATAAAATCTTCTGTGCCTGGTTGCAATGCTGCATGCAGCAAGCAATAGAACAAGAGGAAATGGATTCAAGTTGTGCCAGGGAAAGTTTAGATTGGATATTAGGGAAAACTTCTTCCCCAAAAGGGTTGCCAATGGCTGGTCCAGGCCAGTGGTGGAGTCCCCATCCCTGGAGGGGTTTAAAAGACATGTAATTGTGCTGAGGGACACGGTTTAGTGGTGACCTGCCAGTGCTGTGTTAATGGTTGGACTTGATGATCTTAAAGGTCTCTTCCAACCAAAATTATTCTATAATTCTCTGATTCTATGTAGCCCTATAGACTATGGAGCTTCTTAGCATCTGATAGAAGAAGAGACTAAAAGTGTCGTCAGCCAAATAAAGGGAGGTTGGAATTGCATCCTTCCCTAGTCTGAAGGCAATGTGGGTTCATGAATAACTAGTTTGAGAAACACCAATATTTGTCAAGTGCTACTGACCTAGAACTCACATCATGAAACAAAAATAGATATTTCTAATTTCCCACTGCAAGAGGTGAGCGAACATTCTATGTCAAAGATCAATCTCCATCAGAGGCACCTCTACAAGCAGTAGTGCTTGTAAACACATCTTCCCATGCTACACATGGTGCCTTGAGAACAGTTTTCTGGTAGTCTGGAATTTACTGGAGGTTGGGGGTTTCCAGCCACCCCCTCTCTCTCTAAACAGATTTCAGTCTTTGATTTTCCATGCACAAGTGGCCAGGCTGAAAGAGCAGATCTGTTATCAGCTGCAAGGAGTCTGGGCTTAGAGCTGTTGACTGATAACTCTCTGCAAAACCCTCACCCAGCGCACCAAGCCTCGCTTCCCTTTGCTTATCCTCATCAGGATTCCCAGGCTGAAGTTTTGCTTGAAGGACCTTCTCCTCTGGTGCTTGCTCCTCTCAGCAGCTTCCCCGTGCCTGTTTGACAGAGCCAGCATGCGATGAGATACTGAGCACTGGGCTGCAGTGCTGGATTTTGCCAGAAAAAGACACAGAAGAGTTTTATGTCCTAGGGTAAAACCACAATAAATCGTTTGCTGGCAAACAATATCCATGATTTTGATCCTTGTGCCTTTCTAGCAAGAAAAGTGGATACATGCAACTAATAAAAGAAATAAGAATACGGCTTATGCTGCTAATATCTCCAGCAGAAGAGCAATGTGTATCAGACGTACAGCCCACGACTTCCCTGAGACAACACATCACCATGGTGGTTTGATTTCCCAAGTTCCAAAGGCAGCATTTCCAGAACAAAGAGCAACCGAGCGATTCTCAGGGAGAAAGCCCAGCCGTAGGAAGCATCTTGCGCACGTGCACAAAACCAGACCATTTGTTTCGTGTCAAGGGAATAATTGTCAGCCGAGCCCCTAGAGATGGTAAATCGAATTGTCTGTTCTGCATACACTAATGGGAGCTCAATGTTAAGTCAAATAATGCCCCGAGACGACGAGGTTGAAAAGCAAGTTGTTAACAAGGAGAAGGGCTGGTGGTGCTTTTCCTTCTGGAACATGCGTTTGCATTTTCCTTCCAGACTTGGAGGATTAGGGTGATAAAGGGATGGGATTTGCTGGGAGTATTTGAGCTGGCTAATGCATGGAAACAATGCAGATTGCTTGCATCCTGTTTGCAGATTAATCACCAAGGCTTCTTTTTTTTATTTGCCTACGGGTGGGAACTGGGCTGGTAAAGAAAATTATATCAAACGTTTTGCCAGAATTGAAGCTACCTATATAAACTTTACACTCCGTTTTTACATAGAAGGAAGGATAAACCTTCAGCTGCCTTTTGGCATACTTGAAAACTTGATATTTCAGTGGAGCCATATTAATTATTTACATCAGCAGCCAAAGTGATAGCGAAAACTGAGGTTGCAAAATTGCACAATACATCTTTCCATCTGGACAGAGAGCAAATCTTAGCGTGACCATGTGTACGTTTTGAAATATTTGTTTGAAAACAAGAACTAAAGGTGGTAAGCCTAGGGAATGATGACATTCTAAACAAAGCTTAAGTAGACACTTTCCACCATAAAAAAAAAAAATTTGGTCTTGGTCACACTGTATCCAGGAAGAGTTTCAGAAGATTCAGCAGGAATGGAAGATCTCACTTAGCTGTTCCCCCAGATACATTTGACTGTCTTTGATCAGAGGATTGGAGCTGACGATTTGCACTTTGTTTCGCCTTGGTGTCAGGTACCAGCTCTGAAGCACAAGGACACTGCTGCTCTGCTGGAAATGGCAATTTTCTTCTTCATAAGGAAAAAAACCCACAGTGATTGTCCACAATCAAAAGCTGCTCAATCTTGTATAAAGCTACTCACCCTGCAACCACCATAGGTGAAAATGTATTTATTTTTTTTTAACGCTGCTCCACAAAGGATCAGCTCTGCCACACGATGCCCCAAAGACAAGGCCAGATGAGCAGGAACCCAGTACATGGTGGGCATGGCCTGGGAAACAGGGACAGCCACTTCCCAAGCTGCAGCCAGGGCTCCTCACCACCCAGTCTGTTGTGCTGCTCTGAAGATCACGCCTTGAGAAAAGCTTTCCCACTGGTTTAGCAGCGTTTCATGGGTCGCTCTCCCACCATAAATCCCTGACTGGCTTGTCAGGAGGAGGAAGGCAACTGGAGTGAGATGAACAATGAGAGCCTCAGACCACCTACCTTGGGATCAGCAACGCCTGCACAATCCAGGGAGATGCACGCTGCTGAGACCCTACGGAGGCACAGATATCAGTGAGAAAGTTTTCTGATTTATAGTTTTCATTCCCATGCTGGAGCTTGGCCAATGGCCATCATGTCTGAGGCCTTTTCTTCTAGCCAGGTGTTCATTTCAGGGCTCTCCTGTGCTCCAAGAGCTGTCTAGTATAGGTTGCCAATGCTGAGTGTGCTTTTTCTATTTCTTTATAGATAAGGCTTTCCACTCCAGCAACATTTACATCATCTTCTTGCTTTTCCATTTACATCCCTGTGCTTCATTCTTTCATAGCATGACATCCAGAGCTCTGTATAGGAAAGGCCTCTCATGATCCATCCATCCATCTTTTGGGTGCTGTCCTGCTCCACTTGGACTCAATGAGGCCTTTGCTGGTAACATCAGCTAGAGGCTACCAGAGAGCCTCAGACAGCAAGTGTTTAACACCTTGCAGCCCAGAAACCAGCTTTTCCTAGGTCACTCTTAAGCCAGTGACAATTTTTGAATAGAAACATTCCTTCTGCAAAGCAGAGGCTGCTCCAGTTTCCACTCTTGCATTCAGATGTGAGAACTTCCCAGCTGCCCGCTAACAATGTTAGAAGCAACATCATTTTGGGGTGGTCACTGGACACCAGGCAACACATACTCAAAGAGGAGGAAGGATACTTGTTTTATCTATCCTCTAACCCTTGTCCCTCACTAAGAGCTGTGACAGATGCACCTAATGGGTGACACTCAGAAGCAAGATCACAGGTACCAGTAAGTACCTGATCTAGTGAAGATCATAGAATCATAGATATCAATTCTATTCAGCCTCAATGCTATGGTTAGATATCATAAATCACAGACCTAAAAGCAGTTTCCCTTGCCTTGCTTTAGTTAATACACAGGGTTTGTTTCCCTCTTGCCTTCGCCATTGTTCAATCGATTCAATCTTTGCAAAGTTATTTTTACATATTTTACACATGCATAGCGCATAGGTATAAATGAAAACACATGGGGCTGGGAAGTCAAACCCCACTGTTATATCAGCTCTTAGGATGTGTTTTCTTCATGCCTCAAATTCTCCAAACCCCTCCCTAGTCTCTCCTATCCATGTATCTTGCAGGTGCTGCGGAATGACAGCTGGATAACCACCACAGGCTTTTTTCAAAGCCATGGTCAGCATTGCTCCTGAACTCTTCCAGAGGGGACTGCTGATGAATTTTCGAGTCCTTTTCAGGATGACCAAGAAATACGATAGCTCCCTTTGCATCCTCCAGCCCTGAGGAACTTCTTTGGTAAGAGCCCAAGCACAGGGAGGTCTGTAGTCCTTGAGAAAGCCTTAAAAGCTTCAGTTTGAGAAAGTTTAAGAAAGAAGTGGCGTTTCCAAAGGGAAGCATGAGCTCGTAGCTGGCTGTCTTTCAGGACTTTTGTGGCATCAGTGCCCCAAAAAAAAGAGAAGCCACAGATCACTCAGCATTTCTACTTCTTGCAAACTATCACTTTGAGAGATTTTTCTTCCTCTGGCATGAAAACTAACCACTTTGACATATTATGTCATAGGAAGACACCGCTTATTTTTCATCTACGGAACATTTCAGTTTGAATGCCCCACAATGCAGTATCCTGCCATGACTCAACCCGAAACAGGGTAGATTTAGATCAGATATTAGGAAGAAATTCTTTACTGTGAGGGTGGTGAGATCCTGGCCCAGGTTGCCCAGTGAGGTGGTAGATGCCTCATGCCTGGAAACATTCCAGGTGGGGCTGGACAGGGTCCTGAGCAACCTGCTCTGGTTGCAGATGTCCCTGATCTCTGCAGGGGGGTTGGACGAGATGGCCTTTAAAGGTCCTTTCTAACTCAAACCATTCTAGGATTCTAAGACTCCTGAGGGGTCTGGGAGCTCCAGGAAATTTTGTGACTCCCCAGATGCCCACACACAATCCTCCCCAAGTCAGAGGGGATCCAGAGCAGTCCCTGCCCCAGAGCAGGTACCCCACAAGCAAGCCTCTCCATCCCTTGGTGAAAACAGAGGTCTTGAACAGCAGTTTCTGATCTAGAGAGTCCACAGTAGTTTTGATATGGCAAATCATCCTGCCCAAAGGATAGAGGGGCCTCTAGCTTTCTACCTCCTAGAGAGGTTCCAAGAGCAGAGCACAGAGGTGTTCACATCCTGCTGATCTTGGGCCACAAGAGGTAAGTTCTACGTGATGCCTCTGCTCCACCCCAAACAGGATCAAGGGCTACTCTTT
The DNA here is from genome assembly GCA_013400335.1 of Eurystomus gularis. NCBI lineage: Eukaryota > Metazoa > Chordata > Aves > Coraciiformes > Coraciidae > Eurystomus > Eurystomus gularis. The sequence continues at coordinate 220,565 of VZZY01000238.1, forward strand.
TCAGTAGCACATTAGATGGTGGGAAACCTTGGTGACTATCAGGGTAGGAGGAATTTAGCCTATGCCCAAGTGCATCAAGGCTTAAGTGAAGCTGTCAGCTACATATTTTAATTCTGGGGGAATTAGGAGACTTTAGCAGGTCATCTCATGACCCATTTGAGGGCCACTTTTTAAATCTTATTTTTGACACCAGTGGCAGGATGGAGATCAAGTACCAGCCTTTTGTTAGCAGAAGCAAAGACCATGTGTCCCATTTCCCAAACACAGCATTGAACTCTCCCCTAGACCTCCATGCTTCCATCAAATGGAATAAACAAATAAAGATCTTTTAGCTGACTAACTGGAAAGTATTTCTCCTCTTAAAAATCTGCTGAGCAAGTACTGGGGAGAGAAGACTGGAGGAGTCTTTCCAGAGCAAACTCTGCACACTTATTTCATCTTTTGTTTGACAGAGACAGGCCATTTAAAAGAACCCCCTTGCAGAGCAGCAGCATCCTTAGCCTGTCACTGATCTCTGCTGTCTATCCTTGCAACTCTGTCATCAGTCACAGTGACCACGTCACAGGAGCAAACGTCAGTAGACTCTGCTCGACCTTCACCCTGCCTCATGACCTGCTCCACGCTAATGCTTTCCTCCTGTTAATTGAATTTTCTTCTTCTTTATTCCAGGAAAGGTGCATTACTACATGCTCAGTGTTAACTTCACAAATGCAACGAGACTCGGCTAGAGGATGCCAACTGCTCTCAAGAGCCAAGAACACACACAGAAACATTTTTGCTTCAAACACCACAAAGACCAAGGTTACGCTTACCTAAGTACTGGGGAATAAATGGTTTTAGGCAGGGTGGAGGGGCTTGGGAAGATGCTTTTCTTGCACATGCCACCAAGTCACACATGTCCCAGCACAGACAGGCTGCAGAGCAGCAAAGATTGGCGTGCTCCAACAAGCAGACCTTGTTACCCTGACTCCTGCACCGCACTGAGAACACACTTTGCACATCCCAGAGCGCTTTGTGTGCGCCTTGCACACGGAGGCATTTTCACACGGTCTTTGATGCTGTTTTACAATATCACATCACCCTCACAAGCACTTGACATTTCACTGCACCTTTAAAAGGTACAAGGGATAAAGCCTTGCGAACATACTGGTCCTCACTGCAGCTTTAGAAGGAAGCAAGCTGCTCCAGATACCACCAAATTCTTGATGAAAGACCTAACAGGCTGCAGGGAAACATCACCTCAGCAGAGCTTGATCCTTTAACTTAAATGCCTGGTACCTACTTGGAGGCAGAAAGTCTAAGCAGAACTTGGCATACTCAAAAATAAGACCCGTTCTCTGGTTCAATCACAACAATATTATAAAAAAAAATGAAAACAAACTTCAAAGGGTGGAAGGAAAATGCAGCCCAGAAGTAAATATGTTCTGTGAAAGTTACCGCAAAATGCCAAGTTAGATCTTGCAAAGCACTAACCAGAAGTCTTTAAACCTTCAGACGCCAGCTTATCCAACACACTGCTCTGCTCTTCTCAACGCAGGATATGTGAGGATACTTCAGGAATGTGACCCAGATGTTTGTTTTTTTTCAAATTTAAGCCTTTCTGAAACACTAAACCAGCGAGATGAGTAGAGTTTCTCAGCCACCAGTCTGTTAATTACCAGTAGGCTTAGTCTGGCTGAGCTGGGAAACAGTAGGAGCAACCACTCATGCTAATGAACACTGAAATAGAGGAGTCAGCAGGTCATTGTATTTATCACTATCTTCTCTTTTATGCTTGACTTTTAAACTGGATCACAGTCCTCCATCTTCCCACGTATGGAAGATCTTGTTCCCAAGCTAATTTTGGTAACTTCTGCTCCAACTCCTGACTTGCTCAGTCCAGAGCAGAAGCACAACATACATCAGCTACTGGGACAAGCACCTTGCCAGAAGGCTGCTGAGAAGGTGGTTAATCTAAAATTGGAGTTCCAACTCATCGCCTGGGTCTGACTGGTTTCTGGGCTCACAGATGTGGACAAGCCAAAAAAAAAAAGTCAGTGAAAATAATTACTGTCATTTTTTGGCAACCACTTTCCCATGTGTATCGTTCAGGATATTTTTTGTATTTTACATGTCTGCAGATACCTTTAAAGGTATTACTTGTGTTTGGACATGTGGAAGTAAACCAGATGCCTTGGCTTGGCACCAGCTTCAGCATTTTCCCCAGATTGCCCAATTCTATTAAAGGTTGTGACCAAAAGGATGTTGGTGATCTTACCATGACAGGCACAAGACAAGTGGACTACACTCTGAAACACAATCTCCCTTAAGAATGTTCTCCACTGATTAAAGCTGGCTAGCAGCTCACCTCAGCACTGCTTTTGATCCAGTTCTGTCAGGAGAGAACTATGGGCACAGGAGCAGAAATATCTGTGGGCACAGACTCTCCATCTTTCAGAGGCTCCACTCCAACATAGTCCTTCCTGATGGAGGCATGGAGCTCCCATGGAGGCATAAGCTCCCCTCCAGAGCCCAGTCACTGCTTTCCCTCCGCAATTTTCCTTCCTGCTTTCCATCCGTGCCCCCCAAAAAACTCTTGAGGGATCACAATTTCTGCTAGAGATGCTCTGGTGATACAAAAAAATTAGTAAACCACAGGAAAGGTTCAGGATTTTTCCTCCATTGCCTCTGTTGCTGCCCTTTGGTGAAGGAAAGCCCTCATCCCACTAGGCAGGTAATCCACAACAAGGAGACATGTTCCCTCAGAATATAAAGTCCTAACATGTAGTTACTGCATGGGTTTGGTTTTGGTTTGTTTTTTGCAAAGGCTAAACCCATACTTTTTCTTTTACCCTTTTTCATAACAATCACAGTAATAAGAGCACAGCTCGGAAAATACTGAATTGGCATTTCTAAAGCCTCTTGGCTGTCCCATTTTGCTCTAGAAGAGCTGTCTTCTTGGCACTGTCCTACAAAAACATAGTATGTGTTGCATCACACGCTAACAGCCAGAAGAGTAACATTTATACTACTTTGCATGAATGAGACATGAAGAAAAATAAAGTGTCTTATGCATAACTCAACAAGCTATTCATCTAAGTGGGCCTTAATTTATTTGATCTGTAATAACAAAATATTTCCTCCTCTAATTTCATTCTTTAAATTCACCAGATGACAGGAGAATATTGTAAGCAGAAATTCTGTACTAGAAACCACATTCCAGTGGTATTGAGAAATCACTTTCTTGTGGTGGAACTAGAAGCCTGCTCTTAGAGATGCAAGGATTTCTTTTTCTCTGGAATAGTTTTCAGCGTGGTTGAGATGTAGCGTATGCTACAGAACAGACCTTATTTTGGATGCCGACGAACCTCATGGGTAGTAAATCTTTTTTCTTAAGCAATTAAATTTCTGGCTTTAATCTTTCATTCTCTTGATAGAAGTGGTTTCCTGGATCAGGCTGAAAGCCAGAAAATAATCTGCAAAACAAAGGTTCCCCCCAGCTCTAAACTACATTTAATATTTCTCTTTCACTGCAATCATCCCTGCTGTTTTCTTTTTAAAATTTTTTTTTTCTTCACTGTATTGTAAGAGATCAAAACTCACAGCCAGGGAGAAGTGAGCAAGTTTTGGGACACGCTGTCTTAAAAGACCTGAAGTTTCTGAACACCCCAAATCTTGCCCTTTATTACTCAGAGACAGTGCTAAAGCTGGAAGAGATATTCACAGTCCCCATGCTTTGCTCTTGCCTTCAGAATCTCAACTACATCAATACCAACCTAGAAGTCCACATCCATCACTACTTCTGCCTGGCGTCTCCTTTCATATCAAGGAGGAGAAACTCACCGAATGCTGGCATAGCAGTTGATCCCTTCTACCTGTAAATTGGAAAGATTTTTTTTTAAAAGCATTTGTTCAGCAAGACATCGTTGCTTCCTCTATGCTTTCTGCTCTGTGGCCACGTTACAGGAGCCCACGCCAGCAGATAGAGACAAGCATTACCAGTGGTCTTGGCCCTTCCAGGGAGGGCTCTTTCCATTAACAGCTGTCTGATAGACATCACCCAGGGCCATGTTTCAAAGTAACATGGGGAGCTGGATTGGCTTGAGACAAACATCAAACCATGAACCTGAAACCTCCTGCCAGACGGTTTGCGTGTCAAGTAGGGCATTCTACATCATCTCCCCCCAAGTTAAAGACTTATCCTCTCCAATTATGAGTATTAACTCTTAGCTAGATAGCTTCAGAGACAGTAATGAGGTTTAATACAGGCCTTCCAAGCACTCAATTTCTCTGCTGGAAGTTGAGAAAGAATATTGCACATGCACAGCAAAATGCATTACACATTCCGACAATGCCTTGCACAAAATAAATACTCCTAATTAAAAATCCTCCTTTTGTTACAGTTTTAGAAACATCTAGAATATTACAGGACTTAGCATTTGGAAGTAAGTTTTCATTTAAAGTGTTCCTTGTGAGATACGACCACTTTCAGGCTGCATGACCATTCTGTGGTTTTTTTTTTCAGGTCTGATCAAGCGAGCTGCTGAGCTGTTCCTTTTCCTTCTGCTTCCATAGCACAAGAAACTCAGTATGATTTGTGGGTATTCAGCACTTAAGTCTGATCCTGCAGACCTTTAAGCTCTTGTTTGAATGTTTAACCCTCAGGATGTTAAAGCAAGATGCCTGGGATTATTTAGCCCATAAAAACTACCTGCATTTCCTCTTCATGGCCCTTTGCCCAAACGCACAAAATACGAGACCATATTGCAATCAGTATCATACAAGGACACGGTCAACAGTCCTGCACCCTCTGTGAGCTTACAAAAAACCCCGCAACATAGTTCAAAACAGTTGTAGACAGAAGCCTACCTCTCTGATGCTGTTTCTAAGCCTTCCTGCACCAGTTGCTGCCTCAAGGTCTTCCTCTTCCAAGCATTAAGTCATGTAAAATATTTTCATAAATGAAAATGAGGAAGTTGAAGTCACTTCCTAAATCAGAGCCAGAAAAATATAACCCATCATACTTGTTTAGAGTCAGTGAAGGTACCTGTTAGCACTGGTGATGGGATATGCTATTGAAGGACATGATAGGATTAGATCGTAGAATGGTTTGGGTTGAAAGGGACATTAAAGATCATCTAGTTCCAACCCCCCTGCCATGGCAGGGACACCTCTCACTAGACCAGGTTGCTCAAGATCAGTAGCCTTAATTTATCAGGAGCCTATTGACTTCAAAAAGCCATCAACAGAAGATAATTGTTGTATTTGCGTAATGATTTCAGGAGAATAAACAGCTGTCTTGAGCTCTCTAGGATCTGAGAAACTGAGCAGACGTCTGTAGCCACTGAGTGGATGACTCTTTGTCCAAGACATATCACCTCTCACATTGCTGTGCTCCTACAAGCAGAAGCCAGAAGCACAATGGGACACTTGAGCTACCAAGTTGCTTGACACAGATGCTGAGAGGACAACCAGAACTGCAGACCAGGTGTGTTTTAAGGGAAGCACAACTCCAAAGAGGTCAAAACAAGTAATTGGGTGGTAATAAAATTGTGTGAGATTATATTAAAGCCTACAGTTATTCATTTTACTACATTTTGCTGTAAGCCACTGAACTGGCGATCTATCTAGGTTGAAGTTTATGTGGTTAAGTTTAGAAACACCCAGAAAATGAACATTTCAGTGTTATCTTGGGCTTTCTTAGGGCAGAGTTCAAGATACTCTAGGCTTGATCTCAAAGCTACCAAGCCTGCAGGAAGCAGTAGGTGCCCAAACATCCCAAAAACCCAAGGCAGGGCTACTCCAGTGTTAAACACTACCTTAAACACAGACCCTTCCTACACATCCCTGAACGGATCATTGTGTTTTTACAAAAGCAGATGCTCTCTCAGGGATCCGCTACGGCCTGTCCCTACAAGGCTCCAGCCTAAAACACGTCCATACTATAATTTGTTTAAAGAGTGCATTAATTTCTGTAGAAGAGCCCTAAAGAATTGAGACAGCCCAAATCTAGATTTCTGATACTTCAAATCTTGACATTTCAGCCTAAACAGCTGGACTATTTAATAGTGAGCACACGTGGCCCATTTCACTGCTAACTACTAGTGCAGCCTCCCCCTGCAGCAGAGGGAAGGGGAAAGAAGTAGGAAGAATCAGGCTTAACCGAATTAACTAGAACAAGTTATAAGGAGTAGTATTGAATGGCTGGTGTTCCCAGTGCTTGGCCACACCAAATAGTCAACTTGTTTGTAGAAGCCACAGCAAGGTGCAAAATTTGACCCCATTTTGCTGACCTCTCTAAAAGCTTAACTTCAGATTAACCCAAACTTCCATTTTCAAATAGGTGTCCACCAAGTATTCATTTACAGTTCCACATCAAAGCCATCTGCACCTCCTGGATTCGTATGTTCAAAAGGAAGAGTCAGTTTAAATGTGGGTTGTTTCAATTTAATATGCCTTTGAACTTTACATTCGCTACAGGTTGTTTGAAGACAATTCAGTTGCTTGACTGAATTTTATGTGGTTATGGGTTGAACTTCACAGCAGAAGAGTTGCTAATAATAGCTGACTTCCCCATGGGTTAAGCACACAGCTATTTCTTACGACAGGAGGTTCATCTTGGCAAGTCTTTGCCCACATCATGAGAAAATGCATGGTCCACCATGGTACCTGCTCTCAGCCCAGCGCCCAGAAGGGCAGAGCTACAAGCTATCCTGCCTACATGAGCTTGTTAGAACGCACTGGGACAAAGTTTCTGCTCTTATTTGTCCAAATCTCAGTTCCCACTATCCAGAGAGGTTGATTTCCAGGGAGGCCTCCATTTTACTCCCCCTCAACCTTCACAGTCCCTCCTGTCCTCTAAAATCCACATACATGCCATTAGGAAATAAGCTCGAGGATATCAAACAGCAGGCAATCAATGTTAACAACTGGCTCAGCCTTCCTTTTCTTTCAGCAATAGTTTGTGGTCTTCTTGAGCAGACTTTAGAAGAGCAATAGAAGAAATTGAATACATACCAACTAGAAAAAATAACACACCCCTCAAAGGGAAAAACCAGAGTTGGATGCAACTACAGAACCTCTATTCAACCTGTGTTCCATGCTTTGCCTTTCACAGGCACTTTCAGTCACTGCCAGCAAGAAGCAGAATGGCAGAAGTCATTTGCCAGCTTCCATCTGTGCGTCTCCTGGTTGCTCTTGACTATGTACATTTTTCTTACAAGTTATGTCAAATGGCAGGGCTTTGGCATTGAGCTGCGGTTCAGTATTCCAGACCGCAAGAGCCATGTTCAAACTCAGAGTAGCTTTTAAGGCAATGCAAGATTATTTTCATCTTTAAGGTTACTGTCTAGAGTTTGGAAGCAGTTATGCTGTCCATCAGTCAAGAAGACAGTCTAAAATTGTTACTAAAAAGTGGAAAGTAGCTACTGGATGTTATCTACCATGATTAGATCCAGCAACTCCTGTGATGTCCATTCTAATCAAGCAGGAATAATTCTGATAGTCTGAACAATTAGAAATCTCTACTCACTGTACAGCTTTGCCTTCTAACACAATGGACTAGATGATGCAATAGCACTGTTTTTACCAGCATCACTGAAGAACATTGCAGGAGTTTCAGGAAGGCGTTATCCAGGTCAAGATATTTTGTGATGTCTTCCAATCACCCTATTGCTTTTATTCACACGGAGCCAGGTATTAGCAAGTATCCTGTTCATCTGCAGAAGATCTAATCCCACCCCCAAAGGCTTCTTCTGAAACACAAGCAATCAGGAATTGTTGGTGCTCCAAATGAAGGGTATAAAGATGCACAAATTATTGCTTTCTAGCTGGGATAGATGCAATTTTGTTTGGGAACAAAAGGCTAAAGAACACGCTTAGCAAATCCACAGGCATGCGTGATCCATGCACACACAAAAGTACACCAGGCATCCCTGATGTCCTCTCTCATCACTCGAGAGGGAAACGTGAAAACTTCACTCACAATAGTTGCCACAACAACAAGAAGAGCATTCACCTTCTGCGCCTGATGGGTGGTGATTTACAAGCCCAGAGCGACGGTCTCGTTACCGCACACGGAGACAGGCTCCGTGTTTAGACTTGTGCCAGGCTGAGCTCCAGGACCCCAAGAGGGCTCTCAGTTCCCTGCACAATGGGAGGTCAAAACCCAAACCAAACAGAGGCTGTTCCTGGCAAGATATTGCTGAACTGCACAGAGGAAATCAGTTTTAAAAAGAATAATAATCAAGAGGGTGCGTGGTGTTTTCAAACCAGCATTTTAAATATGTTGTTCCTTGAACTTGGAAGTCAACCTGAAACAAAAGTACATGCTGGGCAACACTCTGCGAAGAGCCCCAGGCTTCCTAAGTTACCCAAACCCTGTCACCAGGGCCATCAAAATTAAAGTTCTGGTAATAAGAGCTAGGCAAGGGTTGTGCAGCACAAGACCCACTCCACCTGTCCGATGGTTGAAGGACAACAAGAAGCAAATATAAGCAAGTCTTCTGAACCCTGACGTTGTGCACAGAAGGACACTACCAGCAAAATATTTACACTTGTGTTTCAGGGAGGCAAGTACTGTAGACACACAACCATTGAAAAAAACAAACCCAACATGTCTCTGGAAAGAGCTATCACCAAGGTAAAACCTTTTCTCTTGGAGATCAGTCCTTGATTCTCCTTTCCCCCCAACAGAGAAGTCAGCCAACTGTTTGGTGTGAAAACAAATTCTCCCAGTGTGGCCACAAGCTGAGCTAACACAAGAAACATTTCCTCTTGCCCAACTTCTGCAGATGATGGGACTTGGTCCCAGGGCATTGTATTTAGTTTCAGTCTAGAGCTGCAGATCAGCCTGAGGCTGGGAATCCCACCCGCGCCTTGGTATGAAGGAAACGGTGTTGAAAGGAAAGCATTTTTAAGGACTAAACATTTAGCTGGGTAAGGGGATAAACCATGTAAAGGAATTCAGCCAGAAGTATGTATTCAACTAGGGGAGCACCATACCACTTCTCTCAGCATCCTCTAATTGGTTTTGTTAACAAAATTAAAAGAAGAGGAGCAGTTTGGTGGTGTTTCCAAAAGAGGCAGCCCATATTTTCAGAGCAGTTCAGACCCTATCAAGTGTATATGCATTTATTTACTGTTCTCCTAGGCAGCTCTTCTGAGGAAGAACAAAGTGGTGCAGACACACACAGGGATTCACAATGAACTTAGAAAACAGTCACCAGATTTTTGCCAGATCTGAGCCATATTCAGAGAGGTGTGATTTAATGCTGTTGCTTCAAAACCAAAGCTAGGAGCCCATTCTTTGGTACCCAGATAAGATTGCCCACATGAAACATGAGGTATCTCCATGGCATTGCTACACAGAGACATTTATAGAATCATAGAATCATTTAGGTGGGTGAAACCTTTAAGATCATTGAGTCCAACCATTAACCCACCACTAAACCATGTCCCTCAGCACCACGGCTACACATCTCTTAAATCCCTTCAGGGATGGGGACTTCACCACTTCCATGGGCAGCCCACTCCAAAGCTCACAACCCTTTCAGTGAAAAAATTTTTCCTAATATCCAACCTAAACCACCTCTGGTGCAACTTGAGGCTGTTTCCTCTTGTCCTGTTTCCTTGTTCCTTGGTAGAACAGACCAACCCCACCCGGCTCCAACCTCCTCTCAGGGAGTTGTGGAGAGCAAGAATGTCCCCCCTGAGCCTCGTTTCCTCCAGGCTCAACACCCCCAGGTCCCTCAGCTGCTCCTCATAAGACTCGTGCTCTAGACCCTTCCCCAGCTTCATTGCCCTTTGTTGTCCTTCTTGGAGTGAGAGGCCCAAAACTGAACCCAGTATTCAAGGTGCAGCCTCACCAGTGCTGAGTACAGTGGGACAATCACTTCCCTGGTCCTGCTGGCCACACTATTTCTGATACAAAGGGCCATGCAGCCATGAAGACCCAAATCCTCTCATTCACACAAAGTCAGAGCAGCATACAGAGTACTTCTGCACATGCCCCAATTACTGGGGAAAAAAAAATTAATAGAAATGCAAAAAAATAAAAAGCCATCCTACAACACCCAACTCATCTTCACAGTCTTTTCACTTTAGAAGCAGAACACTTGGTGAGTTTGAAGACTTAGAACAACCTTGCAAGGCTTGCTGGGGACTTCAAAGCACCATGGTTATAAGAGAAAAACCGCCCAGATGACATAAATCCAGAATTTGGAGAGTATTTGGTGCCTAATGGGATGCTCAAGAATGTCTGTGTTATGTCTACAGTGCTGACACTACAGTAACCACAGCTCAGTATGAAGATACTCCAACACATAATTCAGCTGAGTAACAGGATTTCAGCATTTAGTCTTTGCTGAACTGTGACCTAAATTCTGGTGGTACCCGGGTAGGCAGCTTACATCTCAACTACAGCCACAGGGTACTTCAAATACAGCAGCCGTTACAGTGAAAGAACAATATAGATGAGTCTCAACTTCCAATTTCTATGGAGCTTTGAAGTCCAACTTTGACATCCAACTGGGAATAGAATCGGCTCCAAGAAGTGGAGATATTTCTGAGGACTAAGTGCTGAACTAGGAGAATAACATCCAATATTAGGAAGCAACGTAGGAACCTATCTTACTATTAAAAGCATTAAGACACCAAAGAGGAATATACACTGAGGAGGTCACCAATCAAACTTTTTGAGACCCAGGCACCGAACTGCATAGTCCTTCCCATGTGTTAATTAAGCTAAGCAAGCAGAAAAAATAATTAAGGGCTGGAGGAAAAATAATGGAGCTTGTGCTTTAATTAAATCTAACCATTTTATTTTTCTCTCCCCTTCAAACAGTCAAGATTTCTGCTCCCAGTACCCTGGGACATGCAATGGGAGGAGCGGGATAAATCATTTCGCTTCTGTAAAACGATTCCACTGTACCCAACACCCACACACAGAGACTCACTGGACCAAGTCAAGGGGCTCTGTTAGTGCTGGGATTTGCCGGCAAAAGTCTTCATCACTCATTGTCCTGGCACCAGCCAGGAGCCCAGAGCTTTCAGAAGTTTATTATTCCTCTTCTCCAATACACAGTGTTTCACTGATGTATTTAAACAACCTCCAGTTCAAAACAAAAGGCAGACACATGCTTATCACTGCCAGGCTGTGATGTCAAACTAACACCAGCCAGCTCTGGGGGAAGGTCCAAGCCTGCAAAAGCCAAAGGGAAGGAGGGAACCACACAACCAGTCCAGCACAGGCACCACAACGCCCAGGAGAGGAGGCAGCCAAAACAGAGCTCGCTAAAGGCATTTTTTAGCAGCCAGCTCTACTGAACCAAACTGAATTGCCTCCAGCGCAGCTTTGTCAGCTCTCCACAAAGTTTGAATTCCTCAAGTATTTTCTAGCTACTCAAGGCATTGAGATGGGATGGGAGCTAGACATCCAGGTGCCTTCACGAAGTCTTTCAAGTGACTTCAGGCTGAGGATTGCTGACAATCCTTTTCTTTTAGCTTTGCTATCTCCTTGCTCAGCCTCAAAGTTGTTCAGTTGTGTTTATTTCCACCCTCTCCCTCTTCACTGAAACTTTTACCCCCCTCTCTTCTATTAGTCTCATTAAAGGTAAATCAGTTTTCCACTTACCTTTTAGCCCCAGATGACTTGCTTTGTAGTCACACCAGTCTGCCCAAACCAAAGGAACAGTATCCGTGAAAAGATGGCACTTAGTTCTCTCCACCTACCCTTCCCTACGCAGCCCTCCTGCAGCATCTTATGGCCGGCTCAGGGTGCTACAACACCCCCAAAATTTGGATTTAGCAACACAGTCCTTAAAGACAAGGACCTTCCTAGCCGCTCAGGACACTAACTCAGACCAAACTGACCCAGCAAGCCCTTGCAGGCTTCACAACATTAAACCTTCTGCTGCCAGCTGTGCAAGGCTCCCAGCCCTTCTATAGGCTCCTGCCAGGACTGTGCTAATTCCTATCAGCTGTAGCTTGGAACCAGCTCTCTCCCAGCTGATGCTGTTCAAGTCATCTCATCCTGAGATTACAGAGTTTAGTAGATGCCATTTGTTTTTCTGACTATTATGTTTCTTCTCCTGAGAAAAAAAAGACACGGTGTCATCCTTCTAAGGATTGCTAGGGCAAAAAAAGACCGAAAATCTTGGTTTGGGACTCTAAAGGAACCCAAGCAAGCACCAATTCCTGCCCTAAGACTATGTGATGTTCCTCCTTACTGCTCTGTGGAAGGAACTACCATTTCTCCTTCCAAAAACCAGAGAGGAAAGACCCCAAAGCCTCTCATCTTCCCAAAAGGAGTTGACTTCTTAAATACTCAAAGGTGAGGATGTATCAAAATCCATCCTAAATGAGGAAAACAGTCAAATCTACACCAAAGTAGATAGAAATCAACGGGATCAGTATGCACATTTATCTGAAGTAAGCTAAGGGGCCTACTGAGCCCAGAACCACAATCCTCTGCATTCCTCGTAGTAAAGCTTGGATCTGCGCTTGTAAAGCAACAAGTACTTGTACTACCCCGATTCAAAAAGGCAGTTGTCCAGCTCCTAATGCGCTGCTCTAGTAAAGTGAAGAGGGGTTTTGAAATTCACTTGAATAAAAATTGAGCCGGAGCTGAAGGACATCATCAGAAGTGTTGCTTAGCAAGGATCTGGATGACTGGGTTTTAAAAATGGATGATTAGAAAAGCCTCCCTCCACTCTGACAGTTTGAATAGTGTCTCTACAGCCCCAGGAAGAGTAATTCATGTTCGTGCGAACCAGTACCAAAGGAAAAACCAGTTTTATGTGTTAAGGATCGACCAGTCAACTGTCACTTACAGGATTTTTTGTCACGTAAGCTCTTTTTTGCCATGGAGGACAATGAATGAGTAAAGAACTGCTCTGTGCTAGGAGCACTGCACTGAGAAGTTACTTCTCACCTCTATTTTAAAAATTACTGTGTTTATCCAAGGTCACTCATGGGAAAAACTGAATGTATGACTTAGCTAGAAAAATAATAGGGAACCTTCTAAAAGGAGAGAAATGAGAGTACCAAATTGACTTGGATTTATTTGATTTGAATTTTCTCCTCACATGGGAAAACAAATGAATATTTACATACTGTAAAGTCAAGTGTCTAGCCACCAAAATAATGTCATCAAAAAGTCATCGGGAGAAAGGTCTTATTATTTGGATAGATTCTTTCCTTCTGTGATTCTTTCTTCTTGAAGTCTAAATAAACACTCAGGCTGCTGCCACATTTCGTCTATTGGAAGTTTGGGGACGTTGCGAGCCCCAGCGTTTAAAGTGCAGAACTTTCCCTCTTGGTGAGCAGCAAGAGCAGGGCCCCAGGAAATCAAAGGAGAGCCTTCACAGCCCGAAACAATCACCTACTCAAACTGATCAAGACAGGAAACTGTGGGAAGATGTTTCCAATCCTCCCCGGCCGCAGCTGGAGAACAAGCAGTCTTAGCTATGCTACCAGAAAGAGCAGAGATGTCCACCCTTATGTGATAATCACCATAAACTGCAGGATAACAGTGTCCAAGGGAACACCACCTGAAGTCCTAGAGCTGAAACATCTCGAGCTCTTCACTGGAAATCAATTTGCTGCCCGTATGTGTTTGCCTACAAGGGCTTTAGGAGATCACGTTATTCTATGAAGCCTCCATCTGCAAGTTGTTGAGCACTCTCCCTATCTTTATGTTGCAGTAGCAATGAAGAAAGATTGACCTGAGATATCTCTTAGCCCTTCTAGGAAGCAATTGCCCACCCAGCTTCATAGGTGCAGCGATCACCAAGAGCAAGCTGCAGGAGAGGGCTGCAGGGCTGTGACTTCCCAGCCTGGCTGGGCTGCAGCTCCATCAAGATGCCCGAGGCATCTCCTGGGAGATGCCACTGGCGAGACACAGCTTTAGCAAACCAGCAAGAGGTGGTGTTTTTTCTTCTGATTCAGGGCTGACCAAGGTGACACCGCTCATGCCAGCCAAAACCTTGCTGTGGCCTGGCTTTGTTTTCAAACTTGGGATCTTGGAGCTGTTGTGGGTTTTCATGTAGGACAACGCTTGGGGATTGTAGGACAAATGGCAACTGTCTTATTGAAACTTCTTCTTAATTAGCAAATTTCAATAGGATTTTTCGCCCCCAGTGTCAGCTAGCTATAAATGTTGTGAAACAAACCCTTCAAGACATCAAAGCAAGCGAGTGATTGTTTCTGGCTTTCAGGATGACCCTGAAACTGGATCCAGCCCACTACTTGGAGACATGCTCTTTCATTTTTAAGAGCCATTGCCCAATGTGATTTCCCAAGGCCCTGAGCCTTGGTCCCCATGAGCTTCATCCTCCTGGTGGCCAGTCCATTGTTTGTGCGCATCCCCAGTGAAGTTGTTGTAAATAATTTACAAATGGTATCACCATGGCCACGTGAACATCTCAAGCTATAGCTGGGTTCCTGTGCACGTGATGCAAAATGAAAAATAAAGCCCTGAGCATTCCAGTCATACCAAGAGTGCTCCCGACAGTACTTTTAAACAAATCTCTACTGTTCGAGGGACGGAGCAGAACTGGAGCCTGTCTGCTTCGATTTAAATCTGCCCCTGAATGATGTCCATGAGTTAACAGGGAGAATTACAAGGGAAGGAACAAATAAACATTACAAAAAGAAAAAGAAAACCAGACTTTTTAAACACCCAGATGCCTGGATAGTTCCCAGGCTAAGCATCCATGTGTTAAACTAAAAAAAAAAAAAAGAAAAAAATATCTTCTCAACAGTGTAGAAGTGTTGGCAGCTCTGAGGCTGCATAACCTATCTGTGAATCAGGGCTAGATTTAGCAGGGTAAGGTAGAGGTAGGGCAGTGAAGGGTAATCCCTGCCTTGCTTCCATGAATTTTCCCCCTGTACTTGGCACTGGTGAGGCCGCACCTTGAATTCTGGGGTCAGTTTTGGGCCCCTCACCTCAAGAAGGACGCTGAGGGGCTGGAGCAGGTCCAAGGAAGGGCAACGAAGCTGGGGCAGGGTCTAGAGCACAAGTCTGGTGAGGAGCAGCTGAGGGACCTGAGGTTGTTGAGCCTGGAGAAAAGGAGGCTCAGGTGAGACCTTCTCGCTCTTGACAGCTCCCTGGGAGGAAGTTGGAGCCAGGTGGCATTTGGTCTCTTCTCCCAAGGAACACGAGGAAATGGCTTCAACTTGTGCCAGGGGAGGTTTAGGTTAGGAAAAATTCATTCCCTGGAAGGTTTGTCAAGCCCTGGAACAGGCTGCCCAGGGCAGTGGTTGAGTCCCCGTCCCTGGAGGGGTTTAGAAGCTGTGTAGATGTGGTGCTGAAAAACATGGTTTAGTGGTGACCTGGCAGTGATGGGTTAATGGTTGGACTCAATGATCTTAAAGGTCTTTTCTAACCTAGATGATTCTGTGAGCTGTGCCTGCAGATCCCATGGTCTCAAGCCATACTACAGGACTGTCTATGGGCACAGAACTTGCCTCACACGGGCTGGTGTCCAGGTTGTCCTCTCCAGGCAAGAGTGAAGCCATCCAGGAAAGCACTTGTCTGTCAATATGGGCAATACACTTGGTGGTACGGTCAAGCGCAAAGAGCTTTAGCAACTGTGCATGAAGGGGAGGTCTGGCAGCTACTGGTTTTTTAGAACCATTTCTGCCTTTGCTTTCTACTGCAGGAAGGAAAAGATTTACTGAACTTTGTTTTGGATACACCTCAGCCAAAGCCTTGCCGGTTTTAGGGCAATGACCCCAAGATTCTCCATTTGTGCCCGCACTTAGGCTACTGCAGGACAAGCAGAAAGGCCATGTAGACCCTCACTCTGCTACATTAGGAGCCCAAGTCTGGAAACATGGATGAGGAGCCACCGATCACAGCCTGGTGTTAATGTACAGGGCTGAAACATGGCAAGTCCCCAACGAGTGACAGTAGGTCGCTTAAATGGCTTCTAACTTGTCCTGCAAAAAGCCATCTAGATTCCCATTTGGCCCAGATCTCGTATTTCTGTGGTTGAAATTTATGCCCATGTTTAATGCAGGAATGTTAGAGCTTGAGTGTAATTTGTGTTTGTACTTCTAATAGCCATCTAGAAAACGTTAGAGAATGCCAATAAAAGGAAAAGCTTTCCCCTCTCTCTCTCCTGAAACTCTTCTTCAGCTTAACCCAATTTTCCAAGTCACTTAGAGGCCTTTAAATAAAATGAAATCCTAACGATGTCGCTGCCATGAATAATTAATTGTGCCAGCACAACCTCTCAAACAAAATCCATTCTCATTAGATTAGAGGTTTTCTCAAGACGCACGAGTTCATTATGGCATTTTTACATCCTTCTTGTCTCTTACATTTCTTTGTCTTTCCTTATCTATGTCTTTTCTTATTTGTGTCCGAGACCCAGGAGTCCATCACCTCGGTAGCCTTCAAAACCACCTGCCAATGCCTGAGGGAGAAAGCTCCTGTACAACAAGGCGCAAGGTAGCAGGAGGTGGCATGAAAGCCCTGTCTGAAGCTCATGGGCAGTCCAGGGAGGTAGACAGGTCACTGGACACTCGTTTCCAGCATCCAAGAACTTGTTTCGAAAGGTTTATCCTCTGCTAAAAGCTCTAACCCTGAACAGTTTAGGGAGCACGGTTCAAGCTTCGTGTGAGATATTTCTGGAAGCCATTCTCAGTTTTTAATTGTAGGAGGTTCACGAGTATTGCCATGCTGATATTAATAACCAGGCACACAGGAATTGATTTGTCTACCACCGTTTTGGTAGGTAGAACTTCCAAGACGCTCAGAGCTGCATTTATCCAGAGACCAAAGAAACTATTTTAAAGTGTAATACGAGTCATTCACAGTATCCTTAATAATAGGCTTTGCCACAAGAAATAAAACTTCAGTCCAGACATGACCCAATTTCAACTGTTGGCATCTAAAACATTTTTTTTCTTGAGCCTTTGCCAGTCCAGGCCCACCCAGTGGATCTTCTTTTTCTGCCCATGACAATAGCATAAGGAATGAGAGCTCCCTGAAGTCCCCAAAGGAACTATTATTAGTCTTTTGGAAGATGCATAAAAATAAAATCCAGCTCACCAAGTGTCTTCAGGAATCGAATGTGATTTTTCAGGGAGGCCATTATTACTTTGGGTGCTGAGAGTCCAAGCTTGGTAATTACACTTCACCTCATGCATACACCCCGTGACTTCAGTGGGACATGGCCTTGCTACGTCACTGTGGACACCTCCTCACAAACTGCGAACCCTGCAAGCACACGCTGGTAGCAGGGTGCTGGATCAGAGAGCTGAAAGGGACCTCTGCCCTTTCACGGGACTCCTCAAGCACCATCTTACACCTACCTGCGGTCTTCATCCCCATAACTCTTCTTGGGGAGACCAGAATCACCTTCTGGCCCAAATTTACTTCTTGGAGCTTATGCCCATCCCTCTTTAGGCCAATTTTGTCCGTTACACTAAAGAGCTGTTCTTCCTGCCAGAGTTTATCCCCTCGATATATCCACAAGGAATACTGTTCATTTCTCAGCTTTCATCTTCTTAGATGATTTGAATTCTCCTGACCACCCAAGTGTTCCTTCCCTCCATGCCGCTCTACTTTGGAGATTATCTATTGGTGGTGAAAACGGGGGACGGGAGCTGTACACAGCATTGCACATTACACCTTGAACAGTGGAGCTCATAATTCCTTCCCTTCTGCCAATACCTCATTTGACATCAGGGTAGTAGACATCTTTTTGTAGGTTACTTTGCCCCTCTGACTCCTGGTGAGCCTCTGCCCATCCCACATGCCCATCACACTTCCTTTGCTGTTTCCAAGTGCTATGCTCTTGGTCTGCAAGAGTAATTCTTTTTAACTTCTCCACCCAGTTCTTTGCATCGCTGCATTCCACCCCATTTTCACTAGCCCAGTCCTCACTGAAGCCCGGTGCCATCCTCTTCGTGTTGCCCAGGCCTCATAACTTCATGTCAATATCAAATTCTATTGGCACCCCAGAGCCAGGCCACAGACGTGCTCCGGCCGAGAGGACTGGAACCACACCACCTAACCTATCACTGGAAGAGCCCAGGGGAAAGGAATGTCACCCCGTTATCATCTGACTGCACATCCACCCTTAAAAACTGCTAGTTTTTATGCAAGATTAATTGAACTATTCAATATGAAGTTTTCTCCTCAAGGCGCTGTTTCAAACCATGTCTCCAGCTCTCTAATCCCCCTGTCAGCAAAGCTTCCTGTTATCTCTTCTTTATCTGGCTTTTGTGCTCATCCTTATCTTATCCATCTAAACTAATACATTCTCTCACAGGACCATAAAATCTGCTCTGCCAGACGTGACGTTTCACGCTCCTGTTGTCTCTGCAGCACTTCTCCACAAAGCTTTCGTCTTCATTTAAAGTCAAGAGAGGTTCTGCACTTTTGATGTCAGCAGCTCCAAGACTCCTCTAAAGCCAAGTCTTTGAGCTCATTAGTCCCCCCTTGCTCCACTCATCACTACTCTCAGAGTTTGCTTCCTGATAGAAAGGATTTTAGTTTTCTTTAACTGCCTTTGGATTTAAAGGAACTCTGCTGGCACTCAGTCCATCCACGCAGTTTGGTTTGGTTTTGATAATCAATTCTCGGGTAAGATCCTTGCTGCTGATCACGGATGAGTCTGCAGAGCGGATGACTCCTATTAGACCGATGACCGGTGAAGACACCGCACACAAGACTACCTACATCCTACTAATTCCAGCTACTGTTTGCCCTACCTAGATTCTCCAGATCAAATTGAATTACAGAACCCCACCCATTTCTCAATCTAAGCCCAGGTATCTGCGAACAAGGCTCCCAACACTACACCGGTACATTTTTAATTACCTCTTCCTACCATCCTTCCCACAAACCCTTAATCCTAAGTGGGTCTATTTGACCAGTGTTATCCCTTTTTGCTGGTCACCCACCACAGTGAACACAGAATTATCAACACCTTTAGCTTTATTAATCTTTCCTGAATCGTGCATCTCTTTGAACACCCGATTTTCTTTTCTGATCTCCGTTCCCAGGGTGCATTTGCAATCCCACCAAGCTCCTTCACCAGGGGTGTATTTGCAATCCCACTGAGATCCTTCACCAGGGGTGTATTTGCAATCCCACTGAGATCCTTCACCAGTAATTCATAGGACTCTGTTTCAGTGCTAAAAACATGTTTGTGTTACTACCCTGCTGGCCTTGACGCCACAAGTGTGTTGTTAAAAACCGAAATGTTTGTATAAAAATACATTACTCCGCACATATATCCTCCCTGCTCCTCAACTAAGACTTTTTTCACAACCTGGGTCACTTCCCTGACTCTGCTCTCACCAAAATGAGTACTTAGAGACCTACTCTGTCAGCCCTAATATTCCTTTATCAACTACTATACCCCCTGTATCTCATTTTATTCTCCTTGAGCACAGACACCACCAAGTCTCTCAGGTCCTGCACTCACAGGTTACTCACTGGTAGCTCTTCCAACCAGCTACCACGGTGTATCTCTACATCCCGAGGTCACCAGCAGGCCAACACTAGCTTACTTTGCCCATCCATCTCTGCAGTCACAAGGAACCCTCCCACCAACTTAGCATCTCGCCGCCTCCCTTCTTCAGGCGACCTCCACCGATATCTCAGGAGGCATCTTTTGTCGTGTTCCTTTGCTTTTAAAAGAATGAAGTGCAGCATCCTCACACCAACTTCATGGCTGTGAGGCTCCTCTGCCCTCAACCGGTTTGTCTTTTCCAGAACTCAGCTCCTTATCTTTGCTGAAACCCAGCAACTGATGGTCATTTACTGCAGTTTAAGTCTCTCTCACAGTCTAGGACACACAACTCCTCTTCTACACAAGAAAGTCCCAGCGTTTTGCAGCAGAACTCAACAGTAGCTCCTCAGATCTACGTGTAACTGAAGGTGAGGGCGTGAGTGTCTATGGGACCATAGAGAGTGAGTCAGTCTGTTATCCCTACGAGGAAGGTCACTAGAGCTATTAAATTACAGTGGGTAAAAACATTACTGTAGCCATTAAAATCAAAATCAAATTGATTTTCCAGATGATCATTATCCACGTTTGCAATTACAATTTTTCCTCTTAAAAATGGAAAATTACACACAGACAGGAGGGCAGTGCAATAAACTTTAGAGTTTTCTGTTAAACTTAGAAAATCAAGATAATTCACCCTTAATGTTCCTTGACCTAATTTGTCTTTTAGCATCACAAGGGCCACAGAATATTAAGTGGTATCATCTGTGACGTGGATACCAAGGCAACAGGCTCTCAGCTTAAGGACAAAGCAAAATCTCATGGTACCTCTACGGCGTCAGCAAAGCTCCCTGAAGCCTGTTTCAATGATGCTACTTGTGCTCTCAACTATCCCATTTAAAAACTTCCTTGTATTTGTGATCTGATTATTCTTTGCACTGTTGGGGCAGGGCAAACCCTCAGTGATGGACAATTATAATGCGTGAAGTGAAAGACCCTCCTCAAGAAATATCAGGTTAAACTCTGTTTCTACATCTTATGAGAAGTGCTTTCACAACCTCCCTCTCAGTGAGTGGTGTTTCATGTTGCCAAATTCTTCACAATAGCCCCAGTACAATTAAAAAAATCATCAGCAAGTCCAGTTTTTGAGCTGACATGGAACTGTCAGGAGAGGAAAGAAGGGCAGAGGGAAAAGCAAAGATTTTTCCAAGCAACCATTCGGTGCTTGCATACACTGCAGAAGCGATCTACCAAACAGAGCTTTTCAGCAGGAGCTCTGGATGTGCAGAAGAGGCCAGGATCTTTGTCCATGTTATCAGAGAGCCTCCAAAAGCAGTATGAAGCACTGCGCTGGCCAAAGAGAGGTCACCCTGGGTGCATACAGTGGAATGGAAATGAAAGATAGTCATTGATTATTTCATATTTGAAAAAAAAAAAATCCCTATTGTATAATAACTACAATTTCCTGCAAAAGTTCAACCTGACTGACAAAAAATTTATTATTTCCCTTCAATAAATACTAAAATTCCACCTGCTTCTTTAACAAACATCTCAACATGTTTGCAAACACACAGCGAACAGGAAAACACCTTGCCAACAAAAGGTCTTCCCCTCATATTTCCTGAGCTTCACCATCTGTTTTTTACCACCGCCCATCTTCATTCCCAGTCTCACAGGAACAAAGCGATGCCAGGATGAGGAAAATAAGTTTTAACTGTATGGTTATCACTACAATCTACGCCTCACGTTTTACACATGAAAGGTCATTAAACTGCAGTCACAAAAAAGGAAATGAAGCCAGTCTGGAGAAGGATGGAAAGCAACTGGGATGTATTTTCCACCAGAATTCTCTTGAACGCATACAGTCACCTGTAAGAAGACAGAAGAAAGGGCTGCTTTAGACACACAATCCACAGCAGAGAGAAACTGGAGACGATAAAACATTATATATTTCATATACTCTGCAGACACTGTCACCTCACTTGGTAAGGCCTCTATCAGAGGCCATAGGAATTCCAGCCCTCAGCAGGGAAATGCAATGGGCAAAACAGCATTAAGAAGGTATCAGTTGTCCTCCTCCAGCAGCGGCTGGGAAAACTTATTCAGATGACTTAAGACAATTAAAAAAATACTTCCTCTGAAGAATCACATATCATAGCTATTTGCTCGGATGACCCACGTGGTCTTTTGCATTATAACTAATAGGTAGGGAGATTAATTCAAGACCTATCAAGACCAAGCTAGGCATAATCATCTTAATTGATGATGTTCGTGCCGTAACTAACGTGTTACACCCAATCCTTGTGGCCACAGGGGGGGAAAAAAAAAATAAATAAAATTAACAGTGTTGGAAAACTAGCGTACAACCCAATAAACTGATGATTCCACATTTCCCAGAGCCAGCTCTGTGTCACATAACCCGCGGGCTGACTTTTTTCAGCCAGATGAAGACAGCAGGGTGCCTAACTTGTTACAGCAGCGCTTCACCAAGCTGCAGCGTTACCACATCCATCTGAATGTGAGAACTGAACTGCTTGGGAACAGGCAAGCTACAGGCACAGCTGCTTGGAGACAGCCTGGAACATGAAGCCCTTGAGCCAGAAAAGAGATATGACAATGGCAGGAATTTCACAGCTCCCTTGCAATACTTCATCCAGTTATCTCAGGCAGGACTCACATCTTTTAGAGGTGGAGGAGTGGGGACCCTTCATACCAGCTGCAGTAGGTCACTTCTGCTGAGGGTACTGTGGAAGGTTTAGGTTAGTGATGCTTTTTTTAAGGGAAAGCTACCCAGCCTTCCCTGAAAGGTGAATGCTGTCATGCCTGCTGCTAGCAAAAATCACAGAACCATAGAATGGTTTGGGTTGGAAGAGACCTTTAAAGGTCATCTAGTCCAGTCCCCCTGCAGAGATCAGGGACATCTGCAACTAGAGCAGGTTGCTCAGAGCCCCGGCCAACCTCACCTGCAATGGTTCCAGGGATGGGGCAGCGACCACCTCTCTGGGCAACCTGGGCCAGGCTCTCACCACCCTCAGTGTAAAACTTCTTCCTTGTCTCTAGCCTGAACCTCCCCTCTTTTAGTTTAAAACCACCACCCCTTATCCTGTAGCAACAGCCCCTGCTAACAAAGCCTGTCCCCATCTTCCTTATAGCCCTTGTTTCACGCACAATCTAAAGTTTTTGTACCACAACCTTTTTTTCGGCAGCCCTTGCTGTTGCACGGAAGCAGATCAGAGTTCACCCCACACGCTGATGGTGAGGTACACGCTCCTCACACCGCCTGTGCTCTCAACCCTTCCCCGGTTTCTTATAGATAACTCAACAAATTGAAAAGCTACCTCTTTTTAAACATCGAACGCACATAGGCCGCTCCCACTCACTCCTATCACCTGCCGCTGCCGGTGAATAAGCCCGGGCCTGCCGGGCCGGGTGCTCCCGGGCCTAACCCAGTCCCGGGCCGGGTGCTCCCGGGCCTAACCCAGTCCCGGGCCGGGAGCTCCCGGGCCTAACCCAGTCCCGGGCCGTGTGCTCCCGGGCCTAACCCAGTCCCGGGCCGGGTGCTCCCGGGCCTAACCCAGTCCCGG